>OZ024828.1:98252248-98852248 GCA_964016985.1 Anodontia alba
ATTGAAACCGGAGTGGAAGGAAAAGTTGTGAAAACCAAGCCAGTTATTGATGCTGTCCTAGGTTTATTTGTTGATGATGTGAGGGGAATCGCCGTTGTATCGTCTGCTTCTGACAACCTTAAGGAAGCAAACAAGTTTGCTATTGTCGCAGTCTGAGGTAAATAATACTGACTTTTGTGTCAGATAAATTGGCTTACAGTACACAAATGTATGGGTATCTTCACTAATTTTTTTCATGTTACTGCTGATTTATTTGTGCTGCTTGGCGGCCATACAACGTCTACCCGTACCTGCATCTAACCCAGCAGGAACACAGCGTTGAAACATCGATTAAACGTTGATTCAACGCAAGACGATGAACCAACGTTGAATCGACGTTGTTTTAACGTTGTGTGTCCGCTGGGAATGCTCTTATTATTCCATTCTCGAGGATTGCATTTTCAATCTCTAATTACATTCACTGCGAAGTGATTGTGGCATTTTCTAGGTAGCTTCACATATATTGATACACTTTTAAGGGAGACATCTCAGTCAAAATTGTTTGGTCTCCCTTCTGAAAAGGGGTCTACTCTAAAAGGAAAGAATTTACTCCCCATAGGGAGAAAATTCTTTCCTCTTAGAGTAGGCCACTTTTCAGAAGGAGTTCAATGTGTAGGGAAGCGAACAGGAAATCACAAAAATTGTCTCTCTTGTAAAATATGGTGGAAAAATTAATAAATGTGTCAAGTGAGCCGTCTCATCAGGATCTACACTGTTTGCAAAAGTATATGTCCTAGTCTTGAGGCTGAAAGGGTTAACTCTATTCTGCTTTCGACAGATTTCAGAAAGTCGGTTTTTGCCTGTCTCTTTACACAGAAGGAGTAAAGGTTGTCACGATTTTGTCTTAATTACCAATGCACAATTTTTTTATCTTCATCGGCTTTAAGAAATCGAATATTTTCATTTCTACGCATATGACTTCAAATCATTCAGAAATCGGAGGGGTATGTAAATTGGATATAGGGATCACCTATGGATTTCATGCATTAACATTTGCCGGGTCCCGAGGAAGCTGTTTGAACACGAGGCCGCTAGGCCGAGTGTTCAAATATCTTCCGAGGGACCCGGCAAATGTTATTGCAATGAAATAACCATGCAGAACTTACGATTCCAACGACGAATTGGGACGAAAATGCCCCAAAGCTTCATATAAACTCCATATAAACTCTTGAAATGCGACGGAAAACCAACATGGCGGCTAGTTCAGAACGTTGTTTACAATGATTCCAGTTACGCATTGACCCTCTGACGTCATGATAAAATTCTAAAATGCTACATTCAGGGCGATAACGTTAAGTCGCTCAACGTAACGTAAACAAAGCAAGGCCCATCTTATGATATCAAAAGTTCAAAATCCATGTTCAAACAGCACGTGAATTTCATGATTTGAACATGGGTTTTGTTGTTTGAACACAGCTTCTCGTCCCTTCAAGAATAGTTTTGAACAGTTATGTTCATAGGATTTTATGCAAGAACGAAGGTTTTCAGCTTTACTTGTTCAAAATCTCTGAAATCTTCACAATATTGTCATGAAACATAAATAATTTAAAAACCTGAAAAGAAATGTAAAAAAAGATCTTCTTAGATAAGATCAAAATATTTTGATTCAAAATAAAACACCGAGCAAACAAAAAAAAAAAAAAAAAAAAAAAAAAAAATATCTTTCTGAGTGATGACGAAACTATAGTAATTATTTGGAACAGCCAGTCCTGAGCAAACTGTGTAGACCATATCAGACGCTACGTTCGATCAGGATCTTTACTGTTTGCAATTATTCCGCACTTTTATACGTCAATAAGTATTGAAATGGACTTGTTCAGTTTTTGGAAAATTATGGTAAGTAGTTAAGGCATCCCAATGTTTATGGCCAACAAAGTTAACTTTTTTCTTCAGGTGATGGCTGTTGTGCGCACAGATCCTCTGAGACGTCGAGATTCAACAACCACAGGCCTAACCCAGTCAGCTTTCTACGTAAATCTATATCGGGCCGTCATCGGCCCGTCAGGGTAGCTGACGGGCCGATGACGGCCCGATGTAGATTTACGTAGAATGCTAGCTGGGAACCCAGCGGGCAAATTACGTTTAAACAACTTGCATTACATTAATGCGACGTTGTAAAATTTCTTCGCGTTGCTTCGACGTTATTCGATATTGTACAAACATTATGACGTTGCATCAACCTTAATGCGACTTTGTATAAACATCATGACGTTTCATTGTCGTTAATGCACCATATAAACGTTATGTTGCATCAACGTTAATACGACGTTGTAGAACGTCATGACGTTGCATCGACGCTAGTGAGAAGTGATATAAACATCGACGTTGCATCGACGTTAATGTGACATTGTACGAACGTCATGTGTTCGCTGAGAAGATACTTGATATGCAGACAATTACTATATATGGTCTACAAAAGATCTGAGCAAGCCAAAGGCACTTGAATAAAAACACTGAATACATCTTGCTTTTCCATTAGCCAATTTATGCCGAGTGGATTCCTCTGCCATACCTCTTTGGACCTGTGTATTTCCAGTAAAAGGGGTGTCTGATTAGTTTTTATTATTTCCTTGTTGTACAAAAATTCCTGTACTTAATGTAGTGTAGACCCTGATCAGACGCAACGTTCTGCGGCGTCTGATCTTGGTCTGCACTGTTTTTCAATGTCCTATTTATAGGACGCTATGCATAAATGGGTTAATAGATATAGGTCCCGGTAGAAAATGATTTCTCTCTACAATTTCCCAGGAATTAGGTATATGATGCTTTCCTACTGTCATTTATGACGTCATAAGAGGAAATTCAGTTTGAAAAGCTTTGGGTTATTTGCATTTGTTTGCATAAAATTTTGTCATTTATTTATAAGTAAACTTTTTTTATAATAGTAATACCTGTTAGACCATGGTTTAATAGTAAGAAAATACCTTGTATGTTATAGTCATAAAAAATCATTCGAAATCGGGACCAAGCAAGCGCCCAGTGAAGAATTCATTGGCACAAAAAATTTTGTCCAGTATTTTTACTTATATTCAACAAACTTTTAGTTAGAAAATGTCCTTGTGGGTCGATTAGCGGCTCATTATTGTTTAAAGCTGTATCGGGGATGAGGGCGAGATTGGGTGCCTATAAAATTATACAATTTTAGCACTTCCCAACCTCACCCTCACATCATACAGGTTACAGACCATTCTAAGGGTGCTTCTTCATTTGAGATTTAATATTTTATTACTCCAGATATCTTTTCACTGTCGTTAACAAGTGTGTTATACTGCTGTATGTTCGAGTCTCTTTTTCGTCTCTTGGTACCTACAAATGGCTATTTTCATTGTTTTTTTTTTTTTTTTTTTGTTTTTTTTTTTTTTGTTTGTTTGTTTGTTTTTTCCCTTATGCATGCAGAGCATTCAACCAGGCATTACAAAATCAAATCTTGGGTTGGAACAGGTACCAACGTTGTGGCACTCTACTATTACATGCTCTAGTAGACGAAATATCTAAGGGTGACAAGTTTTACTACCGCCCTCTCAGGAATGTAATATTAATTTTATTAAACCGAACTTTTACTTACACCTGGTTCCCCTTTTACACAAAGAAAAAATCGTTAACTATTGAATTTTAATGAACACTCAAAACTGATAAACAGTATAAGACAAAATTTGATAGTTACAAGAAACACATCGAGGGTTGAGCGCAAGACTAGCGTAAGTCAGATGGTTGTTTTTCCCCAAACCTAATCTCCTCACCATGAAGGTGTTATGAAGATTACAACATTTCTTTCTGTAAACAATGAAAATTTAGGTGCCATTGCTCGTATGAGCAATGGCACCTAAATTTGCATTGTTTACAAAGGGGTCCAAGTTGCCCCTAAACAAGGGTTTCAAAAATATGTTTAAGTTACCATAGTCTTGCGCTCAACCCTCGACATGTAGTAGTAACATCACTTAAGACTCGCTAACTATTTATCACAGCCAATATACCACACCACGATGATCTTAAGTATTGGGACATACATTGTAGACCCAGATCAGAAGCAGGTTGATCACGATCTACATTGCTCGCCATCCAGTCCAATTTTAGAACTATTGTTAAAATTCCATATTTGTAGGATCATAGTATGCTTGCTTTGACATTGGGTCCTAATTTGCATCTGATCGATGCAAAGAACCATCTTAGATTGTCATTTAAGTCCGATTTGTGGTACTCTTCGAACCGAGGGCTCAAATACTCCCCGAATTACGGTCACGCTCCTTTTCACCACTCGCTGCGTGTTTACCGAATCTTTGATGTCAAACAGCTCCTGTAAGTATTGGTCGGACCTTAGCAAATTTGCTATTTGCCATTATTTTTCGTACTTTGTTGTGTGTTTACATTCCTAAGTTTTGACAGATTTCTTTAGGCGCTTTGCGTGCAGTCAATCAATTTATAAACGTCTAGTTCACTGCAGATTTTAGAATAAAATAGAAGTGAGGAATTGAAAACGAACCGACGTTAATGCAACGTTGTATATAAAACACGTGCCGCTGGGTAACAACTTTTAAATTATAACCCATAAAGATACCAAAACTGTAGGAAATAATTTCTGACAGAAGAATTTCAGCAAAAAAAAAAAAGCTGAAGTCAATAACTCTCCTCTTACCTGCATTAAAACTATCTCTAGTCAACCTGTCAAATTTCAAAACTGCGTCCAATGGTGTCTGAGAGCAAGAACATGGCTATCATCCTGACTATTTTAGACATATTTTATTAATCATGTGACTGTTTTGACAGCATAAACTATATATCACATGATAGCTATGTTATCCTCTAACTGAAAATAGCATTTTCTGGGATTTTTTTAATGAATTTAACCTCGTTCTTGTACTAACCCCTTCAATAGAATACTTATTTAGAATAAGTCAAAAGCTGAAACAGATGCTGATCAGGCGCCCCGTTGTACGGCGTTTCTACAAGGTTTACACGGTTGGCATTCTATCTATAGGACACAAGATGTGAGCGGGTTAAAAGGATAATTAACTGCTCGTGATGCGAACAGTCTAATGCATCAGTTGTGTCCCTTTGATAATGTTCAGCATGTAATGTATATACATGTCTAAAGGGTAGAACATTACTGCATGTAATATCCTGCTAAATCATTTTACTATTCATTAAATAGATAAAAGTTATTGTCCTTTTTTTATATCATTGAATAGTTTACTTTTCTGTCTTTGATCTTTTGGGTGTGTTAACGTTCCAGCAACAGTATTTCAGCTATTTCAGGACACTGATGGCAATATAATAAAACGCAGTGAGAGAAACACCACACTGCAACCATTAGAGGATTCTCTGCAAAGCGGCATTCGAACTACTAACTGCTCTATCAGAAGGCAGTCGCTAATAACGATTCTCAGTCCGAACTAATTTGACTTTCAAGCGTTACGAAGAGTTGATCTTGGAAGCATGTAAATATTACATCAGTGGTATGTGAGTTGACTCAATATATCTCATACTCCCACAAGCCAACCATGACAATCTATACTGTTAAGTCCTCGCAGTAAGTGTGCAGATGACTAATCGTGCCTAAATATTACGAAATCACGCCTATTCAAAAATGTAGAAATTTTCACCTCCAAAAACTGAAAATTTTCAGATGAAAATTCTCTGATATTTTTCATATTTCTGCTCAAAACATAGATTGTGGGTACTCGTTAGAACCGCCTCGGCGAGGCGGTTCTAACGAGTACCCACAATCTATGTTTTGAGCAGAAATAAGAAAAATAAAGTATACCCCTGTAAACCCCAGTTTTACTATATAAAAGTGGGGTTTGAGGGGGTCAAAATTATATAGGCATGTTTTCGTGATGGGTTTAGGCAACAAACTGCAATAGGAATACCTATATGGTACAGATCGATAAACTAACAAGTGGTTTTGTTTGTTTGTGTTGAGGTTTTATGGCCCAGTCAACCCAATAGGGTCATGTCGAGCGCGGTCAGTTTACCTAACCACACGTTTACTGGGCAGGCTTAGTCCTCTAAGCGGTTAACTAGTATTGTGCACAGTCTTTCGCCAGAAACTGACAACTGCCCTTCTTGAATCAGCGGAAGGGAGAGAATGACCGTAGAAAATATTTCATTATCAATCTCCACAGAAGAATGTTGCCGACCTCGGCGGGGGTTGAACCCGCGACCTTTTGGTCTCCAGTCGGACGGCGCATCCAACTGAGCCACCGAGGCCGGCGCTAACAAGTGGTACGAGATGCTTAACCTTTACCTATCTAGGCTAATTCAGCAGACGACAAATAAATTATACTTTTCTTACTTAAAGAAAAAAAACAAAAACAACAACAAAAAAAAAAAACAAAAAAAAAAAAAACAACAGAATTTGACATTTCATACAAATTGGCTCCAATGGAGACAAGTTGCATAACAAATCCTGTTTTTTTGAGGAAAAGATAAGAAAAATATTTCAATATGTCGTCTGCCGATTTTTTTACCCAGAGTGCTAATCGTTAACTTTGTTACGGACTAAGCCGTGTCCGCTCACATATGTAACAAAGGTTCTATATGATATATGCCAGGCCATTGTCCAGTTGTCCGATGCAATGTGGGAAAACCGGTAGACATGTACATGTAAAACAGCCGCTCACCTACCTGTACGTTTTATTGTAAAACTACTTGGGCTCTTGGGCTTGGTTTTAAAATTCGTTATCTAAAATAATCTTTACATGTCATTTCAACTACCATGTATTCTTTTGTTTCCAGTCGCAGGTGGGATTTCAACATTCAAGTGTTCATGTATTATAACAACGACAATATTTCGTTCTCAAATGTTTCGGGCTCTCACATCCACTCCCCCCACCCCACTCCCTACCAGCATCACATATATTCCACCCCCATCCCCGCTCCAGGGGTTACTCCTGAATGAATTGTAGTATTCAGAAAACCTCTTCTGGCAACTTACACGGAGCCTCAGCCGGCCTCGGTAGCTCGGTTGGATGAGCGTCCGACTGGTGATCAGGAGGTTGCGGGTTCGACCCTCGCCAGGTCGGCAACATTCGTTCGTGGAGATTTGACCATGAAATATTTTCTACGGTCATTCATTCCCTTCCGCTGATTCAAGAAGGGCATTTGTCAGTTTCTGGCGAAAAAATGTGTACACTATTGGTTAACCGCTTAGAGGACTAAGCCTGTACAGTAAAAGTGTGGTCAGGTAAACTGACTGCGCTCGACATGATCTCATTGGGTTGACTGGGCCGTAAAACCTCAACACAAACAAAACAAATACACGGAGCCTCATTCATATCCCTGGTCGAATCAGGCAGTGATTGATGGCACTGCCTTGTCCATGCCCACCATTTCTCATTATGCCGACCTTTAGTTTGGAGAACAAAATCGTCATTGTGAATTTTGATTTCAATTTTCTATTTGACTTAATACAATGGGGAACCAGAAGCCTCAGGTTACCGGACAAGGTTATATGTTTCCTATTGGCTAGTCCAATTTACCTTTTGATAAATCTCACAAATTTGGTAGATGCGGTACAAGGCCGACCTTGAAGATTATAAAGTCAACAGCGTCTATCCTGATTGGACGGCACAAATTTGCGTCCTGGTCTGGGTCTATGCTCGTTAAATCTGCGAAAATACTCATATGCTATTGTTTCGAACTCAGGGAACGTTTACCGGTAAAGGTTAAAAGATGCCTTTCTCTATCGTTCCATCAATGCAAAGAAAGTAAATATTTCTCAATACAAAACTTTCTTTTGTTGAATGCGTCATTTTCCTAGACGAAACTCCAAATTTATCTTGTTTTCAGGTCTCACATGTAAAAAAAAGTCTAGGTATCCCGCAAGAGGCACTTTTCTGTCGGCTACGAGCTTCGGATAGCTCTGCCCAGATAATTTAAAGTGACTCCAGTAGTTTCACTTAAAATTGTCTGGGCAGAGCTGTCGCCTACACCTGCCCATAGATTATTCTACTGACAAAAGAATGCGCACTGCCGAGTAAAAATGCCTTCGAAGCGTAAGCGAATTGTGCAGATTCAGTCACTTTGTTGGTTTTTATTCATAATTTGTGATTAACTTGCCCTCTGTTGCAATGATTTGTTTTAAATAATCACATGTACGCTGTTTAGTCGTTTTCTTTATTATAAGTATGATATACTAAATGATCGAAATGGAAGAACAAGGGTTTATTGCACAGCGTCGGCATTCTGATTAATCTTGACTTTTTTCCTGTCCTTTTTTATGTTTAAGAGGTTTACATTCAGTAAGTCTATGTATTGCTCCCCATAACATATTGTACAAACAAGCGTATGTAGGGCTCCATTACAAAAACATGCCTATTCAAATATACTAAAAAAATTTACCATCAAAAAAAATGAAAATTTTCAAATAAAAAATTCTGATATTTTTCATATATCTACTCAAAACATAGACTGTGATTACTCATTAGAACCGCCTCGACGAGGCGGTTCTAACGAGTACCCACAATCTGTTTTTGAGCAGAAGTAAAAAGAAAATCATGCATACCCCTGTAAACCTCAGTTTTACAATATAAAAGTGGGGTTGAAGGGGGTCAAATTATATAGGCATGTTTTCGTGATGTAAATAACAAGAAAATTGATTTAAAAATGCAATTTTTATAAACCAGTTTCACAACCCTGTTTGTTATTTCTAGCAACCTTGTCTGTATCTGCTTAATAACCAAACTATTCCTTATTCCCTACATTAGATGTTAAAATTCTATGAATTTCTTACTTCTAGATTAGCAAGATAAATATGCTTTTTTTTTTTTTTTTGCTTCTCCACAAAATCATATGTGAGGCGCTTCTAATGAGTACCAACACTGTAAAACATTCTTGTAGATTTTACGGTAAGTGCTGGCATCCGGCTGGCCGAGCCTTTACCGTAATTTATTTCGGGGGCAGGGTCCGTAGACTTTTGCAGGAATTACCTCGTAGGATGGGGTAAGGATGTGTAAGCTTTAGATGCGGTACATTAGCTCACGACCCTACTATGTCCTACGCGTTGCCTTCCTTGCCCTAGACTGCCCTATTTTGCGTAACTATTATTGTAAACAATCTACAGACGCCCGTAAAATTTACGGTACATGTACTGGCAGCAAGTTAACAGTATTTACCCTAAAATATACGAGATCTTTTTACAGTGCACAACGTATGATTTTGTGGAGAACTGAATTATCAATATTTTTCTGTTTAAAAATGGGCTTATCTTGTGCTATGACTAAGAAATGTACATTTTACATACATATATTAGCAAAATGCTATGTTAATGCAGAGTCACTTCTAGTTAGATAAGTATCTGATATGAATTTATGTGAACGCATTAATTAGGGTAACCATGTATTGAAAAGAAATATGTAGATACCACCGTTAAGAAAACAAGTAAAATTATCAGGCGCGGTGCAAATTCATGTTTTCAAAGAGCGGGATAAGGAAAAAGTGGAAACTGAGTAGAATTTTATAACTGGATGCAGACAGGCATAACAACAGAATGGAGTTGCATTTTCACATAGCGGACTATATCGTTATGGGAGGCTTTCTGTTAATATCTCTTGGAATCGGAATATATTACGGCATAATACGGAAACAAAGAACGACGGAGGAATATCTCCTAGGAAACCGTCAGATGCAGCTATTGCCTGTGGCTTTGTCGATGCTGGTCACGTATCAGTCGGCAATTTCCGTCATTGGCGTCCCGGCAGAAGTCTATCTGTTTGACTCGATGTTTTGGTACATATATGTAGGCATAGCAATAGCCACTGTTGTACAATATGGTTTGATTGTACCACTCGTGTATCCACTAAGACTTACAAGTGCGTATGAAGTAAGTATTATACTGTCCTATATTTCATGTTCGTTGTGGCTTCCACTCGGGTAATTAGACGGGGCACAACATTTCCTACAAGACTGCATGTGCGCTGAGCGAAGACTCAGATCAGCCTGCATATCTGCAGTCTGATCAGAGTCTTTGCAGGGAACTATGTTGGCTGCCAAGGATCCAAAAAGTCTTTAAGCAGACAGCGAAGACTCTGATCAGCCTGTCCACATCTTCGCTGGGCGCATATGTAATCTTGTAACAAATGTGTCCCAGCTCAGTTATACAGTTGACTCTCGCTATCTCGAACTCACTTATCTCGAATAACCGCTTATCTCGAAGTGAAAATCTGGTCCCTGTCTAAATATGAAAATCTAACAACATGTAAAAATATTGTTGAAAAGAGGGGAAATTGCTCCTAAGGAGCAATTTCCCCTCTTTTCCACAATATTTTCAATATTTCTCTAACTTCAAGAGTCCAATTACACATATATTTGTTAAATGTGGTTAATCGAATTAGTTTTTCCTCTATTCTGCAAATCTGATATATCGAGGTACGGATATCTCGAAGTATTTCAGAAAGTCCCTTGGAATTCGAGATAACGAGAGTCGACTGTATTTCCTATACAGTAAACGAATGTTCATAAAAAGAAATGAGAGAAAAATTGAGTCCTCCGTGAATTCACCTGACTAGTAAATGACACCAAAACCTGACCAACCAAAATAGCTTACCAGTTAACGGTTAATGTTATTGCATAGACAAACAATATTACCTATGTACTTTTTCATTGATAAATACAGGAACACATGCAGTTTTTATTGACAAATACAGGTATCACGATATTGTTTGTCTAAGGATTTACGCAAAGGCGTGGTTATAGCCTTCTGACGGAGGAGTCAATTGGCTGGTCAGCTTTTAAAGGTGAATTGATACATTTTCAGGGGAGACAACTCTGTTATAACTATTTGGCTCACTTCTGAAAAAAAAAGTCTATAAGGAATAAGTTTCTCCCACGGGGAGAAATTATTTCCTTTTAGAGTAGATCCCTTTTCAGAAGGGATTAGGTACGAAGGAACTCAAGCAGGAAGTCTACCTTGTACAAAATGGCGGAAAATCGTTTGTTTTATCATTGTGTGTCCCTCAGCTCTTCTTTCGGTGGTTCGGCAAGGTTGTGCTTCGTCATTGTGGCATTTCCTGGGCATCTTTATTTATATGTTTGATTTATGTAGAGATCCGCATGCCATACTTGGTTTTGTTTGCGTTGAGATATTACGGCCCAGTCAACCCAACGGGGTCATGTCGAGCGCGGTCAGTTTACCTAGCCACACTTTTAATGGACAGGCAGTCGCGGTCAGTTTACCTAGCCACACTTTTTATGGACAGGCAGTATTGTGCACTGTCTTTTGCCAGAAACTGATAGCTGCCCTTCTCGAATCAGCGAAAAGGAGAGAATGACCGTAGAAAATATTTCATAATCAATCTCCAAGAAAGAATGTTGCTGACCCGGCGGGGGTCGGCCTCCTGATAACAAGTCGGACACGCATCCAACTGAGCCACCGAGGCCGGCACCATACTTGGTCGAATGCCTACTGATATCATAACACAGTACTCCGACCTCTTTCCCAGAATGAGGAGCTTAACAGAACATTTTGCAAAAGGCATACAAGTTTATTAGTTGTAGAATCACAAGGTATAACAGCAGTTGGAAATGGAATTGGAATATTGTGGTCGTTCAAGCGATTTATAAAACTGTTTAGAGACAATATTTCTAGGACTTTTCGGACGTGTACAAGAGAGAAACAGGACGATAGCGTGAATAATTTAAACGATCTACATTTTTATATGGTGCGCATCGCACAAAATGGCCCTTATGTAATTTGTGGACAACGCAGGTCCAGATCAGCCTGCGCATAAGCGCAGGCTGATCAGGGCCTCCATTGTCCGCTTACAGAATAAATGGATACTGCAGTATATGTTGACGAACAGAGAATGCTCAGATCAGACTGCACGGATGCGCATGCTCATCTGGACCTACGCTGCCCGCAAATTGTATTGGAGCATTTTTCGTTCGTATCGCATCAGTTATATAGAGACACATGAGCTGTTTTTCCAGCCTTCTAAAAAAGTCCATATCAACTGATTTAAGAGCAAGCTAGGGGAAGCAAGAAGGAAGACTGCAGTTATTGATACCACCAGCTGTTTTACCTGTAGAATAGATTTGAGGATCGATATTGAAATTTAGAAGAGGAAACTGTACCTTATGACATGTACCCCTGGCAAGGACTCTGATAACCCAGCACACCAGTGCAGCCTTATCAGCATCTTTGCTATCCGAATGTAAAAATATTCAATCCTTCGCTATCAATACAGCGTCCAGAGATGAGATGACTGAGCGTAAGCGTACACTGATCTGATTAAATCTTGGCCCCACTTGTCACAGGTACATCTATTCCTATTGTGGCTTATTTATGTTTCATAAACATGCAAGTATAAACCTTGATGGAGGCGTTCATGGAAAAAAGTGAACTGCTTTCCCGACGAACATTGAAGAATAAGAATATGGCCAATACAGAAAATTAAAGTCTATAATGGATGCCCCTGGAAACAAAGAACTTATGAAAATAGGAGTCTCGGTATTACTGAGACTCTTCGTATGACAGCATTGTCGATTACATGGCTTCATACGCACCTTAGCAACGGCTTAAGCGGAGCTCGATTATCTCAGATCAAGGGTAACTACGAGAACAAAAATAAACACTGCCAGAGACTCATAATTCTAAATAGAATTGTAAGCCTCTGATACTGCGCTTTGATGGAGACGTTTTACATCCGCCACACGGCACTTAACACCCGCTGCAGAGAAGTCAAAACCTGATTTGTGACTGTTGGTATTTTTATCTATGTTCTTTGCAAATAATTTGAGCCAGCGCACGACAAAAGCTACAATGAGACTTGTCGACCAGCGAAGACTCAGATCAGCCTCTGATCAGACTTTACTGATCGCATGTGCCTTCTACAACTTCCGGGCTATCCAAAGAGGGATGATCAAGAACCCTTGTCATACTGGGTTGATGTACAGGCTGATCTGAGTCTTTGCTGGTTACACAGGTCCTGTAATAGGTTTTGTCGTGCGCTGGCTCATTTATCTTTTCGTTTAGTATCTAGGTCGGCGGTTCGACTCCCGGGTGGTGCAGCTCATGGGCACATTCTTGGGAATGTTACAAACTGTGAGTCTCTTTCAACTTGTACAGTTAGAATATAATATGTACTTGATTTTAATCTTAGGAGCCGAGCAAAATTGCAGCAGAAAGCATTCAAATTGATTTATCATTATTATTATTATTATTATTATTATTATTATATCCCCGTCATACGGGGGTATATAGGTTTCGGCTTTTCTGTAACAATGTTTGTCTGTGTTTCTGTGTGTCCGTCTGTTTGTCTGTGTGTAAACTTTTGTCGTCAGTGACTTTTAGGAACCACTCTACCTAGGATTTTGAAATTTGTTACAAACATTGAGTACAACTTGTTGTATTGTATAAGTCAGAATCAGCATCCTCATACTTATCATTCCCTTTATTTGTCCATTTTTATCTTTCTTTCTTCTAAAATATTTCGTGACAGATTTCTCAGCTCTAAAAAGAGCCAGAGTCTACAAATTTTGTATTCACCTACACAGGTATATTGTAAAAAAGAAAACCATGATGGTGGAATTCATTTTGCCTTGTATTTTCTATTTTCCATCTCTCACTCCAATTTGATGTATAGGGGAATTTGTGTCAAAGATTTCTCAAGAACTACTGCACCTAGGATTTTGAATTTTTACAAATATTGAGTATGACTTGTTGTATTGTGTAAGAGAGAATCAGCATCCTCATATGTATCATTCTCTTTTTATGTTGATTTTTTTCTTTCTCTCCAGTAAACTTTTTTTGTCACAGTTAAGAGCCAGAGTCTTCAAAATTTGTATACACCAATACAGGATTGAAGTATATTGTGTGAAAGAAAACTGTGATGCTGAACTTTATTTTGCCTTCTTTTTCCCTTTTTCCCTTTTATCCATCTCTCATCCCTGTTCCATTTCTTACTCCAATTTAATGTATCGGGAATTTTATGACAACGATTTTTCAGGAACTACTGCACCTAGGATTTTAAAATTTAAATGTATTGTGTAAGAGAGAATCAGCATCCTCATTTGTATCAGTCCTTTTATTTGTCCATTTTTCTTTCTCTCCATTAAAACTTTTCGTCACAGATTTCTCAGCTCCTTTAAAAACCGGAGTCTTCAAATTTGTTATACACCAATACAGGGTTGAAGTATATTCTGTGAAAGAAAACCATGATGCTGAAATTCATTTTGCCTTTTTTTCATTTTTTTTCAATCCTTCATCCCCCATTTAATATATAAGGAAATCTATGTCAAAGATTTCTCAGAAACCACTGCACCTAGGATTTTAAAATTTTATACATACATTGAGTATGACTTGTTGTATTGTGTAAAAGAGAATCAGCATCCTCATGCTTATCATTCTCTTTATCTGTCCATTTTTTCTTTCTCTTCAATAAACTTTTTCGTCACAAATTTCTCAGCTCCTATGAGAGCAAGTGTCTTCAAACATTGTAAATACCTACAGAGGCTTGACGTATAAAATTTGAAAGAAGTCATAACCCAGCAGGCATATGACATTGATACAACGTCGTCTCAACGTCGATGCAACGTCATGACGTTGTATCGACGTTGAGGCGACGTTGTATAAACGTCATGTGCCCGTTGGGAATACTGTAATTTAGTTTGCCTTCTATTTCCCATTTTCCATCTCTCACTCCAATGTAATGCAAAGGGAAATTTTTATCAAACAGGTTTCAAGAATTACTCCGCCTAGGATTTTCAAATTTGGTACAAACATTATGTACGACTAATTGTGTAAGCGGGAATCAGCGTTCTTTTGCTTATCATTCCTTTTAATTGTCTTTTTTTTTCTTTCCTTCCGAAACAAACAACAACTTTCTTCAGATTTCTCTGGTCCTATGACAGCTGGAGTCTTCAAATTTTTTATACACCTACAGAGGGATGTTTAAAAGAAAAGCAAGATACTGTGATATATTTCGCCTTCTTTTTCCATGTTTCCTTTTTACATCTGTCACTCAAATGTAAGTCATTGGGAAATTTGTGTCAAAGATTTCTCAGGAAATATAAGACCTAGTATTTTGAAAGTTTGCACAAACATTGGATTCGACTTGTTGTATTGTGTGTATAAAGAGAATCAGCATCCTAATGCTTAACATTCCCTTTATTTGTCCATTTTTCTGTCTTTCTCATAAAAGTCACAATTTTTTCTCACCTGCTAATTAAGCCAGAATCTTCAAATTGTAGTAGCCCTAACAATGGTGAAATGTGTCCTGTAAGAGAAAACCAAGATGCTTAGATTTATTTCGTTGCCTGTCTGTCCCGTGCATTACTAAAGGAAATTTGCATCTACAGAATTGGTTCAGCATACATCTAATATCTATTAGGCCTCTGGCTGTGGTTTCCTCACTCCACCCCCGCCCCCTTCCCTCCCAGGGGGGAATTTTGTAGTCCATGTTTTTCTTATAGCCTATTATCTTGAAGGTCTTTTGCAGCATTAGTTAGCCATCTGGCGATGGGGCGTTACCCAGTAACAGCCTGTTACATTCGTTACCCCTACAAAAAGTATAATACAATAGGAAACTATTAAACCTATGAAAATTGGAGCAAAAGTACTTATATGATCCAACTAAATACATGAAGTTACAGAACATTCGCTACAAAATGTGATGTTTGAAAATTCTTTTTGGCCTTACATGGTGTTACACATGTTACATTTTCTATGGTACCCTTTAGAAATGAGAATTTTAACTCGTATAGTTCATTTTCGTAGTTTGTACATTGCCCCTTTGACCTCAACTTTATAATTTGTGGCAAGGTATTTTGATTCCCTTTCCAAAGCTGCAAACATGATTTCTGTAGCTTTTATACTTTGTCAGTTATTGGGTGTTAAGCAATGTCACCCAACTGTGAAATGTAACATTCAAACAATCATTTTCACATATTATCACACCTAATGCAGCCTAGAAGTTGTACAAATAAAGTGACTTCTTATTTTTTTAGCATTACATTTTAGTAATATGAGATACATAGGCGCATTAACACCTGTCTCTGCCATATTATGCTGCCCATAGTAACGTATGTATCATCTAAAATATCTGCATATTGTGGGCCATGGTATTCTGCATTAGGTTTTAATGCCTCTGTTTTGTATTCTTTTGAAGTTTTTATAAGCATTTCCTAAACTTCAAATTTAATGCAGCAAGTCTTTGTCAGTTATATACATTCGTCAGTTACGTACATTCAATACTGTTAACAATAAAGTTGCTATCTGCATTATAGCCAGTTTTGCATAAAATACTGAATACTGTCCTGAAGTTTTTAATGTATATGTGTCCTTATCATTTCTTTTTGTCTAAATAAAATATCTACAGATAACTTATATGTCAGGCCCTCACATGACTTTGCTCAATGATTTATCAATGGTAACATATGTAACACCTTTATGTCTTAATTTTAAGTGATTTTTGTATCTGTAAAGGTCTTTACCTATACCTTTATCATTTGAATTAATACTCAGTTTTAGAATAATAAAGTTCTGTAACTTCATATTTTCAGAATAAGAGGACAAAAACGGCTTTCGCCTTATTTATTCTGTTACATTATCAGGTGTTTACGTAGGTAATTCATTTATCAGCAATCTAACTAACCTATGCAAATTAAGAATTTTATTGGTATATTAAGAAGATCCATATTATAGCTTGCTACACTGATTTTTGTTTATGAATTTTATTTATGACCTTCAAATCTATATATTAAAACATTTCAGATTATGCAATTGACCACAAAGTCTTTCTGTTACATGTTTAATATATGTAACATAAAACATTATTTCTGATTAACTAATATTGGTACAAGCATAGTCTCATGCCAAGAAATGCATGTATTTAATTCCAGAGTAGCATTTACATATAGTCCTGATTAAAACAAAATGTTCACTATCATTAAAATAAAACGTTCACTATCAATATTTACTACTGCAGGACATATAGGGCCTGTGAACACAATGATGACTGGTCAATGTCTTCCCTGTGTTGTCAATGAATAGCAAAGGACCCCAGCTTTCTTCAAGCAGACTGCAAAGACTGATCAGACTGAGCGTTCAACCAGGCTGATATATTAAGATTACATAAAGTAAATTATATAACACTTTGCCTTACCGTAATATGATTTTCCCCAAATCAAACAGTGTTACTTTATCGTTTAAATATACAGAAAACGACTATCCTTAAAGATAAGTTTGTAACATTAGGCAAATTTAGAAACATACATAGCCCAAAGAAAGTAAGTATATACCAGAGCAATTCAGTGACTTTAGTACCTTTAGAGATTATCTCCACTCTTCTATTGAAAACAAAAGTTGTATGCAACCTGATTTTCATCTGTTTCGTGCATATATTTGTTCATTTTTCTATTATAACATAAACTACCGGTACTTAGTTGAAACTCATGAATAAAAATCAGATCAATATTGTTGGATATAATTAGCTTAGTCAGCATTACATACTTACATATGACTTTGGTTTTAACTCTATAAGAGGACCTAGAAAAGTTATTCTTTGTGTCAAACTATGCATTCTGAGCAGCAGAAGTTGAAGTCTAAGCGCCAGAATATGTCTTAAATATGATCAGTGTCTGGACAGAAGGAAAACGGCCTTAAAGTACATGGGACTTTAGTAATAGTAATGAAAATCCATTGTTTGTCTTATTTTGATAAGTCTGTCTTTAGAAGCACAATAAAAGTTGTAACAGTCAAAGTAAAAATATGCAAGGAGTCTGATTAAGAATAGCAGTCACAGTTGTGTAACATTCGTTACCAGACATGTTAAGTAAATGAAGATATTTGGTAATAAACTATTCACCATAACAGAATCATTGACAATCAGCAGGCACTAGGTCATTTTCATGTCTGAAATCGCAATGGAAATAAAGATGAGAATTAAATACCTTATCTTATCTTGGCATTAAAATAATCTAGTAATAAATGATATATCAGAGGTAGGGACCGAAGAAGATTTTGTATACCTCATTATAGTTTCTTGGCAGCTAAATCTAATTCAGACTCTGCCGTAAGACATATAAGGCCCAGAGACACAACCAGTCTTTTCAGATGTTACATTATCCTAATTTATATAAGGTACAGAGACAAAACCAATCCTATTATTTATTTCATACTATCACCATTTTGATTATCAATTACACGTCTTGGAGGTCCATTTTACAGTAACAAAGAGAATGGAAATTGTTAAGATTAACGTTGGTGTGTGTTATTCTCGTTACTAATATCACTAATAAAAATAACAAGACTCTTGTATAATTTTATATCTATAAAGGTTTTCTTATCACTATATAAACGTGGTAATCATTTATTTAATGTCATATATTATATAATGTATGACTGACCTATATGTGTTGGGTTTTTACAAGGTATTTCATAATAAAGCAGATTTTTAAAAGCAAACCGTCTTCTAGCCAGCATAAAATGTTTTTTTATATACACTGTGGTAAAAGAGAAGTGCCAAAGTGTGTATGCTATGTATTTGGCTGCAGAGATGATTTAAAAATGCAGTATAGTGTTGATATATGTGTGATGTTATTATCATTGTGATTACCACTGCGTTTTTATGTAAACTTAAATTATGAAATAGTCCTCATTGAATAGTTTATGCCCTCAGAATCTCAGAATGTTTGTTTTCACTTTATTCATGCTTTTGAGTTGAGATTAGGAAACTATACAGTATTTTTACTAATGGAGAGCTTTCTCTTGTAAACACTGTCTATAGGAAACAATGTTCTGATATCACAACAGTTAAACTGACATATAACAAGTGTGAAATATTTCTGGCAGTCCAGATGGATTTAAGTTTTAGAATATCAGCTTTATGCATAGAAGATAAGCAATGAAGAGCTAATATCATGTAAGTATGTATGAAAAGGGGATATTTCTGTATTTGTTATAGGGTACAGTTTACTATATATTTTAAGATACAATTAACAATCAGCAGAGGACTGGCGAGGGTGTTTTTTTTTTATTTCACTTAATTAAAAAAAGTATAAAGGTATCTGAGAAATAATTTACTTTGTTTGTTATTAAAAGAATTTTAGAGCTGATGTCCCTTCACTATGTAGAACGTATCAACAGCCATTTATACGATATAGATAAAGTATCACTCAAACAGTAACATAAGTAACATTAAGAAGTGTATAAAGCATGTATTCAAAGTTTATAAAGCATTCGTCCAATCATGATAATTAAATATATCGAACTAATTGCAACTACAACAATTAAATGTTAAGAAGTTTGAAATAACGATATTTTTCAGATAAGAAGTTTAGGCTGTCTTAAAGAAACTATCAATCTTTATGTCTTTTGCTTAGTGAAGCTGGCTTGTTTTCATTTCTTGATGTACAAAGGAGGATATATAGTGTTTATCTATTGTAAAACAGCATTAGATTAAATTTCTAGTCACTGACTTGTCATAGTCAACCAAAACGGTGTATCAGGAAACTTATATATGACATTTTTGACTTTTAGTAACATACGTAACAGTTATATCACAAGTGATCAGGAGTCCAACATATCTAGATACCTGTCTCTAAAAAACACATGCATTGGTAGCAAATAGCATACTAGTAAGTAAGAATATGAATAGTTTAGCATTTACAACAAAGTATTTCTATTGTTTTGAGGGTAACGTTGGTAACATGGCTGTTACTCGTAAACGCCCCAATCGCCAGAGGACTAACATGTGTCATTTTGTTTCTTATATAATGTAGTTTCAGAAAATTATAGTGTACATAATTCCCCCTGGGGGGGTGGGGTCTATGGCCGGCCCAGGTCTATATGGCCATGTGTACCCGAGCTTTGCTCACTATCTGCTATATTTATTATTATTATTATTATTATTATTATTATTATTATTATTATTATTATCTCTAAAAAATAATAAAAAAAATAAAACATTTATGAATGTCGTCTGCTGCTGTCGTGATTGGCGCTTTAAGTATTGACGGGTAATATAGTTGTAGACTGTATTACGTATGACCTATAGCGTGAGAAAACGCACCTTATGACTCGTGTACCCAGCGAAAACACGGAACAGCCTGCGTATCTGCGCAAACTGATCAAATTATTTGCTGAGCTCTCTGCTGATAACCAAAGACGGACACTGGAGACTGAGACTGAGGCTGCTCAAATGTGCAATCTTTTCTGTATCTTCGCTAGGTGCATATGTCTTAAGGTATTTGCTCACTTTTTTTTATAAATCCACCCTGCAAAACTGCATAGTATAGTAAATGGATACACTTTTAACAGAAGTAACTCTGTCCGAACTGACTTGGTCGCCTTTTAAAAAGGAATCTCCTCTAACAGGAAAGAATTTGCTCCTCTCGGGAGCAAATTCTTTCCTTTAAGAGGAGATCCCTTTTCAGAAGGGTCTTGGTGTGCAGGAAAGCAAGCAGGAAGTCACAAAAGTTATCTGCCTTGTCGGCAATGGCAGAAATTCTATATTGTACCAACTTCCCTTGATTAAAATCGTGTAATAATTGTTGTTTGAGTACACAATTTTCAAAATTAGAACATGCGAAACTGATTTGTTTTCGAGATAGAATTTAATACCTTGAGACGATAGTCGTGTCAGTGATTTTTCTTTTAGTGATAATGTAATTGATTTAGGTTTAGTTTTGCTGCGGCGTTATGACGCCATAAAGCCTTACAGAGGGTATCTCAGATGTTATTATTATCATAATTATTATTATCATCATCATTATTATTATTTGAAGGAGAAGAAGAAGAAAATTAACCTTTCTCTAATCTACCATAACTTTCTTATTTATTGTCCGATTATCATAATTGTTAATACTATTCATACGAAAATCAGAATGGTTTTACAGACAGACTTTGTTTCCAATGCTAGTTTTTCATTCAGATCATTTAGATATATCGTATTTATCCTAAATATTGGGATACCTTACTTCCTAGCATATCTGTCCTAAAGTTTCACTGCCAATTTCACTACCTGTTTCTGCATCTAAAATTGCTGGAGTGGCAAAAAGGTGTTGACCCAGATCAGACGCCGCATTATGCTTAAATGGTGACTTAGAAACCAGACCAGGTTTCTGTTATCCTTTGATTTTTTTTGATTTTTTTTTTTCAGTTGCTGTACATGAGCGTTGTATTACTGGCACCCGCTCTAGCCCTAGAAGCTGGTACGTGCATTATGTAATTCCATATAAGTCGGGGTACAACAAAATCTACAAAAACCACGTGCGATCAGAGAAGACTACTCAGATCAGCCTGCAGATCCGCAAAATCCGTTTATACCACGTGCGATCAGAGAAGATTACTCAGATCAGCCTGCAGATCTGCAAAATCCGTTTAGCCATATATATATATATATATTATATATTCAAGGAAATGTCTCCAATTTTGAATAAATTGTCAAGTCCTATTTTCTGTGAAAAAAACAAATGTTATGATTTAGCATACAAAGTTGAACCCATTTTAGTCTGGAGACTCCAAAAGGGTAATTGGCAAATAGTGCAAACGTCTGATCAGGGTCCACACTGTTTACATAAAATACAGAAATTTTTATAAAATGTAGTAATACTAAAAACTAACCAGATACCCTGCTATTGGAAAGAGATGTGACAGAGTATCCACTAGACGTAAATGGGTTATATGTATATGATAACAGACATGTAATGGGTCAAAAATAAAACTGTTGAGGGAGGGGCATTTGTACCAGAGCGTTAAAAACAAGACATCGCAAAATAATCGTGGCAATATGCATGTAGAATGTCGTGACAGTTGAGTATGCAACAGTTCAATAAAACCAGTAAGCTTTAATCAAAGGCGACTTGTTAACCCAGTATAGCCTGGAGACCCGTAAAAGGATAATTGACAAACAGTGCAGACCCAGATCAGACGCCGCAGAACGCGGCAACTGATCTGGGTCTCTTCTGTTTGCAAATGTAAAAGCCATTTTTCTCCAGGAATATCTAAGTCGCATAGCCGGACATACCTAACATTGAAATTGGACTCTTGAAATATATAGTGTGGGAGAGTTTATTCCGTCTACAATGAGACACACCATTGGAACATATGTGGGCAGCGAAGGTCCTGATTAGTTTGAGCTTCCACGAAGGCTGATCAGGCCTTTGCTGTCCGCTTTCAGACTCTACTGTTCGTAGTACATACCTAGATAAACCTTTTCTTATTGCGTGGCTAAATGTAAAAAAATATTTTTTTTTCTTATTTAAAATTTACAATAGAAAAAAAAAAACGCATGTGTTTAACAAATGTTTATCATTCAAGACGTAACTGGGCTTCTTCATACAATGTAATTATTCACCCCTACACTGCCAGCCGTTTCTCTGTGAACTGTTTGAATGTGTGTGTGTGGTGGTGGTGGGGAGGGGGTGGGGTGGAGGCAGGGGTGATTACCTGAATTGCGAAGAAAAAAAAACATTTCTTTGACTTTTAGACGTTGTACTTAAAACCTCAGAATGATTTACTAACCTCTTTGCTTATTGAAACTGGACTGATTCTAACATTGTGCAAGCACATTAATTTGAGAGGGTCCGAAGCTAATACCACATCCTGTCAAGCCTCCTTCTATTCATTGATTTTGTGATCTGAAGTTTGAAAAAAAAAATGTATTTGAACCATAACACGTTTATAAGAATAAAATTTACTATGCGTAGATTATTTTGTTTTCTTCTGCAGTTGCTGGCATACCTTTGTGGATCTCAGTAGTATTGGTAGGAATTATCGGAACAATATATACAGCATTGGTAAGGAGTAGTTGATGATATATTTCTTATTTCTCCATATAAGCGTATGTTGAGACGAGTATCCTCTCAGTGACAATGTCTGTCCCCATGCCCAGTTCATGAAATCACCGTTTATGGTCCTCTTATACCAATTCGGATGAACGGCTCATGGCCTCTTGACAGCTACCTCAATTCGAGGGTTGAGCGCAAGACTATAGTAACTCAAACATATTTTTGAAACCCTTGTTTAGGGGCAACTTGGACCCCTTTGTAAACAATGCAAATTTAGGTGCCATTGCTCATACTAAATTTTCATTGTTTACAGAAAGAAATGCTGTAATCTTCATAAAGCCTTCATGGTGAGGAGATTAGGTTTGGGGAAAAACAACCATCTGACTTACGCCAGTCTTGCGCTCAACCCTCGAATTACGCATGTTTTGTAGAATGGGTGCGTACATGAAGGTTGTTCACTACTGACAGATGTATTTGGCATTGATTAAGGGTACAGACCTCGCTATGTAGATGTTTTGACCTTTTACAAGGGAGACGACTTATGGGATTTCCTAGTTGCTCATCTGCACACACAGCCCCACTGAAAAGAGGTCTACTATAAACAGAAAGACTTTGCTGCCCCGGGGAGCAAGTTCTTTCCTTTTATAGAACCAATTTAGAAGCGGGGATGAGGGTCGGAGGTCAAACAGTTTTGATAGTTACGTCCCTATGAAAGTGTACTTATTCTGCTGATACTCAATTTGAATTTGATTTGTATTTTAAGTCTACTGCAATATAAAATGTTTACATGTTTAAACAGGTCTCTAAATGATAAACACTGCAAGTGTCTATCGTTTACAGATCTGTGTAATGCAAGTGTTTATCGTGTAGAGATCTCTGCAATACAAGTATCTATCGTTTACAGATCTGTGTAATGCAAGTGTTTATCGTGTAGAGATCTCTGCAATACAAGTGTCTATCGTTTACAGATCTGTGTAATGCAAGTGTCTATCGTGTAGAGATCTCTGCAATACAAGTGTCTATCGTTTACAGATCTGTGTAATGCAAGTGTTTATCGTGTAGAGATCTCTGCAATACAAGTGTCTATCGTTTACAGATCTGTGTTTTGCAAGTGTTTATCGTGTAGAGATCTCTGCAATACAAGTGTATATCGTTTGGAGATCCTTGTTATAACGTTTCTGCACTTTTTCCAGTTTTATAATGAGGCCTTATTGACCGAAACTAGCTAGTCTGGCCCAGAAAACTTGACACTTAAGTTTTTTTCATTTTTATGTTCATTGCTCTCATGGGTCATTATAGTACTATACTTTTAGAATCTATTTAATTTAGACTGTGACACATAACATTATATTTCGCACAGTGTATGATGTAATAGCTCGTCCACTAGCTCACACGCAAAGGTGTAAACATTTTTTTCTGAAAAAAGTTCCTATAAATTAGCTAAACGAGATAACATATATACTTTAAAATGTACACAGAGCTGGGGCGTTCAGTGATGCAAAGTTTCTGTTATTTTCAGGGAGGAATTAAGAGTGTTGTCTGGACTGATGTGTTTCAGTGTATCATCCTTTTTGTGGGGCTCATTATTATTCTTGTACTGGTAGGTGTTATCGTATATTACAACTACATTTATTTTTTTTTATTTATGTGTAATATTTCACAGCTCAAGATAAGAGGGAATATCGAGGTAATATTATTTTTATTTCTCCACGAAAAAAGAAGGCTTTCTTATGAGTACCCACAACGTATGTTTTCATGGAGAAAATAGAAAATAGTTTATCTGGACATCCACTTAAAGCAACGACACCACAATCAAATCACTACAAGCAGAAAGCCAAAAGGACAGTTTCTTTCCCAAAATGTTTCATTTATATTAGTATTGTGTGCATCGACCGGCCAAATGACCTCTGACCTTTGCATTTAATACGTTTTAGGATGCATCCATTGTGCAATGTAGGCCTGTTTATTCTTTTATTTTTTTAAGGTCATTGGGGTACTTATGATGATATTGCAACAAGTCTTCTCCACTTTTCTCTATCTTCCGCAGCTCTTAGTGAATCTCTAAACCCCAAACCTGTTAATTCCTTGATATTGTCTTCCCGTCGCTTCTTCTATCTTCACCTGCTTCTTGCGCCTTTCACTGTTCCCAGCTAAACTAAACAGAGAACTTACGGCAAACAAGAAATGACAATAAATGTAATTATTAATGCGTTTATACCTGTTTATCTGAATTGACATAAAAATCATGCTCTGAATGGTTTATTATCAATTATCAACATTTAAAATACTTACGAAGCAACACATTGCTATTTTCAATTTGCCAAATATTACAGTATTAAAATTGCAGTTATAAAGGTTCTACAAGCAAGATCAGTTGTTATCAAAGGATCTGGGTTTTATCAAGAATATTATCGTAATTACCTCCTTGAAACGCAGAGTTTTCGGAAGAATCATTTGACGAGGAAAGTAACAGTAATAAAGTTGATTTTAAGTTTATTAAATTTGCTATATTTGAAAGTAATAATACTTTCGGGTGACACTGAGTTTTAAAATTAAGAAAGTTTAGAGGACATTATATATGCTCAATCCTTTTTTTTTTTTTTTTTTTTTTTTTTTTTTTTAATTAGTTCTTTTCAAGAGCTGTGTTCTTTTGGTGATCATGGGATTGCGTTCTCTTGAAGGGAGAGAACTCAATAACTTCATAAATGGTACCACGTATTACCGCAAGAAGTTATCTTGCTGATAAGTACTATGTTTACTTAAGCAATAATTACCTATCTTTCTTACTTTCACTAAATATTGGTTTGTACTAGAGGGTATGGTCATGTCACCTTTTTCCATTTCTGTTTTAATAAATTGTTTCCATGAGCATTTTCTTTTAAGTTCCACAGAATTAAGACAAGCTTAAAAGCAGAACTCGTGGGCTTTCTACTTACTGTACTAGTACTAGTATGTGGGCTAGGACGATATAGTTTCCATATTGGCCCTTGGGTACAGACTGGGATGGAGCACTGACGGACAGGGAGCAAATGGTTTGTTGCACGGGACCTGACTCATTTTTAAGAGAAAGCTACACAGGCTTGTAAGCCAGAAGGGAAGCACCCTTAGAATAAGGCTGTCTGTCCCATAAAAGTTCAAGGGCTTCAATATTTTATCCCGTTACATAATTTGGGGCTTGCCCCGTTACACAGTGTTAACATATCTTCTGCATAATGGTTTGCAAACCTTCCATTATAGTTACTCTTCTGTTCTTGACGTTCCCACAAGCACGTAATTTGTTTCAATTCATTTCTGCATAACATTCCCATTTTCCACTAGTAACTCCCCAGATATGACATATTATTTTATATCTTTTCTTCTTTATTTTCAACACCTCCCTAGGGACCTGGCGAATGTTAATGCATTGAAAAACCATGTTCAATCACTATTATTGCATAAAAACTGAAAACATTTGCTACATTTCGCGTTATTTCTTGCACTATTTTGTTTCGCCTTTTCACCGATGTCTCACGAACGCAATTTCCACGGACTATGCTCGTTCTAGGGCCAGGCAGTATACATCTCGTAACGGCAGCAAATTTGTGGCCCGGTACGATCATATTGAAAGTTGTGTAGTCGTGCATTAACAGCGCGTGAATTGCCTTGTTAATACACTGCTTTTCGCCGGTTAATGCACGGCTGTTAATAACGTGCGACACTGCTTTCTATGCAATAATATATAGTAAAAGAGCCATTAGGGAAATAAGAAAAGTAGCTGTTAAAATGAGGTGGCTGCTATTGACAGGTGATTATTCACGGAAGTTAAACTGTAATTTAGTGATAATGGTGTCTTTTATTGAGTGCATACAAGTATGTAGCTAAAACGAATATAAAAACATGTTTGCAAATATTATTGTCAAAAATTCTTAACAGACATTAGGAGTAAATTAGTACATATAATTCTCATTACAGAGCCGGATTAAGATTGGAAGTTTTAGTACCATCTGGAATCTAAGTTTGAACGGAGGACGTGTTGTCTTTGACAAGTATGTGGACATGAACTGTACTCATAAATGATATATCTAAATTGAAAACACAGAGATATATAAACAGATATATTACAAAATCACATAACCTCTAGTTTAGCCCGATATGAAGCAGTTGCTTTTAACACGATTAGCACATATTAGACTATTTTAGTTCACACTCCTGAACACGCCTGAGTTCATAAACAGTGTAGGCCTAGATCAGATGTCGCATTTTTTCTTGTTATTCTTGGCTACCAAAATCTTCCACGCCTACATTTAACTAAAACTGTAAAAGAGTACTCAGGTGAGCGATTCATGTCAATTTAGTCTCATTTCGTTGTGCTACTGGACATAGCGAGGTGTCGACAGAAAATGGAAAGTTCAACCTTTACTTCAAAGAAGAGATGTAAAAATTCAACTGTTAATTGCTTAATAGCTAGGGCACTTGATCTGAGCATAAGCCCGTCAGTGTAACTAATTATATAATTAAAGCCAAAAGTAACTTTACATCATATATTTAACTGTCTGTTGCTGAGTGAAATTTAAAACAACTGTTTCAAGATAATAAAGAATAATCATTTGTGCATACGATACACATTTGTTGAACTCTTTCTGTCAAACAAATAATAAAAAGGGGCACTCTCAAAACAGAAGGGGTCAAAATCAAAATTTAAAATAGTAATTCACGTTTGGAAGGTCACTGTACTTTAAAAACTTAACGCGTTATTCACTTAGATATGTATTAAAAAATTATTATTAAATTAACAAAACGAGTCTGCACAGACTCAGTACGCGTCAGTTTTTATCGAGAAGCCGTTTGAATTAGCTTAACAATATTTGTTATGGAAGTCCTACAGGAAATTGTCATCCATTTTTCTTTTGGCATGCTAAGAACTTTTGCATCTTTTTCTGGTCATATGCTCTCGGTAGAGGCCCAAACAAATCGCCGTTTAAAACTTCCAAAACATATCAGAGATATGGCTTTTACGAGTGACAAAAGTTTACTATTGCTTTTATTGCAAGGTAGATAAATTCGAATTAAATAATAGTCTTTCAGATTTTGTGATATAAATCATTTTCTTCTTTTAAATTTGTGAGAAAATGTGAAAATACTGTTTTTGATGAAAATGCATGTAACTCGAGACTGGAATCACAAACACGAATGATCTCTCTTGAATTTTGTTGAGACTTAGCATGGAACACCAATTGAACTAATTTATTAAAAACAAATCGAAGTAGAAACAAAATACTTATCAATCAAGTGACAAGTTACTTTTGGTTTTGAGTATAGAATATTCCTCGTATGTAATGAAATTCACGTTTGCTTTAATCGTTTACATGTACGTACACTACATTTCCGAGAGATCTACTGGATCCATACATTCAGGGCCCAGTTGTTCAAAGCATCGTTAGCTTAACAAGCTCGTTAAGGGTCATTTCATTAACTGTTTTAGCAGATTCAATACACAATATTATGATATTTTTTGCTGGAAAAATGTGAGTAGCTTTTGCACTGCAAAAGCTACTCACATTTTTTCAGCAAAAAATTTCAGCATATTTGCGTATCACTCAATGTAAATTTTAACGAATCGTTAACTAACGACGTCGTTACAACTGGGCCCAGATGTATGTTCTTAGCTGAGTTATTTGTTAAACTCATAGCATAGACATCGATAAGGCACTTTTTAGCCAAATATTATTTAATCTTTCTAATTACTAAATAAACACCTATGTTCTGGGCACTCATCAGAAGCACCTCGCCAAGTCGCTACTAAGGAGTACCCACAACATTTGCTTTCGTGGAGAATTGAGCAAAATATATATTTAGATACTCCAGCTGTGTAAAACTTTCGTATGAGTTTTGACATAATTTAATATGAAATCCATCTAAAATCATGATTAATAATAAAATCCTTTACCTGATTTACAGCGCTAATGGGGATCCTCGAGTACGTCATACTTTATGGAGCCTGGTTATTGGTGGAGCTTTCAACTGGTTACCAAACTGCTGTAACCAATCAGCAGTTCAGAGAATATGTTCTATGAAGACTCTAAAACAGTCCAAAATGTAAGTGTTGTTTTTTGTTTTATCTTTTACATGTAAATTTACAAATAACGCAGGTCCAGATTAGCCTTCGTTGTCCGCTTTCAGAATTAATGGATCCTGTAATATATATATATATATATATATATATATATATATATATATATATATATATATATATATATATATATATATATATATATAGACAAACGGAGAATGCTCTCAGATCAAACTGCACAGATACGCATGTGTAATGTACTTTTCTTCATTAACCCATTTATGCCTCAACTCATTGCCAAGGTCTTGTTCCAATAGAAAGGGTGTCTGGTTAATTTTTATATATTACTGTTTTATAGAAATTCCTGTATTTAATGCAAATAGTGTCTACCCAAATCAGACGCCGCGTTGACTTTTTTATACACTTTTTATAATCGTTTTGACGTTTATTTTACACTATTATTTGCCACTGTCACTTTTATGGGACGCTAGACATAAATGGGTTAACTGTAGTTTAAGATACATGTATTTGATAAACGTGCTTTCTTAATCTTGTAGTGAAAAATAAACCTGGTTAACAACTCTTACTGTTGTCACAAGCGTCTGTTTAAAGTCAACGCGTCTGTTGCAGGTACTCTTCAGAAAGATCCTTGTCAGTTAATCTTTTGTTTACGATTTTGCCTTATGTCTCCAGGATTTCCGATTAATATATTTACGAGACTTGATTTAGTTGGTGAATTTTCCACTATTTTGCATTAAGGAGATAACATTTATTACTTTCTGGATGACATTTGTTACTTCCTAGATAATATCTGTTACTTCCTGTTTGCCTCCCTGAAAAGGGAGCTGCTCCAAAAGAAACTAATTTGCTCCCAAACGAAAGCGAATTCTTATCCTGTAGAGTAGATCCCTTTTTGGAAGAGGCCATAATCAATTTAGACATGTTATTCCTTGAATTTGTATCCAGTCCCCTAAGCGTCCTGATACAAGTATGTAGACCCCGGCTATTCATAAAACACCGACAGCTTAATTACTAAGAGCATCCTAGTATCTGGCTTTTATTATTTATTAAGTTCATTTTATGCATCGCAAAATAGTTTGAAACAAAATGTGGATATACCCTGGCCAATCAAAAAACATTAAAATAGGTGACTCGATTTGACCGTGCCTGTTCATGAGGAATAACTGGACAATAGAACGCACCAAGCAACTTTTCGGAGCATTATAACAGCATTCTTTCGAAGTAAGAGGAGACGTTTTATGGCCTCCGCGAAAGCACTTTACAACAACTGCTTCGATCACAAAATACGTGTTCCGTGGATTAATTCTTAGAAAATCCAGAACAAATCAAAAATGAAAAATGGCAGGCTCGATGTGATCGAGTCTGCTTATGAGGAATAATAAAAATGCAACACAAATCCTGAATTGTAAGTCAAAGAAAGAATATAAGAATAGTTTGTAGAAATGTTCTGATCGCTTCAAACATACGATGTTGAGACTTCTCTAATGGTTATGATTGTTTCATGGAAAGGAAACTTTTATTTTGTCATCACTGTATTAGTCTTATATGATGTTAATTATAATTATTCTCCCCCTTCACATAAATGTTGCGACTAATTACTCTAATCCTTTTCCTTCAGCGCTGTTTTATTAAATGTACCACTGGTATTGTTTTATGGCGCGCTGGTATGTTTCACGGGAATAGTTATGTATGCTTACTTCGCTGACTACGGTTGCGACCCATTGGCGGAAGGCGTGGTTACTAATGGCAATCAGGCTTGTATTTCTCTTACAATTTTGTATTCTCGCAGATGTTATTTCCCTTGCAAAACAATTGAGTTTAAATATACAGATGACTATCGTTATCTCGAACTCGCGTATCTCGAATAATCGCTTATCTCGAAGTGAAAATCTTATCCCTGCCTAAACATGAACATCTAACAACAAGTAAAAAATATTGTGGAAAAGAGGAGAAATTACTCCTAAGGAGCAATTTCTCCTCTTTTCCACAATATTTTCGATATATCTCCAACGTCAAGAGTCCAATTGCATATCAATTTGTTAAATGTGATTGTTCGAATTATTTTTTCCTCAATTCTGAAAATCTGATATGTCGAGGTACGGATATCTCGAAGTGTTTCAGAAAGTCCCTTAGAATTCGAAATAACGAGAGTCGACTGTATTTTATTTCAACACTTTGATGTATATGCAGTGCTAAAAGACATTATAGCATATACGAACAGCAAAGTTTCAGGCAGCCTGCGTATCCTCACAGTCGCGCCAGAACCTATACTGTTCGCTCAGGTAAGCGGTAAGCCAAGAGGAAAGTTCCGTAAAAGAGCTTGTCGTCTTGCCAAGAGGCCAGGCATGACCAGTGAAAGATTGATTCGACGAAAAGTCCGAAAAGCCTTTTTTCGCGGCGCGGTTCAAGTATAGATATACCAATGAACGGCACATGCTCATGTTACCGGACAAGGACTCAGTTGCACAAAATAGCAACACAAAACAGTATTTAGTCGGAATATGAACACATGAAATAAGAAAGAATAAACAAACAAAAAGGAGGTGCTACAGACAAACGAAGCGTAATAATAAAGAAGACGTCCAGAAAGAGCAAACTCACACAGAACATAGTCTAACAATGTAATCAAAAGGACGAGCAAATGAACTGCTACGGACAGAACACAGGTTATACACCAAAAAAAAGCATCGCAAACAGCTTCCGCTTTCACAACGAAGCGATCACAATACCATGCAGTATACAACAAACACAATAAATAAGACAACAGACAGAACAAAACACGATAATAGTCCCGCAGCGAGCAGCCACAAGGCTCCACAAAGAACGAATAACACCGGAACCACCGCTTTAACGCTTAGCACCCTCGGTAAAATTTTAAACGGACGATATTTTGAAATATTTTTCTTATTTTTTCCAGGAAACAGGATTTGACATTTCATGCAAGTTGTCTCCAATGGAGACAATGTGCATGAAATTTCAAATCTTATTTTCTGGGAAAAATAAGAAAAATATAATCGATTTATCATCTGCTGAATTAGCTCAGAGAGTGGTAAAGGTTAAAACAGTCATTACTAAAATTACAGGGGCGGGGTTTTGAGGGAAAGGGTAGGGTAAATCGATTCAAACAATGCCCAAAATACAAACAACAAACAAAGCACAAGCAGAAATATAACAGAAAACCAAATTGGTAGCAATAGAAGGCGATCGCACGCTTATAGATAAACAAATCAATATGAGAGAAAACATGACGTATAAAAACCAAACAGAAAGCAAAGTAGACTGACGTATAGACGGACATACAGGAGCTAACATGCAGCGAAGGACCACAAAGCCTTAAAATGAATAACCCAAGAACCACCGCCTTAGAACTTTCTTAGAAAGACGGACTTTCTTAATTATTCTCTACTTGATGAATCCGACCCCTCGCAAATTTCGCAAGGATATATAAATATGAAAACACTATTTAAGGTACTATTTATACATGTTCGTGGAATATAATAGAATGGAATATGTGAATTTGTATTGGTTAATTAAAACCTGTGGTACGCATACACTTCTGTAGATTTTATACTCGAAATGGTACGTGCCAGAGAAATGAAACTGTACAAAAATAGAAGGATTCCTAGTTTCACGTTATTTTTTTATTTCATTTATCATTATTTATGGCATTACTTTTTCTTAGGCATATAAAAATGTGTTGTTTGCTTTATGGCTTATGTGTCCCATTTGAAGTGTGTTTTTCTTGCGAATGTTGTATGCTTCAAACTGACAGTTTTCAATGTTAAACATTGTTCAGGTTCTCTGATGTTTGATGTTTAAGGCAGATAACTGTTTGTTGCAATAAGCACAGATCCATGTGATAGAAGAGTTCTCTGATGTATGATGTTTAAGGCAGTTAACTGTTTGTTGCAATAAGCACCGATCCATTTGATAGCACAAATGATCATAGTTAACCCATTTATGCCGAATGGACTCTTCTACCTTTACTCTTCAGACCGGCTCCTTTCCAATATAAGGATTGTCAGGTTAGTTTTTATTAGTACCATAGTTTGTAGGAATTTCTTAACTTAATGCAAACAGTGTAGACCATGATCAGACGCCGCGTTCTGCGGCGTCTGATCTTGGTCTACACTTTTTGCCAATGTCCCTTTTATGACACGCTAGGCTTGGCTGGGTTCAAACACTTCAGGTATCTAACACTGACTGCATTCTTGATATGTAAACACAATCTTGATCGATCATGAAACCCTGTTAAGTCCTAGAGTCTACATCACATGACAAACTGATCCGTAACGTGAGAAAAACGTACCTTCTTACATGTGCGCCAAACGAAAATTCAACTCAGCCTGCCCATCCGTGCAGTCTGATCAGAGTCTCCGTTATCCGCATGAAGAAAAGTTTCATCCTTGGTTATCCAAACTGAACCCAGTTAAGATTCTGCTCTGACTGCGCGAATGGTCTGGCTTATCTGAATGTTTATTGGGGCATTACGAAAACACGCCTATTCAAATACATAGAAAATTTTACCTCCAAAAACTGAAAATTTTCGGATAAAAACTCTGATATTTTTCATATTTCTGCTCAAAACATAGATTGTGGTTACTCGTTAGAACCGCCTCCGCGAGACGGTTCTAATGAATACCCACAATCTAACTTTTTGAGCAGAAATAAGAAAAATAATGCATACCCCTGTAAACCCCAGTATTACTATATAAAAGCGGGGTTTAAAGGGGTCAAAATTATATAGGCGTGTTTTCGTGATGGGTATATGTCCGAAGGTATAGTTTCTGAAGTTAGAGCTCAAATTATTTCCTTGCTATATTTGTTACAACTGTTATTATCGCTTTATTCTTGTTAATGTGAATGCTAATAGATGATATAATTTTTGTTGTATCTTACTGGGAGAGGCATACAGCAAATAAACTTAAATATCCTGATTCATCTTGTCGGTGAACAAGTTCGCAGTATACATAGACAATTTGTGACAAATGACAAATGTCGTTCAATGACAATATTTTGTAATATATAAACTTCCTCTTGTAGATTACACCATACTTTGTAATGCACGTTCTAACCAATCTTCAAGGCCTAGCTGGCTTGTTTGTTGCCGCCTTATTTAGTGGCGCTTTGAGGTAATATGATTACATATGATTTTAAAGCACTCTAAAACTTTAACATTTTAAACAATGGGTCTGTCTCTTTAAATGAGCAAAAATAAGTATATGCAAAATTATAAATTAACGTATTTTATTTTACTCTAATAATCCAGACCAAGAGCCCATCAAACAGGGCCCAGTTGTTCAAAGCTAACGACGTCTTTAGTTAACGATTCGTTAAAATTTACATCGGGTGATACACAAATATGCTGATATCTTTTGCTGAAAAAATGTGAGTAGCTTTTGCAGTGCAAAAGCTACTCACATTTCTTCAGCAAAAAATATCAGAATATTGTGTATTGGATCAGCTAAACAGTTAACAAAATGACCCTTAACGAGCTCGTTAAGCTAACGACGCTTTGAACAACTGGGCCCTGAATTTTAAATTTTCTATATAGGCTTTGTATGTCAGGTATTTCGGGGAACTTTGATTTCATTGGTCAAAGATATCAAAAGTTGACTGTTAAATAGCAATTTCTCTTTAAAGCTCTTTAAACACCATTAATCCACCATGCTACTGGCCCTGCTGAGAGTTTTATACCTCCTCCCACAATACCTATCATTATCAGTCTGTGTATTACCAGAATCTGTGTTGTATTTGCAGTAGAACCTTTTCTTTGTCAGATACAAAATATTTTCATAAAGGATTAAAAATGGAAATGACAGTGAAAATGTATAATTATTCTTTATACGTGTAGTTGTTGGGACTGTTGTATAAATTTAAAGGCTGTCGTTTTGAGGATACTACTTGATTTTACATGTTTTTACATTTGTAATTGAACTGGAAACACGAATGACCCTGATCAGACTGCCTTTACCTATTGTTGATCATTGATTGATTGATTTTGTTAGGGGTTAACGACACGTCAACCCTTGTGGGTCATTTTGTGTCGTCTCCCAGAGAAAGGGAGAAGAGAGATAGAAGAGATAGTAGAAGAGATGAAAGAGAAAAAAGGAGGAAAATGAATTAAAGTGAAGAAACATAAGAAATAAAAAACATTTCCCCTCTATCCTTACCTGCTGCAAGGATAGCAGGCCTTGTCCATCTGTAAGCAAATCTCAATTGGACGCCCCGGGGACGGGAGATACACAACACCTTTTCAATTAAGCCAGTCCATTTTCAAGTCTAGAGGTGTCCGGTGGATTTAATACAAGTTTCTGTAAGCAAACAGTGCAGATTATGATCAGAAAGTGAAAACACATTGCAGACACTGATCAGACACCGCATTCTGATCTGGGTCCGCAGTGCTAGCCTGTGTTCTAAATGGGCAGCTAGTTTATTTGGCACCAAGCGAGACTCAGATCTGCCTGTACATACCATGAAGTACTGAACTGAACTGTTAGGATTTACATGTATTTGGTAATAATTAGGGAGCTTAATGTGCTATAAAACAGCCAGATCATCTCATTCTGTGCTTATTTGGTTTTGTCTGTTTCCTCTTCCTCTTGGTGTCTGGGAAGGGCTGCTGTTTGTGACTGTGGCACTCCCTGGACTTTTCTTATGTTCTAGCTGTAGAGGTTCCTCTTCGTTCGATCTCTAGGTATCGGAGGAAAACGGCGATCTGTGTTTAGAGCGTGGCACTTCCTGAACTTCTGAGATCCTATACAAAGTTTCTAGCAAAGACATATTAAGAAACCAGGCGCGTTTAATGAAATAATTATTGTTCGCGTGTAAGTTTTAGCTTAGCGTATACGACCCTCACAACCATTACGTTAATATGGGCAACACCTCTAAGTTTCGTTCTTTTACTATATCAAAAGTGAAAATGGTATAACTTTGCCTATTCAATATTTCTATACTAAGTAAATGCTGACAGAAAGAGCAAACATGTAATTAGATTTGAAACCAACCAAACTGTGAATCAGCCAAAATCTAGCTGTATAAAAGAATCCTACGAAACCGTTGATCTCTTAAAAGTAAAATCATCGTGCCATCTTTTCGAAAATATCAAAAGAAAATAGTATAACAGCTGTCAAGGAAAAGCCACATATCACAGAACATAGCTTATCAATGATACCAAGAGGAAACGCGAACAAATCCAGACAGACAGTACACATGCTACAAGCTAAAGCAAAGCAAACTACCTAACTTTTTCTTCCCCATCAAGGTGAGACAGGATCCACTTAATACAATAATAAGACAATGAACAATTTGAAAAAAAAAATGAAAAAAAAAGCCTCGCAGCGAGTAGCCACAAGGTCACATAAAGAACCAACAACACCAAAACGTATTAGTATTTGGCATGTTTGAAACTAATGTAGCATGCTCAAGCTTATGTATTTTCATCAAACATCTCCTGCTTGGTGCCTGTCGCTGTTATACTTCGCGACAATGTAGTAGAAATGTGCTCTCGGGTGTGTATGATTGCAGCAGTAGAATAGGCAGAATGTCGATATTCATTTTGTTTTTTTCCAGTTCACTTTCATCTGGTATAAACGCAATGGCGGCGAATACCATTGAAGACGTATTGGGTAACTATCTGAAAAATACTTCTCAATGGGCGCAGACGCTAGTAGCTAAATTAATAGGTAAGAATATTTATAACAACTAGATAAATTTGTCTACTGAACAGTATAATTGAAATTACACTGGGAAGACCACATTTACGATGCGCATCTTTCGAGGCACCAAAAGAATAACATATGATAGACAAGACACAACTCCACATTTGCAAAAAGCTACATACAAACAAAGAAGAACTGCAACAGAAAAAGCTCTTTGGAAAGGTTCGCAAAAACACTGTTGAGGGTTGGCGGCGTGGGTTGATCGTATGAGCGCATAAACTAGCTTTACTCGATCTAAATGTCATGTTATTTATAATCAAATATGAAATGGGTTTAACAGATATTAGGAAAGTAAATATATGGATACACAAAAGGCATAAATCACCTAAAACAGCCCTCCTGTGTCAACAGACATTGAGTTGAATGGCATGAAACAAACATTTACAAAACTGCACTTGTTCGAAAACAGAATGATCAAATGAAGATGAACTGCAACAGAAATGCTGCATTGAAACGGTCAACAACAGAACTGTTGCAAACTTTTACAATGCTATACAGCAAACATATATGATAGTTATCGAACTTTGCCAATGCTGTCCTTTCTTTATAAGTTTATTTAAGCCTTGGTTCACAAAGCACTTCAAGAACAAGAAGTCATAGTATATAGAAATTTATCAACATGTTTACAATATAGCATCGGCGTACTCATTCATAGTATCTAAGTAAATTAGTAACAAGAAATATGATAATAATGAGAAGTCGTTCCAAGGCAAATTCTCTGTTACAGTGCTTCTGTGTTTATGCGTCGGTGGCTTCATATGTGTCATTTGTTTTGTCATTATTTGTTCCTCATCTCTCCTTCTTTTGATATCTCAGAAAGGCTGTGCGTCGTGATTGTGGCATTTCCTGAGTACCGTCCCTTATGGCTAGGCATATATTAGAAAACAACTTTGATGTTTATGGCAAAGTCATTTCTTAATTAAGTATTATTTATTCTTTTTCATTTTAGTCATTTTATATGGAGGTATAGTGATTACATTAGCGTACATGGCAAAGAACCTACAAGGCCCAATAACCCAGGTATGTATATACTGACTCACAAGAAGCGCAACATAATTATAAACATATGAAACTACATTACGAAAACATGCCTTTTAAAATATACTGAAAATTTTACTACCAAAAAATGAAAATTTTCAGATAAAAAAAATCTGATATTTTTCATATTTCTGCTCAAAACATAGATTGTGGGTACTCGTTAGAACCGCCTCGACGAGGCGGTTCTAAGGAGTACCCACAATCTATGTTTTTGAGCAGAAAAAAGAAAAATAATGTATATCCCTGTAAACCCCAGTTTTACTATATAAAAGAGGGGTATAAGGGGGTCAAAATTATATAGGCATGTTTTCGTGATGAAATGATGCACTTGCTATGGTTGAGGTCAAAATGATATTTGATAAAGAACACCTTAAAAACGAAGAAATATACACGCATAGTTTATCTGTTTATAACTTAAGTAACTGTTATTTACAGTATGGGTTAAACAATATATTTTTTATAATGCAAAGTAATGCTAGTTGATGTAGAGGTTAGGAGCAGTTCTGAGGTACTGCAGTGTTTTATGGTACTATCAAACATAGTATTTAGTTCCTTTAAAGTCATGTATAAAGGAATGTCGTCTGAATATTGTGAATGCATGTTATAGACAATTATAAATACATGAATGGTACTTAAATATTTAAAATTCGCAGAGGAAATCTAATGCAATATCGTATGCACAATTCAGAGCTGATGAAAACTTTCTGACATTAGAACACTAATGCTTTAATCTCTACAAAAATAATGGAATACTGTATTCGACCTAATTACCGCACATACCCCTATAAGCGCACAGTCAAGCAGTTCCGTAGTCTTCAGATTACAACCAGTGTACTTTTTGTCTACTTTTTTGTAAAGGCATATGTTGTGGGTACTCATTTGAATTGCATCAAATGAGTACCCACAACATATGCCTTTTTAAGACAATCAGACAAAAATTCGCATAATCATCAAATACGTCCTTTTCTGATTTTTTTCAAATGTACCCTTAATAGTATATTTTACAACAACTAAGTGTTCCAAGTAATTTTGAAAAACCTAAGCGCACAGTGCGGTAATTAGGTCGAATACGGTATATTCATGATAATTAAACAGTAGTCTGTCCGAAAGTCACGTTGACATATTTGATGTAAATACAGGATAACTTTATTTTATCCCCACAATCACCCTAACATTTGAATAAATTTAGCCTCAACATGAGAAAACGTGAACTTCTGACATGTACGGCCAACGATGACTCAAATTTTCGTCGTCCGCATGAAAAAACTACACGCTTGGCCACACAAAATTCGCAAAGTGAAGCTTCTTATCAGACTACGCAAATGTACAGACTGGCCTGAATCTTGAGTAGGGGCACACGTTCGAAGTTACGTTTTCTGATGTTGGAGCTCAGTTGTTTTTAAAAAACTCTGATGTGCCAAAATAGTTAACAGAATAATGAACAGAGCAGACCTCCATCATTCTTGTCGGGATCTTGAATGTTTGCAATGTCAGGTCTGTCTAGTGTCATCACAACGCCTATATAATTTTGACCCCCTTAAACCCCACTTTTATATAATAAAACTGGGGCTTATAGGGGTAAACATTATTTTTTTCTTATTTTGCCAAAAAACATAGGTTGGTATTCATTAGAACCGCCTCGACGAGGTAGTTCTAACGAGTGCCCACAATCTATGTTTTCAGCAGAAATATGAAAATATCAGAATTTTTTATCTGAAAATGTTCCTTTTTTGGTTGCAAAATTTTCAATACATTTGAATAGACGTGTTTTCGTAATGATTAGTGAAACTGCCATGTTTTCCAGATAGCGCTATCAGCAATAGGAGCTGTTGGAGGTCCAGTGGTTGGGATGATCTTTCTCGGAGCCATCTTTCCTCAAGCAAACTGGATTGTAAGATATTTTAATACAAAAGCACAAGTTCAGCGCTTTCAGAATATTTTGTTTAGCCCATATTCTCGAACATTCCAGAAACCAGGCCTAATGTTCATTTGTGTCATTGCCTTAAATACGGAGATACCCAGGAAATCCACAATCACGGAACACAGCCTTTAATGAAATGACAATGCAAGATAGCTTTTGGGAGTAAGTTCTTTCCTTTTAGAGTAAACACCTTTTCAGAAGGGGCGTTATCACAGTGCATATTATACATTTTAGTACTTGTCCACTGTGTACATTATATTTGTATTTCCTTTGGGATCATTGGGCCCATATTTAGTTACTTTGAATATCGCTTAAGCCAGTGCTTGAGGGCGTATTCAGCCTCGCAAACTAAACTGCTGTATATGAAGAGACTTGATAAAACCGAGTCTCCGATTTTCGTCCTTTTGTTTGTTCTTTGTTTCCAAAGAAAACCTTTTAGAGTTGTATTTGTGGTTGGGAATCATACAGGCAATCACAAAATTTATCTCCCCGGACAAAAATGGCGGAAAATCTACCAAGTATATCAAGTCACATTAATACTTACTGTTATGTAGGGATGACAGATTATACACTTTCTCTCCCTTCCCTTTCACTATTAGTTTGATGAGCGCGTAACAGATACAAAACAATCTATTTGGTTCTATATCAGCAATAGACATACATTATACTACAAACTTAAGTTGCATGGATACTCTTGGTTGATTTCCCCACTTTTGATAAGGTAGACGACTTTTATGTCTTCCTCTTTGTTTTCCCATTCACTCGTCTCCTCATCTTAAAAGGGTATAATCTAAAAGAAAAGTACATAACTTCAATTATATTTTACACGTCACGTACGTCTCCATAGGAGCAAATAGCATAAATGTCTGAAATAAACAATGAAATTTTCTAAACTTTATCTCTCTGGAAAATAAAACAAACAAATTTTAAAATGGCATATGTTGTTATCTTTTTTGTTCAACATATTTACGTACTGTATAGCACATACATGCCTGTGGCCTGTACATATGTTTGTATATATTCCTTTGCTTGTAACTTGGGATGGATGTGTTTATATATTGTTATTTTTTCTGAGTTGTTTCAGTTCCACCTTTTAAAACAAATCTGTCTATTAATTGCATCTTTGATTCTATTAACCTTCATGCGGAAGAAATAGTATATTTCGACCCCAGTCTCCGTTATATCAACTCGAAATAACTGACAATCAACCTGATACAGAATTCAGGGGTGGCATTTAATCGGTAATTACAGCCCTTAGAACCTGTTTTTATAGCAGTTAACACAGTCGCGTTGTGATCACTTAGTTTTATAGTGCCCTCACTTCGGGAAGAGGAAGTTGGTCGCTTTAATAGTCCATCTGTGGCTGTTCTTGTTCTCTTGCTCTTCCTCTCGGTACTGGAGTTAGACGGCGATCTGTGATGTGATTGTGGCACTTCCTGAACTTCTTCATTACGTTTTTACACGGAAATCGTAATACCATAATCTAAAACATTATTCTATGAGATATTTGTTACCCTTTTACCCCAGAAGCCATTAACATAATTAAAATACTGTCCGAAAGCAGTTTTGTGCCACTTTGTATATGCAATATATTGCGTTCATTTGACTTTATAAAATAATCTGAAAATCCTACGTTTTAGAATAAGATCATAATTTCTTATCAGAACAAATGATTTGTCGACAAATATTTTATTACTGTTAAACTCCTGTTGTATTGTCTGGCACAGGGAGCGATGGGAGGTGGTATCATTGGCATTGGTATCAATATTTGGATCTCCATTTGTTCTGTCTTGTATGGAATCAAGCCTACCAAATCCCCTTCTATCGGAACATATGGATGCTTTATGAATCAAACATTGGGACTGAATAACACCGAGAGTGTGACCCAAAACATTTTGAATTCAACCATGCCGTCACAAATGAATATGACAGAAGTTACACTTGGGTAAATATTGTTAATTTATATTTTTGCATTAATAAGTACAGGATAAGACAAATAAGAAAATGCACCTCATGATGAATGTATTTTGGGTTTCCGCTGATCAGAGTCTTGGCTGGGTGCCTTGTGAATACGAAAGGATCAACGTCCTCTTGATGGCAAAAAGAAAAAAAATCAGACTAGACTGCAAAGGTATTTTCCCACGCTACAGCACATATAAATATGACAGATTATTTAAAATATACATTGCGTTTTATCAGTTTCTTTTTTTATTATATTAATATTTTTACATATTTATTTTTTTATATTAGAATCATATCAATATATCATTTATATTTCGTTTCTATACAATATTTAGAGTCCCATGTACCATGAAACATGTTAACTTTGAGTCCCGATTATTTTAAAAAATAACTGGAAACAACTTTTGACGGGCAGCAAGAAATTATTTTCTTATGCCATGTGCCAATGAAAATGACTGGGTTCATACTGTAATTTTGCAAAGCCTGATTAGAGAGATCAAGATATCCATTTAGAAATGCTGGAGAACCTGTAGAGCGAAATGCAAAGACTTTGTTTGGACTGAGGATTAAGATTGGGGTAAAACGTTAGTATTCTCAAGGTACATACGAATGACTTATGACCCAGACCGTTCATTATTTGATCTACACTTTATGTTGTTTTTTATGTTGCTGCTGTTCTTGTTTTTATTTTTTGTCATTTTTGTCTATGTAACACGTTTCAGAGAGCATGGCTAGGTCACAATCTGTGTTTTCGATAGTATTTGTATTTTTATAACAGACCTTATCTTATACTAGTGCTGTTGAAATCCTGTTTGATTCTTCTTGTTGCCACATGCAGCTTATTTTGCATTGGCTTTGACAGCTCCTCTCCGCATTTAATTAGAGCGGTATGTGTTTAAAACGCACGACCTTTTAATATCTACGTACGGAGCAAGGTGCCTTTGAAACGGTATTTTAATTTTATGTATATATACTAGCGTACTTTTGGTAATAAATATTACTTAAGGAGATCAACAGTTAGTTTGGCAGTGCATGATTATTCACGACTAATGATATTAGGAAATGCATATGCATGAGGTTATACACGTATTAAATATAAATATGCGATCACTTCGATTTTCGATGCCGAAATGATTTCAAGACTGCCTAGAAACAAATATATGTGCAACTGTCAATTCCTGTTTGGGGGCCCGTAAATTTCTCTTAGACTCTATTTTAGGATTCTCAGACTTTTGATGTATTTATATTTGGAGCTGCTTCAGGGGATAAAGGTGGGGGCAGGGGCAGTGAGCGCGTAAAATCAAAAGGTTTTCTGTTAAATGTTCTAAGGTGGTATTTCTATTGCAGTTCTTCTTCTAATCTTCCTTTTGTTTCCGATGAAGTGACACTTTGATTTGCCTTTGATGTCAATCCATATCCGGTGCTTTGGGAGGGTTGTGTTCCGTAAATCTCCAAGTTTATATTCTTTTCTGTGTTTTGTTTTGGTTAGTTTTGATCAATTTACCATATTATGAAAATGTCTTTTGTTACACATGAAAAAGAAGCGAGACTTTGCTTGAGAATCTAGTCACGGTAGTGACTTTAATAATAGAAAGAACCTTTTTATGTGCTAAACTTCTTAAATAGGGGTACCTGCATCATAAACTTCCTCTTCTTCTTGGTGTCTGGGAAGGGCCGCGGCTTGTGATTGTGGCACTCCCTGGGTCCTCCCTTACCTTTTAAAAGAAAAACGTTTTCTAAAATATACTGCCGTTTTTCTAAACTAATATCCAAATCTAGCGTTCTACAGACCGTTCCAAAGCGATTCATCTGTTGCAGTTCGTCTATGTTCGTGCGTCGGTAGTTTCATATATGACGTTTGTTTCGCATTATGTATTTGTTCCTTTTCTCTCCTTCTTTCGGTGCCGGAGAAGGATGTGCTTCGTGTTTGTGGCATTTCCTGGGTACCTCCACTTATATTGTTTTCATGTGAGGTTTATAATGTAAAGTCTGAAAGATTTATTTACGATTAAATATTTTGAAATTTTATTCTTTGAAAGCAAAAACGCACTTAAGTGCGAAAATAGCAGACTCGATTTTATTGAGTCTATTCATGAGCAGTAATATTATCTGCAACCAGCTCACGCCTCCTAGCGCTGACTTCGGGCCTATTGGTCCTATTGCGTTAAGTCTCTCTTGTACGAGATATGGCCAAAACTTTTTGTTTTGATCATTTAAAGGTAGACCAAACAATTTCAAACTGCAAGTTGAAAAAATATTGAGAGACCAGGAAAGGTTACAATTACGGAAATTTCCAATTTACTATTTCCTCTTCTAGTTTTCAGTTTAAAATGTGTGTAGTACGCACAGGAATTTAGAAGAATCATTTTCCCCGTTATGCTTATAAAACGTGCATAGTTGAAAACGGCAGTATTTGCTAAAAGTAAAAATGTAAGGGAAGATACCCAGCAAATGCCACTGTCACAAAGCACAGCCTTCCCGTGGCACCAACAGAAGAAGAGTTTAGGAACAAACATTGACAAAACAAACTCACCATGTGAAACCACCATCGAACGAACAAAGCAGAACTGCAACAGAGAAATCGTCATGAAACGGTCAGTAGAAAATCTGCTGGACCTGAACTGTGTGAATGTGCATAATGTTTGGGACATTTTGGTCGACACTATTCGCAGAGTAAAGGAAATATATTTAGCTTGTTATTGTGAACAGAACCACTTCGTAGATTTTAAGAATCACTCGGTAAGTATTGTTATTTTAAGGATCACTTGGTAAATATTGTTATTCCCTATTTAGCTTGTTATTGTGAACAGAATCACTTCGTAGATTTTAAGAATCACTTGGTAAATATTGTTATTCCCTGTTTGCTTTTCTGTACAAAAAATGCACCTCCCAAACGGGGTCTATTCTAAAAGGAAAGAATTGGGAGCGAATACTTTTCTTTTAGAGTAAACCCACTTTCAGAAGGGAGATAAAACAACTTCGGCAATATTATGCTATGAAAGAATATCAGTATCCTCTAATGAAATGTATAATTAATGTCAAAAAGATTGCCTTTGGAAACAAAAAACACACTACAGATTAGAAAATGAGAGTCTTGGTTTTATTGAGACTCTTCATAAGCAGTAATGAAGTTTGCAACACTGCTTACGCCCTCTATCGTATACATGAGCAGAAATCCATTTTTAAATATACCACAATTGGACCAATTATTGCAAAGAAAATGAAATATAATCTGCACTATGGTGATGTACTGAGATGTCGCCGCCACACGGCACAAACACCAACTGCAGTGTAGTAAATAAATGTCAAAAAGATTGTCTTTGGAAACAAAGAACACACTACAGAATAGAAAATGAGAGCCTCGGTTTTATTTGGACTCTTCATAAGCACAGCTATTCATGTATGATACCCTTTTATCAAGTACACGACATTTGTGGAAAACAATGAATGAAACATATTAAATAAATTATCATGTTGTTATATAACTTGTATTCAAACCCTTTGTTTAACATGCAATAAAATATGATTATTCTAATCTACCTTTTATTCAGTTACCTAATGGTAACTCATGTTTTCTCTTCGTCCTATAGTAAACAGAGGATCGGGACGGGCCATCCCCTGAATACTTTACAAAATATATAGACTATAATATTTAGACCAAAAAGAGTTGTGTTGTGGCTAATTAATTATTTTTTATGTTTTATAACTAGGACAAATAGTGACAGCCATCTAGTCCTCTATGATATATCCTACCTGTATTTTGGTATGATTGGCTTCTTCATTACCATTATTATTGGGCTCATCATCAGTGTTGCTATAGGTAGGTATTTGCTTCTTATATATATTTTTTTTCTTTTTGCATATCTGGAAGAAACAAACGGCTCAACTCGTCAAACGGGCAGAAAGTGTACGTCATGGGTGAATCAACAAATAATGGACTTGTTCAGAGAAACGGTCCTGTCACCACTGAGTGTCAGTTGTCATTAAAAATATGCACGATTCCACCTTCGTTGTATCCCTAAAATAATGTTAAGGACATTTTTACAATATATTTATTGTAAATAAATTGTATTTTTACGATGAAAGCTATTAATAAATGTAAAATCTAATATAAGAATTGAAATGAACATTTAAGGCTTTCATTAAAAGCTCAAGGTATTGATTTCAACAGCTGTCTATTTTGCTTTCTGCTTTACTAGTTGCTGTTAAGAGTGGCATCGGGACCTGGCCGTTCTAAGGTGGTAGTCCCGGTGTTAGTCTTATTCTTTGTTGCTTTGTGGTTTATTCTACGAGGCGATTTGTTTTATGTCTTACCTTGTGTTATTTTGGTCTTGTGTTTTTTCAGTCTTTTAAGCATTGCGATTACCTTGCTTGGGGAAGAGAGAGCTATTCTTAGTGCTTTTTGTACGTTTGTTCGATTTGCGCTTGTTTGGTTTTGTCTGTTTCCTCTTCCTCTTGGTGTCTGGGAAGGGCTGCGGTTTGTGATTGTGGCACTCCCTGGACTTTTCTCTTAGCTTTTTTACAGTACATAAGGGGCCCGACAACACTTAATAGATTTTCCTTTATGATTTAAAGGATGTCTTTGCCCGATTTGGACCCCATTCAGAAAGGATACTGTTCTACATAGTTTTTACCTTATCCAAGCCTATCATCAAATATAAATGGAAAAATGTGCCAGGGCCTATTGAGAAAACATATGAGGTCAGAGTTCCGTCTTGGCTATGTAATCTATACAATTCAATATCGTTTATAATTTACAGTGCTAATGGATGAAAAAATGTCAAAATAAAAATTGTGCCAGAATAAAAAATGTTTGTGTTTTTGTATTGCGGAAGGACATATATTTCAGGATTTGTATTTGGAATTATTACATCTAAATAAGGATTTATTAAGGCTGTTGTTTGACAAAATGATCAAAAAGATGCCAATTTTGACATTTCTGGCGACTTGAACACTTGGCTAGTACAGAGCATACCTGGCTACCAAAACGATATCGATATATAATGTATCACAGGCTACTACATATTTCAATATCTTTTTTGGTATTCTGATTTATTCTACACTAGCCTAGAATTGCAAGTTGTTAAAATGCTGCAAATGACATTTTTTCACCTATTTCTCAAAATTAAATGTCTATTTTTAGCTCAGAAAGGCTCATTTATGAAAAAAAAGAGTACCCAAACAGCAAACAGCAAATTATAAACATCCTACTAAATGACTACAGGGAAAGCCTTGTGATTAACAGGCTTGGAATTTTCTGCAAATTACAATAATGCTTTATAAGTAATGCACGTAGTCCTTCTGTGATTTCCTCCCTACACATCAAGAATCTTCTGTTAAGTGCCCTGTTGTATTTTGAAGCAAGTTTGTTCTTTTAGAGAAGACTAGTTTAAAAGCAGAAGTGTCAAAATATTTTACAGAGCTATCTCTCCTGAAATTGTGTCCATTCCCCTTAAATGAATATAGCACGATATTTACTCATAACCAGTGTGTACTTGATAATTTTATGCATATTGAATACACTTTTACTTTAGTTCTCATATCGAAATACTCAAACTGTATATAAATTGAAATGTAATCCTCAGAATTGTTAGATATCAGATTACCTGCGTTTCAAATTGTCTACGTTTTATTAGAACCTATGCATCATATTGTTGCGAAGAGTTTTAATGCGATTCGAAATAATGCATGGTCTCATTTCGAAAACACGCCTATTCAAATATATAGAAAATTTCACCTCAAAAAACTGAAAATTTTCAGGTAATAAACTGATATTTTCATATTTCTGCTCAAAACATAGATTGTGGGTACTCGCTAGAACCGCCTCGCAGAGGCAGTTCTAGCGAGTACACACAATCTATGTTTTTAAGCAGACATAATGTATACCCCTGTAAACCCCAGTTTTACTATATAAAAGTGGGGTTTAAGTGGGTCAAAATTATATAGGCATGTTTTCGTGATGTTATCTTATGTACACGGCTTCTCTCTCAAAAAACGATAGTCAGTCAGTAATATGACAGAGCTGTCGCACCGCAAAGCATATCTATTGCCCTTAACACATTTTAACGTTTTGTGCAGGAATGGATAGGTACGTTACAGAACCTGAATATATATTTCCTTGTATGCGTGGTTTCTGGAGGGCCGGATACAAAGGAACACATGCCGTGCCGAAATTTCAAGTCTACAGAACGCAACCTAAGGTTAGATTGCATTTGAGCCGGGCTAAAGCTAAGCCTACAAAATGTCATGTTCATACAGTGAAGACACAGATCATTCTAGAAGATAGATTGCTTTCACCAAGTATGAACACTACGCCAATTCAGACCAAATCTGATCTTTTTGTGCGCATGATTTTCTGAGTTTTCGCTGTTCACATATACCGTTCTGTAAGTTTGGCCGTTCCATTGCTCATTTACGAAGATTAACATGTACGTATCTGGCAGTAGGGTTTTTTCTTGCAGATTAAAGACGTGAGAAAAAGTACTTTCTGAAACGCACGTCCAACGAAGACTCAAATCACCCTGGACATTCATGCAGTCTGTTCAGAGTCTTCGTTGTCCGCATGAAGAAACTTTGCATCCCTGGCTATCCAAAACGTCCCCAGTGACGATTCTGATCTGATTGTGCGAATAATACTTTGAAAATAGTACATTGCTCTATCCGATGTTAGGAGGCATGAATAGTGTTGCGTTTTACGTTACGGTTCATGAACATACTCAATAAGGCTGAGTCTGCTATTTTTGCTTTGGTTTATGTGTTCTTTACTTTTGAATAATCCATTTCCTCATAATTTATTCATAGTACATATGGTACTGAATGGTTATAAAATAGCCACAATAATTGTTTGCAAAGGGCAATGAGTTTTCTGAAATGAGGATCCTTTGTACATACAGATCAAACAAATAAGTAAATAAAAAAAACAAACAGAATAACCATATTTTCACATACAATCTATGAGCCGAAGAGTTCCAGAAAATATTCTTATATATCAAAGCACAAGGCGATATAAAACCGTACGGGTTCCACACAAGCACCTAATGACAAATGCTGCAATAACAAATAGCAAAACTCACATACCCGCCCCCAACCCCGGCCATAGCTATCAGAGGTATGTTGATTCAATTTTATTGTTGCAAATTTCCCTTAGTATTGCATGGGAGGGATGGCAAAAGAAAAAAAAATCTCAGCATCTTGGTGTTTGCTTATACAACACATTTCATCAGTGTCAGGGTGTATACAAAAATTGTAGACTTTGGCTTTTGTAGCAGGTGAGAAATCTGTGATTGATTCTTGTGGGAATGAAAGAAATGGAAAAATAAAGAGAATGATAAGCATGAGGATGCTGATTCTCTCTTCCACAATACAACCAGTCATACCCCACTTTTGTACTAAATTTCAAATCCTAGGTGCAGTAGTTCCTGAAAAATCTTTGATGAACAATTTCATTGGAGAAAAAGAAAAATGGACAGACAAATAAAAGGAATGAGCATGCTGAATCTCTCTTACACGATACAAGTAGTCGTACTCAATGTTTGTATTAAATTTCTAAACCATGGCTGCAATAGATCTGGAGAAATATTCGACACAAATTTCCTTGCGTATTACATTGGAGTGAGAGATGTAAAAAAGAAAAAAAGGTTTAAAGAAAGCAAAATAAATTTCAGCAGCATGGTTTTTCTTTTACCCAATAAACTGCAACCCTCTGAAGGTATATACAAAATTTACAGACTCTGGCTGTTATAGCTGATAAATCTCTGACAAAAAAGTAGGAGAAAACGAGAAATAGACAAATAATGGGGGTTGATAAGCAGGCGGATGCTGATTCTGTCAGATAAATCAGACATACCCAATTTTTATACTAAACTTTCTCAATCCTAGATGCAGCAGTCCCTGAGAAATCATTGACGCAACATTTTATTGGAGAAAAAAAGAAAAATGAACTAATAAAGAAAATAATAAGCAGAGGATTTCGAACCTCTCTTATACGATACAAGTAGTCGTGTCCCTCTGTTTGTAACAAAATTAAAAACGTATGTGCAATAGTTCCTGAGAAATCTTTGACACAAATTTCCCTATGCATTAAATTAGAGTGAGAGATGGAAAAAAGGAAAAAGATAAAAAGAAGACAAAATAAATTTCAGCATCGTGGTTTTCTTTTGCGGCATATATTTGAACCCTCAGGAGTGTATACAAAATTTGAAGACTGGCTCTCATAGGAGCTGAAAAATCGTTGTGACGAAACATTTTATTGGAGAAATAAAACAAAATAGACAAATGCAGGGACTGATAAAAGTAGGATGCTGATTCTGTCTTACACAATATAACAAGTCATACCCAATGTTTGTACAAAATTTCAAATTCCTAGGTGCTGTAGTTCCTGAGAAATCTTTGACGAAAAAAATATTGGAGAAAAAGAAAAATGGACAAATAAAGAGAATCATAAGCATGAGGATGCTTTCTCTGTCTAACACAGTACAACAAATCATAGCCAACGTTGTAGCAAATTTCTACATCCTAGAAGCAGTAGTTCAAGAGAAATCTTTAACGGAAAAAAGTTACACAAAAAAACACACACACAGACAGACAAACATTACTACGGAAAAGACGAAAACTATATTTCCACAATTTACTTCGTATGCCGGCGGTATAATCAGTCTGAGGTCAACATACCCTAATCGGATTTCGGAAAATCATAAAGTCGATAGACGTATAGGCAAAATAAGGAATGTTCAAAGTGACAGACATGGACTAAAAATAAAGGGGTGTATTTTTGGAAATTAATAAGCATTACTTGGTAGGCACGCTTCGCCCACTATGACTATTAGCCTGAATAGAGATTAGAAAATACGCGAGTTAGTGTCTGGCGTTTAGTCTTTGTATGGTTTGGTTGTGGCAAAAACATCAGATATAAGTCTAGAAACAGTCACATTGTAGGGATTGATTCCTATAGAATTTTCAAGTGTTGACACCAGTAAAGTTCTTTGGTATCTCTGAGTCAGCAATCTCGTAGTGAATTACAACTATTCAGAAAAGATTATTTAAAATACAGAACAAACGAAGAAGAAACCAACAACAGAAAATAACGGACTCGACTTGATTGAGTTCTGTTCATGAAGAATAATGACTATCGCAACATTCCTCACGCCTCTCTAGCAGCTTCGAGCGGAACTCCATTTTAGGGTCGATTGTTTACTACTGACCCAAGTATACATACATCAATTTCCTTAAGGTTATTGTCCACGTAATTCTCATTGACCAATGAAATCAAACTACGCGTTAGACGGACTAACCAATTGTTTACGATATGAACTCCACAATATATTGTCTCCGAACCGAATTCTATTCCCAAACTGAACATTTTTGGATTAATTGTTTATCAATCAATCACAGTTACTAAGGAATCTGAGTTATATGTTTTTTGTCCACGTGACAATCGCTGCCCAATAAAGTTAATCCACGCAAATAGCGCTTATACGATATCCAGGTAACGGTTATTTATTGGCACGTTATACTTGTCAGCTGTGACGTCAGGGTGCTGTGTGTAAAACCTGGACTGCTTAGTGGTGGGACATTGGTAAACAGTGCTAACCCAGATCAGACGCCCCAGAACACGGCGTCTGATCAGGATCTGTGCTTTTTGCTTAAATGAGAAAGTCTTGTCCCCATTCAGGAACATTTTCCTGACCTACACTCAGAGACAATCGACCCCCCGGTGCTGTCAGTGCTTTGATTACATATAGTAGTCCCAAACACCACTTTATGTTTGATGTTCAGGAAATACTTGGTCGTAATACAATTTAACCCTTGTCATGCTTAATAAATTAAGATGCCACGCCCACTTCTAATTTTCAGCCAATCAGATTACTTGATCTGGATTCTTGCTCTAAAGTCACATACTTAATGGCAAACAGTGCAGATCCAGATCAGTCCGCTTCTGAAGAAGCCAACTGATCTGGATCTTCACTGTTTGCAAAAGCAGGATATATCCGGGTTCAGCAGGACAAGGTTTAACTTGCGGCAACCGGATAGCTTGGCAGTATTGTATATAATACATATGAACTGTATTTTAATGTCACTTGAACAACTACAAAAGGTAATGCTACAAATAAATTGGAATTTGCTTTTAATTTTCAGACGAAGAACGGTGTATCCAGTGATGGTACAGGTCCAGTTATTAGTCCTGTTAAAAGACTGGACTTCAGTTTGTACAATAAACTACCAGAAGCTGACTTATAACAAAGATAGAAGTAAAGCCTATGAAGTGTACAATGGTTTGCCTGTATATGGTCCTCGTCAAGTGAAAGATGTCAGTTTGAGCCTATGTGAAATGTTAAGGTTTAGATCATCCTACGCATCAACACAGTTTCATCAAGGTCTTTGCTGTCCGTTGATATATCCTGCATTATCTTATGATTCTTTAGCAGAACAGCGAATGCCACCATTAGATTGCGTGGACACGAAACCTGATTCGGACTTTTACTGCCCGCATATCATTACGTTAACATATCTACCGTATTCGACCTAATTACCGCACTATGCGCTTAGGTTTTTCAAAATTACTGGAAAACACTTGTGGTAAAATATGTATCTGCCTACTAAAAGGTACACTTAAAAAAGATCAGCAAACAACTTATTAGATGATGTTTATGCCATTTTTTTCTGAATTTCATTATAAAAGCATATGTTGTGGGTACCCATTTGAATTGCATCGACTTGTAGATGCAATTCAAATGGGTACCCACAGCATATGCATTTATAAAGAAGTAGCCAAACAGTACACTAGCTGTAATCCGAAGAGTACGGAATTGCTTGACTGTGCGCTAATAGGGGTATGTGCGGTAATTAGATCGAATACGGTATGTAATGTGCCGTCCAATGTTCCCAAGCAGCATCGCATGAGAATAGGTATATGCAGGGGTCTACATCAGAAGGCGGATTTTTTAAATTTTGCAGTTTCTTAAAAATCGGCATCTTAATTTGTTTGTTACTTCTAGTAACCTTTTTACTGTAGACATCTGTCTTCATGCGCAAAATTTTTTTCATACTCAACTCAGCTGAGCATGAAATTTGTTTTGTTTATAAATCTTAAAATACTGACAAAATTTTGAAACTTCTTTCATGCTCAACTCAGCTGTGCAAGTTCAGCTGTGTTGAACATGAAAAAAGTTATATTTGTTTGGTATTTTTATTTTTATGACCAAGTACAATTTTATGCTCAGCTGAGTTGAGCATGAAAAAAGTTTTATATCCTCGGGGCCGGAACTCTTCTTCATTTCTCATATTGTATAGTAAAAATGTAATGGCTTACATAACTCTAGATAAGACTTGTATCAAGATAAATATTTTTTATTATTTCTCCACAAACACATACATGTATTTGAGAGTAGGCAGAGGCGCTTCTAATGAGTACCCAAATATTTTTGTGGAAAAAATGAGATTTAAAAGTTCAATATTTTTACCTAAACCTGGCTTCTCCAGTAGAGACATTTTGCATGACATGTCAAATCCAGTTTTCTAGGAAAAAATATAATCAATTTTCTGTCTGCTGAATTAGGTTAGAGTGACAGGATTGACCTAGTGCATTTTCAGCCTAATGTCACATGAGAAACGCATTTTGTGATTTCTGTTTGCTTTCAACTCCCGTACGAATAGAAGCTTTTAGAGTAGACCCGTTTTCCAAAAGGGTACAAAAACACTTTTGGCAGAGTTATCTCCCCTGAATGTGAATCTATTCCCCTTAAGTGGCTTTATTATGGTGGAAGGGATTTTTAGACCAAAACAGATACCTGTGCAAACAGTGTAGACCCAGGTGAGAGTCTAATCAGGATCTACACTGTTAGCCATTCTGTTTTTGATGCTACTGTCCTTTCGACATCTCTCGGAAAGACATTTTTTGCTTGGCGTTTTATCTTAAATGAAAATATTTTGTTCTGATTGACCATATCTTATCAGAAACCATTTGTCTTTTCTGTTTCTGTGTTTTGTTCTCAAATATGTACCCTAAAATTAAATCTATCGCCAAAAATTGGTCTGACTTATGCAATTTCTATAGTAAAGTGATTTTTTTTAATTTTTGTCTTAGTAAATATTTTTTACTTTTCTTTGCTGAATTTGAATTATTGATGTTTCACAACAATATTGTGAAAATTTCAGAAAAATTGAACAAGTGAAACTTGTTGAAAATCTGCCTCCAAGTTACCTACCCTACAAATTTCTGCATAATTTTCATTCATTTTTACTATGGGAAAAAGTGAAAATATTTGATTTTTTAAAAACCAAAAACTAGAATAAAACTTTTTGCGCATAGGTAGTTACGACAAATGGTTTTGCATTAAATCATGACAAAAGTTTACAAATTTACTTCTTCTGTTTAAAGCGCCGAGCAAAAAACGACTTTCTGAAAAATGTCGAAAGCACAGTAGACTGACACCCCTATTTGCATCAGTGGACATATCCCAATTTCAGTATGGAAGGAACCACCGGAAATTCATGGCTGAAAGGATTAATGTTTGGTGTAGATATCAACATTGAGTAAGAGATCGGAGATGCACCAGAACCATTATAACGTTTTCAGTGGCGCTGAATGGGGTCCTGTCTGGCTCAGATCGTCAACTGAAAAGAAACCCTGTACACTAGTGTTGCCACTGATGGTCGATTATAATCGATCATCAGTCACTTTGGCTCTTGTGACTGATGATCAGAAAGATTTTTATAGTCGACTTATCAGAAAATTCTGTTTTTAGAGACACATTTTTCTTACTTTTTATCTTTATAGGCAAGTTATAAAGAAATGAAATTCAATTTCGATCGTTCTAGATTTGTGGTCAATAAAAATGAAGAAATTTGATAAAATAGCCTTTAATAAGTCAATCCAAAAGTACGGCTATTTTTCTTATTTCTCCATGAAAACATATGTTGTAGGTACTCATTAGAAGCGCCTCGTGGAGGTGCTTCTAATGAGTACCACAACATACGTTTTTATGGAGAAATAAGAAAAATATTATCGGGATACTCCTTTAATTGATCTGGAGCTTATTAAGCACCTGGAAAGGGCTAAATTAAGAATGAGTATATTTTCTACAAGTCGATTATTAATCGATGATCAGTCGGTTTTACAAAACCGATGACCGACTATGAAATTCTGGCCGATTCCCAACACTACTGCACACCCAGCAGTGAATGGGTACCCTTCATGGCGAAGGCTAAAGGCAGCGAAGGGAGAGAACTGTGTCCCGCCTCATATATGTTGTGTCCAATAAACTTTACAAAGGTTGCCCTTGGAAACAAAGAACGCATAAAAGAACAATAATTGGGAGTCTCGGTTTACTCGAGACTCTATATATACCAGCGGAAAAAAGAAACTGTGCATTGGTAAAAAGTTATACAAAATAATAACATCGTAGCCGACGGTAATAATATATTTCAGATTTGTAACAATACACATTTCATCGAAGTTAAAGGGATTCAAAAGTGCGAAAAGAAGACTCATTTCATCACCAAGGCTCAACAAATCAAAAATGCCTCAAGCACCATGTCACAAAGTCAATATCTGGTGTGTCCACCGTTAGCAGTAATGCATGCGTTGCATCGCCGTCGCATGGATCCGACAAGATTGGTGAAAAACGCCTGAGGAATGCCGTTCCAGATGCGAACTAACGCGCGGGAAAGCTCAGCCAACGTCACTGGCTGATTTGGCAACTGACGTAGACGACGTTCCATCTCATCCCATGCGTGCTCGGCGATAAATCTGGTGATACCGCAGGCCATGGCAACAAATTAACATTCTGCTGAGTAAGAAAATCAGTCACAACGTGTGCAACGTGTGGTCTGGCGTTGTCGTGCTGCAGCGTAACGGCATGTTGACGCACAAACGGGACGACGTGGGCTTGCAGAATCTCATCGCGGTAGCGTGCACTAGTCAAATTTCCGTTAATGACCACAAGAGGCGTTCTTGCGTTTCCTGTTATTCCGCCCCATACCATTATACTGCCCCCGCCAAAGAGACGACGTTCAACAACAGTTATCCTGGTACCGTTCTCCAACTCGACGGTATACCCTGGAACGACCATCACTGCTATCCAAGTGGAAACGTGACTCGTCTGAGAACAGGATACGCGCCCAATCTCGTCTAGTAAAGCGAAGATGGGTCCTGCACCATGCAAGACGAGCAACACGGTGACGTCGCTGTAGGACTGGACGGATTGCTGGACGCCGAGGGCGAATGTTCCGTTCACGCAAGCGGTTTCTCACGGTTCTTGGACTAACATTCCTCAAGCCAGGAATGCTTCTAGCCGTCAACGCAGCAGTTTGAAGTCGGTTACGAAGATGCGTCACACGGATGTGTCTTGACGTAATGACGTCACACGTGGACGTCCCGATCTGCGACGGTCCCTGGTGTTACCAGATTGCTGATAACGTCTCCATAAAGCAGAAATCGTGTTCCTATGCACGCCAAACCGTCTGCTAACCTTATTTTGGGATACACCAGCCCGAATCATGCCAATCGCTTGGTTGCGCTGAGCTTCGTTGAGTCTAGGCATTGCTTACCAACACATTCAGGAGGAATAAATTTGTTTTTCTGTTTCACTTGGATAAAACGCTTTTACACAAGAGTCAAAAAGATTGTAAAGACGTTCACATTTAATTGCTAGCCACGAATATGCTTAATCCTGCACGTGCACAAGGACAACGCAATGCACGTGCAAGGACCTTATTTACTAATCAATATTGTTAAGGAGTATACACATCATGTTTGTGTAAAGTTTCAAGCATAAATGGATTTTAGAATTATAGAAAATTTATTTTTTTATACATGCACAGTTTCTTTTTTCCGCTGGTATATGACAATTGAATTCGAGGGCGGCTGTGTGAGATCATGACTACCATGCGGCTTACATCCATTAGACCATGGAACATCTTTAACTTAACATCGAGCGGTAATGAAATGGCTACTGCTAGGGTGAAATAGAATAGTGACAGCAGAGGGGAAATTAGTTAAGTGATAAAAATAGTAATGGGATCGGAGTCGAGGTCAGAATAAATATGGCCAAGGTCGAGGTCAAAAAAAAGGTAATGATGAGTAATGGAAAATATAAGTAAAGATATCCTGGAAATGTCACAATCACGAAGCACAGCCTTCCCGAGGCACCGAAAGAAATCACAAAACAAACGCCACAAATAAAACCACCGTACACATACTGAAAGAAATAATTTGATCTTTCCTTAAGTTAAATTAGTTTTTTTAACGCTCTCGGCGATATTCACCCGTTTCTCTTTATGTTTACATAAATTATATTTTGGCCTTGACAGGAATGCATAATGAGAATAGTTAAGGTCTCATTGACTCGTGCATCTTATACTTATATCTGTGCTTTTCCCAGTAAGCATTCTTTATAAATCTATAGCGGGCCGTTATCGGCCCGTCAGGGTAGCTGACGGGCCGATAACGGCCCGTTATAGATTTATAAAGAATGCTAGCTGGGTTGTGACTTTACAACTGTTTTTCTCTTTCATTTTGATGTTGAGGATTTGAATTGATTCTGATTGCATCGGTCCCTGCTCGCCTATTATAATGAAAAAAACATATAAGCTCAAATGTACTTATTACTGGAAAAGGTAAGCTTCCGTAGACTTATAATGGAAAATTTAAGCTCACATAGACTTATAATGCGAAAATATAAGATCTCATATAAGCTCTCATAGACATAATGGAAAATTATAAACTCCACTGTACTTGTAATGGGCAAATATAAGCTTCCATACACATATAATGGGACATTAATAGCTTCCATAGAGTTATAATGGGAAAATATAAGATCTCATAGACTTGTAATTGGAAAATATAATCTCCCATACTTATAATGGAAAAATATACTCCAATGTGCTTATAATGGGAAATATGTTCTCATAGACTTGTAATGGAAAAGTATAAGCTCCCGTGTACTTATAATGGGAAAATATACGGTAAGCGCCCATGTACTTATAATGGGAAAATATAAGCTTCCATAAAACTATAATGAAAAAATATAAGCTCCCATAGACTTATAATGCTAGACTGTAAAATGGCACCCCCTAATCAAAAAAGAAATTTGAATTTAACTTGGCACAAAGGTATGTAATTTTATGCCCATCTACAGTTGTATGGCAACTGTAAGATTTAAGGGGACTTGACACTTGGTAATTATCTATCATATTTAATAAGACAACTTTTGTGACTTCCTGTTTGCTTTTCTGCACAGCAAGCCCCTTCTGAACATGCGTCCCCACGGGGAGCAAATTCTTATCATATAAAGTAGACCACTTCTCAGAAGGAAGGCAAAACACTTTTGACAGAGCTATCTCCCTAGTGAACGTGTATCCATTCTACTTAAAATAGGAGCTCTTTAAACATTACCACTGAAACTGCTGAATTTATTTGATTGGATGGCCCTCTTCAAAGTTTGCATTTTTATACCCCGCCACACAATAGTGGCGGGGTATTATGGTTTCACGTTGGACGTCCGTGTGTCCGTCCATTGTACGTCCGTCCGTCCGTTTTTCGTTTCCGGATGATAAACGGATTTTCAGCAAACTTGGTATGTGCATTGATATTATGGAGATCTGGTTTGGGGTTGCTAATGGGCAAATTTCGTCAAATTTTTACGGAGTTTTCTGCCCAAGACACGCCCATATTTTCGTTTCCGGACGATAACTTGAGTAAATTAAAAGGGATTTTAACCAAACTTGCTATATGAATTGACATTATGGAGATCTGGTTTGGGATTGCTAATGGGCAAATTTCATCAAATTTTTTACAGAGTTATCTGCCCGAGACACGCCCATATTTTCGTTTCCGGACGATAACTTTACTAAATAACAAGGGATTTTAACCAAATTTGCTATATATATTGACATTAAGGAGATCTGGTATGGAATTGCTAATGGGCAAATTTCAGCAATTTTTTACGGAGTCATCTGCCCGAGACACGCCCATATTTTCGTTTCCAGACGATAACTTGAGTAAATTACAAGGCATTTTAACCAAACTTGCTATATGCATTGACCTTAAGGAGATCTGTTTTGTAGTTGCTAAGCGGCAAATTTCGTCAAATTTTTATGGAGTTATCTGCCCGAGACACGACCATATTTTCGTTTCCGGACGATAACTTGAGTAAATAACAAGGCTTTTTAACCAAACTTGATATATGCATTATCAAAATCTGATTTAGGATTGTTATCTTTTGTTTGTGTTGAGGTTTTACGGCCCAGTCAACCCAATGGGGTCATGTCGAGCGCGGTCAGTTTACCTAACCACATGTTTACTGGGCAGGCTGTCCTCTAAGCGGTTAACCAGTACTGTGCACATTCTTTTGCCAGAAACTGACAACTGGCCTTCTTGAAGGATTGTTATCTGTCCATTGATATTATCAAGATCTGGTTTAGGATTGTTATCTGTCCGTCATTTTCTTTCAACGATAACTTTAACACATAAACAAATAATTGCTATGGCGGGGTATTATGCTTGCTGGCTTTTATTTTGTATTCTCAGGAGTATTTGAACTAAGGGAAGTAAAGTAAATCAAACATAATGTAATAAATGTTTCAGCACTTTAATTTTTAATAGATTCATAAGTATACAAAAGAAATGAACAACACATATACATAAAGGTACAATTTCATTCTTGAACAGATAAATATATGAGCTGGGCTCAACAGTACCTACAAACACAATGCAAATAAGTCCTTGTGCTATATGCTTTAAACAAAGGCCCAGATAACCTGTACATTTGTGCAGTCTGATGAAGGCATTCGTTGTCCGTTTACAGAATTTCAAAATAGATACTGCAGAATATATCAACCAACAGACAATGCCTGAATCAGTCTGCATAACCAATGTTTATCTGAACATGGTATAAGGGACATTCCCTCGTGTTAAGCATCATATGGAAATGTATATGACCTGTGTTTGCCTCTGTATCCATCCTCAACAGTGGCTTGATTCTCTGCTCACAGTGTACGTTTCTTCACATTTTCTAAATGCTCACATTTGACAAGAGCAGACTGGGGCCTAATTTTTCTCACAAGACATTTTCTTCATAGCCTAGATATGGCACTTTTTCATTCAAAAAGTACACAACAACCTCTTTATAGTACTACTGTTGGGGTCTATAGCATAAACCGTGTTAGTTAAACAACCGTGTTATATCCAAACAAAAATGTATAGATTATATTGAAAAATGACCATTTATGGTCATTTTTCAATATAATCTATAGATTTTTGGAATCCATCTTTGAACTGCATTATATCCAAAATTGTGTTATAATGAACCGTGTTATAAGGAGGTTGTAGTGTACTGATATGTTTCTTGTATCACCACAAAAACGCATGTTGTGGTTACTCATAGGTACCTTGGCGAGGTGCTTCTAATGAGAACTGAAAACAAATATTTTCATGGAGAAATAAGAAAAATGTTATCTGGATACTCCCTCTTATCTGGAGTTGTGTTTTATTGCTTATGTTGTATGAATTATCACATTACAAAAAAAAAAAACCTATTCAAATAAATAGAAATTTTCACCTCTAAAAACTAAAAAATTTCAGATAAAAATTCTGATATTTTTCATATTTCTGCTCAAAACATAGATTGTGGGTACTCATTAGAACCACCTCACTGAAGTGGTTCTAACAAGTACCCAAAATCTGTTTTTGAGAAGAAATAAAAAAAATAATGTATACCCCTGTAAACCCGTTTTACTACATAAAAAAAGGGGTTTAAGGGGGTCAAATTATACAGGTATGTTTTCGTGAGTTTTCAGCCTATCAGATTGTTTGATCCGGATTGATGTTGTAAATTCACATACTTTATGGCAAACAGTGCAGATCCAGACCAGTTGGCTTCTAAGAAGCCACCAGTTGGCTTCTTAGAAGCCAACAGATCTGGATCTACACTGTTTGCAAAGGTAGGGTATATCCAGGTTCAGCAGGACAAGGGTTAAGTCATGGAATTTCTAAGTCACTGTCCTTCACCTCAAGCTCACTGAATGAGATGGGTTTCACACTCAAGCCAAAATTTAAACCAAAATGATATGGGTATGAAAGTTTCAATTTTATGGAAAGTGGCTGGTGGTTTGAGGAGTGGTGGTGGTGGTGGGGGGGGGGGGGGGGAGGGGGATTCATTTAGATAATAAATATCTGAACTTTTATGCAGAATGTTCATTTTGAATCTATCCTCACAGCATATCATTACCCTAGCCCCTTTCTTCTAATCCCCAAAGCATTTTTAAGCTTAACCCTTGTCCTGTTAAACCTTGATATGCCCTGTCTTTTCAAACAATGCAGATTCAGATCAGTTGGCTTCTGAAAAAGCCAATTCAGAAGCCAACTAATCTGGATCTAAACAGTTTGTCATTAAGTATGTGAATTTGTATCAACCTGGATCAAGTAATTTGACTGGCTGAAAATTACAAGTGGGTAGAGCATCTTAATTTATTCAGCATGACAAGGGTTAAAAAGTCTTTCAGAATACAGTAGCTGCTCTAAATATTAGAACAGCTTATCTCCATACCATACTTGTCCTAAACTTTGAACAAGTCCATTTGACTACCTGCCGATATGTCTGAAATCTGCTGGATAAGAGGCAACAGTGTAAACCAAAATCACAGAGGCCATCCCAGGGGGGTATCTGTTCCCTTGTCCTCCTGAAATATTTCAGCATTTTCGCTTGTTCCCCAAAATCAAAATCTTAATTTTCTATGTTCCCTGCTCCCCAAAATTACATTTGTTTCCCTGTTCCCTTCATTTTTAGACTGAAATAAATGTTCCCCATAACCCCTGGGAGGGCTTCATCAGACACCGGGTTCTGCAGCATCTGATCTTGAGCTACACTGTTTGTCAATGTCCATTTTTATGGGACATTAGGCCCTGATCAGATGCTCTTATTTAGTGGCATCTGATATGCGTCTACACTGTTTACTCAAGCATCCCTGTCTCAATACTTCGAATAAATGGGGCATTCCTCATGCTCCTGTAGATGAATTAAAATATAATTTAAGTTAAAAAAAATGGGGACTGGTATGTAGCTGCTACTTGTTTTCAAAATTATAAAATGAAATCTCTATCAGTTTTAATGAATATAAAAAGTATCAACAACAAGCCAAGTGCTAAAAATTTAAGATTATCAAAAAAAAAAAAAAAAGAACACACCGACTTAAGTCTCCAAAAAGGACAATTTTAGCAGAAAGACTGCTTGTGAACCAAGATCTATAAAGTTGTTAGACTGCATTACATTATATTAGTTTGTAAAAAAAATTACAGAGACTTAAGCAAAAATATTAAACTAATTTCATAGCTCCAGATAAGGCACTTTCTGACATATATTGGAATGCTATATCAATAGTCTGGACAATTTGCAATTTGTTTTTAGCATACAAATGCTGAAAGTGCAATATGCTTTGTCTATGGGGTATATATAAGTAACATTCAAATTGAGTTTAGATATTTAATTGTTAGAATGTCATATTTTGTCTTTTGTCACAGAGGATAGATCAATAATATCATAGAATTATTTCCATTACTTTTGTCTATGTGGCTTTTTTTCAACACTCTGCAAGCTGGGTAAAAATTTCAACAGTCACTATTTTGAAATATATATATTTTTTTCCCCCAGAAACAAGGCTTTGACATTAAATGCAAATTGTCTCTTAAGGAACAATTTGCATGAAATGTCAAATCCTATTTTCTGGAGATATGAGAAAAACAAGAAATGTCAAAAAGCAGTGCTAATTAGAATCCCCCGGCACAGAAACTAAAAACCAAAGCGCCAGACGTGAAAAATAAATGTATAGCCTCCCACCCCACACCCCGCAAACTGTATAAATATCATCCATCTGTCATCTGCCTACTCTACCTTGTGACAAAGTAAAGATTAATAAGTTGCATGCAAACTAAATTTAGTGAAATATTAAGGGTACAATACATGTACTGGTCTGTCTATGAGATATATATATATTGTATGAAAGCTATCAAAATACTGCTCTCCAAGCACTGCACCATGCTCCGCCACTGCACTTAAGCAAGTTTCATAACTCTGTCAAAAATAAAATCAGTGGGAAGGTGCATTAGTCTTTCCCTTAATATTATCAACATTGATGCATGTACAAGCCATAATTTCGATTAAAATGTTGAACAAGATTGTTTTATCACATTAACAAGACCTTTAAATGAAAATGCGTCAAAATGCTACTTTACCAACAATACTTTACATAGAGAGATGACATAGTGAAAAGTGAAGTTTACAAATGGTGTGCAATTTTGTTTTCTTTTTTTTTTCTGCTCAAAAAGTAGGTTAACCAGATACGATTTTTGTGTTCTGCAAGTTGTCTCAGGGTGCTTTACATTTGTGAGAAATTTCATAAAAATATCTCAAACAGTTTTCAACTTAAAAAGTTACGAGTACCTGACAGAAACAGCTATGTTCAATGTTCAAAGGGCAATAACTCCATTAAGCAGGCAAACCAGAGTTACGGTTCATGTGTTCTGCCTGTTGTCTCATAGTGTTTGACATTTGTGTGAAGTTTCGTGAAAATATCTCTGATGGTATCAGTTATGGAGCGGACACAAATGATGGAAGCACTGATGGATGGACAGACAGACAGACCTACACTCAAAATTTCTGAGGGTATCACATAATACCCTTACCACTTTTTGTGGCAGGGCATAATCATTACTGAAAAATGTTTATATATAGGTCTTGGTAATTTTATGCGAATGAAAGAATCTGTCAATATTGATTTGCAAAAAAAAAAAAAATAAATAAATAAATAAAAAAATAAAAATTCTTTAGCTATGCTCTTCTTGATTAAATATGCAGGAAATGCAGTATTGTTACACATAGCTACATATAAGAAAGAAGGGTATCCACATATTTTATTACTTCTCTATGAAATAATGTTGGTGAGGTGCTCCTAACAAGTACCAGCAACGTATATTGTTGTGGAGAAATAAGAACAAGAGGGCCATGATGGCCCTGTAATTTGTTTGTGTTGAGGTTTTACGGCCCAGTCAACCCAATGGGGTCATGTCGAGCGCGGTCTGTTTTCCTAACCACACGTTTACTGGGCAGGCTTAGTCCTCTAAGCGGTTAACCAGTATTGTGCACATTCTTTCGTCTGGAAAATGGCCCTGTAATGCTCACCTGAGTATCATAGCACTTAGAGAACCTGTCCCATAAATGATCACGGCAAACATTCTGACCAAGATTCATGACGATTATATAAAAAATAGATTTTCAACATGGCTGCTAGGGCGACCATCTTGGACTTCCAACAGAATGATTTGAGCTATTTTTGATCTACGAGTCACCCCGATACTTCCTATCAAGTTTCGACTCAATTGGCCTCCTATTCAGGAGAAGTTCAAAACAAGATGACAACTGTGGCAGCCATCTTGTATTTCCGATCAGAACGATTTTAGCTATTTCTGATCTTCAAGTCACCTCGATGATTCTTACCAAGTTTCAAGTCAATTGGCCTTTCGGTTCAGGAGAAGAAGCAAAATGGTGGCCACCTTGGATTTCCAACTGGAACAATTTTAGCTTTTTTTGATCTACCAGTCACCCTACCAAGTTCGAGTCAATTGGCCTTTCAGTTCAGGAGAAGCAATAAATAGATTTTCAAGATGGCTGCCATGGTGGCCACCTTGGATTTCGGAAAAATTTTAGCTGTTTTTAATCTACAAATCACCCCAAAGCTTCCTAGCCAGGTTGGAGTCAATTAGCCTTTCGGTTCAGGAAAAGAAGTGAAAAATATATTTTCAAGATGGCCGCCATGGTGGCCATCTTGGCTTTCCAATCAGAACAATTTTATTCTTTTTTTTTTTATCTACGTTACCCCGATGCTTCCATGCAGCCATGGCCGCCATCTTAGATTTCCAATAAAAACGATTTTAGCTACTTTTGATCTATAATTTTAGCTATTTTTGATCTATAAGTCACCCTGATGCTTCCTACCAAGTTTCGAGTCAATTGGCCTTTTGGAACAGAAGAAGAAGAGAAGTATAGATTTTCAACATGGCCGCCATGGCGGCCAGCTTGGATTTTCGATCGGAAATATTTTAGCTATTTTTTACATGTCATCCCGATGTTTTCTACAAAGTTCCAAGTCAAATGACCTTTTGGTTCATGAGAAGAAGAGAAAAATAAATTTTCAAGATGGCAGCCATCTTGGATTTCCGATTGGAATTTTTTTTTAGCTATTTTTGATTTACAAGTCTCCCTGATTCTTCCTACCAAGTTTCGAGTCAATTGGCCTTTTGGTTCAGGAGAAGCAGTGAAAAATAGATATTCAAGATGGCCACCTTGGATTTCCAATCAGAACGATTTTAGCTATTTTTGATCTACAAGTCAGCCCGATGCTTCCAACCAAGTTTCAAGTCAATTGGCCCTTTGGTTCAGGAGAAGAAGTGAAAAATAGATTTTCAAGACGTCCGAAAACGCGTCCATCTTGGAGTTCCGATAGGAATGAATTTAGCTATTTTTTATCTACAAGTCACCCCAATGCTTCCTACCAAGTTTCGAGTCCACTGGCCCAGGGATGTAGGAGGAGTAGGCTTTTAAAGCAACTGACTCCTCCGTCGTCAGGCTATAACCACGCCCATGCGTAAATCCTTAGACAAACAATATCGTGATACCTGTATTTGTCAATGAAAACTGCATTCATACCTGTATTTATCAATGAAAAAGTACATAGGTAATATTGTTTGTCTAAGCAATAACATTAACATTTAACTGGTAAGCTAGTTTGGTTGGTCAGATTTTGGTGTCATTTACTGGTCAGGTGATTTCACGGAGGAGTCAATTGTTGACGCTGCACGACGGACATTGACCGATCACAATAGCTCACCAAGAGCACTTCGTGATTTTACAAGCTAAAAATATCAGTACTTTTCAAATGAAAAAAGTGCCTTACCTGTAGCTAGAATTGTATACACTAAATGTGCAAACTTGTGTTATTACCCAATTATACACATTATACCAATGCAAGAGACAAATATATACTATTTATCCTCTATCAGAGATACAGCTAATATGTCTGTTCAGCCAAAGGTCCATTTTTCCCTTTTTATTTGAAATGCACAGTATCCATATGTAACAATTTGTGTTGCTTCATTTGTGCTCAGTTAAAACCTGCAATCAATGCAAAATACCAAATCTGACAAGAAAATAGCATACATATCATAGCAATGCATAAACAAATGGTAAATCCAATGCCAAAAATTATATTTTATGGCTAATGAAGATATGAAGAGCACAACTTAAGTAATTCAATAAATAAAAAAAATAAAAAAATAACACAAAATCAAAAGTTAAACACACACACACACACACACACACACACACACACACACACACACACACACACACACACACAATTTTTTCTAGGTTATTTTCAAGCCCAAGCCATAGAAACTGAAGTAAACTTGGCTTTAGTCTGCAGTACCATACTGACTGCCAAATTCATGCCTGTATGCCTCTTGTTTGTTTGGGCTGATGTTTAAAGTCAGTCAAAAATCCTCCAGTCATGTTGTGACTGTGTCTGGATTTTTTTTATAGCACCACCTCACTGCAGTAGTGTGCCCCAGGCACAATAATGTCATACTACCACCAATCACATTATACTGACACCAGTGCTATGGGTCCTAGTTATTCTTCCAAATGCTACATGTACTAAATAATCAGCAGCCAGTACCAATCTCTAAGGCGTTACTCCTCTGGGTATCAAACCCACAAACTCCCAATCCAGAAGTCAGCATTCTACCAAATGAGCCATTCTGACTGGTCTTGAATGCATCTCTTTGACCAGATTAAATATTATGACACTAGCTCTTTCAGTACTTTCTAAAATTTGAACAACTATTTTTATTACCTGAAACACACTGGCTGAGTGGCAATCACGATTATCTGGGAACCTTATGGTCCTTATCTTAAAAACTTTAACAGGTCCATTCAATGATAAGCATGCTGGATAAAAATTTTGATATACATGTACAGTCAACTCTCGTTATCTCGCTTATGTCGAATAAACACTTATCTGAAGCTGAAAATCTAACAATAGGTAACAAAATATTGTGGAAACAAGGAGAAATCGCTCCTAAGGAACAATTTCTCCTCTTTGCCACAATATTTTCAATGTATTTCTAACTTCAAGAGTCAAGTTACATATTCATTTGTGAGACATGGTTGTAAGATTTAGTTTCCTCAATTCTGCAAACCTGATATGTCGAGGTATGGATATCTCTAAGTATTTCAGAGAATCCCTTGGATTTCGAAATAACAATAGTCGACTGTGTTTTTTTTGGTTTTTTTTCCAGAAAATAAGAAATGTTAAAGCCGATTTTATTGGGTGAAAAAAATCCCGAAAAGTCTCACCAATTTTTCCTCTGCCGAATTCGCCAATAGAAGTTAACTATCTTGTGATGTGACTAAAAATGCTGACTACTGACAAACAATGAAGAACCTAATCAAACTGCTTATGAGAAGTTAGACCCTGGTGCACAAACTGTGTAGGAGAAGTCTGACCTTAGGGTACACTGTTTGCTCAACCATGTCAGTCCAAACATTTAAGGTAAATATGAACACACCAATTAACATGGAATGAAACGTGAAAATTCGAATTGAGCAGAAACTTTTATGTAATTATGCTATTTCTGTCCCACCCCGTGAAAACAGAATGTTTACCTATCTGAACTACAAAACAAATAATTCCTATGTTTAATGCTAAGAATGCTGAGTAAAAATTTCACGAGACAAATAACTGACAATTTTTTTCCCCAAGAAAATAGGCTTTAATAATTTATGCAAATTGTCTCTTGGCAACAATTTGCATGAAATGTCAAAGCCTATTTTCTGAGAGAAATTTTGTATATATATATATGCAAGGCAATCCATAGATTTTTTTTTTTTTCTACATTAGTAACTCAATTATAACAGGTACTATAAAAATGTACATACACAGCCTGTACAATTCACTTATAAAAAAAAGAATTATAAATACAGAAACAGCACTAAAGAATGTCACTATTACCGTTATATTTATAAAGAAGAGTGGCCCTCAACCTCCTCTTCAGATTTCATTTGAGTCCTCAAACACAGCGCCAGATGAGACATTTTTTCAGCCAAAAGATGTTGATATTTTTCTTGTTTCTCCACAAAACCATACACTCTGGATACTCATTGGAAGTGCCTTGACTATTCTAATGAGTACTCTCACAACATTTTTTTAATGGAAAAACATGAAAAAATCATTTTCTGCATACTCCTCTTACATACATGCCATAAGCTGTTGACAGAAATCTGTGAGAGTTTACAAATTTTTAGGGGAGATTTGATGAAATTCTGTGAGATAATTATGAAACTCACTTTCAAGCTTATATAAGTAAGTTGAAAGCCATTATTTTAATGAATTAAGCTTGGGATAGCCATGCTAATATGTGATTTATTTCTAGTTCTTCAAAAAGTAGCTTATTAAATGGTATGAAAATTCTGTGAGATTTGAAAATCTTATGGGAAAGGGGGTCCAGAAGGGCTAAAATTCTGTGAGATTTTATCTCACAGTGTGAGGTATGGCATGTATGCTCTTATCTGGATCTCTGATGAGTCCCACTATAGGAGAGTCAATGTTATTTGTTATTAATCATAGCTCAAGATGAGAGTGCCGTATATGGAAGATATTTTCTTATTTCTCCATGACAGCATATATTGTGGGTACTCATTAGAAGTGCCTCGTTGAAGAGTCAGATCAGAGTATGCTGTTACACAGATATTATTATTAGTTGTCCGCATATGTCCAAAAGGTATATCAGTATTTTTACATGACCCGGTTCAAATGTTTTTAGCATATATCATTTTTCTTACTTTCCCTGTACATAAGGATTGCCATTTTCTTTTCAGATTATCTTCTTTGGAAGTGAGCTGAATGAAATGTCAGGTCCAATTTTCTAAGTTAGAAAATATACAAAACATTTTATCACTCACTTGTCATCTGCTTACAGTAAAAGTCCAAAACTTTCGAACACTTTATTCCATAATTTTTCAAACTAAAATTTGCTTTTTATGCAGTGTTTCTCAATACTTAGTGGAATGGCAAACAGTGTAGACCCTAATCAGCCAGTCCTGAAGGAGCAGTCTGATCAGGGTCTTCAATGTTTTCATATGCAATTTTGTCAGAATGTTACAAAAACGTTATTCAAATATATTGAAAATTTCACCACCAAAAACAGAAAGTTTTCAGATAAAAATTCTGATATTTATTCAAATTTCTGCTCAAAACATAGACTGTGGGTACTCATTAGAACTGCCTCACTGAGGCAGTTCTAATGAGTACCCACAATCAATGATTTTTGAGCAGAAATAAGAAAAATAATGTATACCCCTGTAAACCCGTTTTACTATATAAAAGTGGGGTTTAAGAGGGTCAAAGTTATATAGGCATGAACTATAGTGTACAAAATTTGCCATAATTTGCTTTCAGCAAGCCTCAGGGGACTGAATACTCTTGGTGGATTTTCCACCATTTTTTACATGGGTGACACAATTTTTTTGTGACTTCCTGTTTGCTTACCTCACCTGCACATCAATCCCCTTTTGAAAAGGGGTCTAGTCTAAAAGAAAAAAAAATCCCCAAAAGGGAGCAAAGTTCTTTCGTTTTTTGAGTAGACCCTTCTCAGAATGGAGTAAAGAGCATTTTTAACAGATGCCTCCCTTGGGAATGGTTTTGTTCCTGTTAAGGTTAACTAATGCTTAGCATCCTGGGGGAAAATTTCAGCAGACAACATTGGAAAAAAAAATATATATATATATATTTTTCCCAGATAAGAGACTTTAATTTGCATGAAATGACAAAGCCTACTTTCTGGGAAAGATGATAAAAAAATCATCAATTTGTCATCGGCTAAATTAGCCCAGAGAATGGTAACAGTTAATATGGAGCACACTTTAATATGTTCAATCACTCAAACCTACTTTACAATATACACTATACACACATCCAACAGAATGAACAGATATATACACACTAGTCCAACAAACTAGGTTACCTACATTCACATAAGACTGTGCCACTTCACTAGTTTAGCTTGTGGGGATTTTTATGTCAATATGAAAGACAATTATAAACATCAATCCAAGCTACAGAGTCAACCCTCTTAACAACAACAAAATTCATTATGATGAAAATTTGACTGGTTCCACCTCTTTGCTCAAAAGGTGACATTTAATCGGAGATTATGCAAAAATATTGCACTTAATACTTCAAGAAAAAAAGTTTTGTATATCTGTTAGAATTGCCTTGGTGAGGCAATTCTAACAAATATTCAAGACCTATGTTCTAGCCAGAAGTACAAATAAAACAAGCTCTTTCTTATATAGCATTCTGCTGGAATTAAGGATTCTTTACAACAGCAAATTTATTTAAATGGCAACATATTTGGGAACAAAATGTTATCACTGTAATGAGGGTCCACTGTATGTGGACACTGACGGCTGAGTGCAGCTTTACATCTGTGCAGTCTGATCAGGCATTTTCAATCGTTTTGGTTTACTTGCAGCAAAGTGGTCAGATATTGAAGAATGTACTGACTAGCAATAAAGGCCACGATCAGTCTGTGTGTTTTCACCAGTTAGGGTGCATCCTTACTAACTGTAAATTACATTTAACCCAAGTATTCACACAGGCCTGAGCAAACAGTGTAGAGCTAGATGAGCTTTGCAGAACATAGCATCTGATTTACTCACTCTGTTGAAATGCAAACTTTTTCTAAAGTTTGAACATGTCCATTTTACTACTTGTTGCTGTGTGTAAAACCAGATGGATGAGAGTTTGTTTGTTTGTTTTGAGGTTTACCTAACCACATGTTTACTGGGCAGGCTTAGTCCTCTAAGTAGATAACCAGTATTGTGCACATTCTTTCGCCAGAAACTGCCCTTCTTGAATCAGCTGAAGGGAGAGAATGACCATAGAAAATATTTCATGATCAATCTCCATGAAAGAATCTTGCCGACCTTGGTTGGCGGGGGTCGAACCCACAACCTGGTCTCCAGTCGAACGCGCATCCAACTAAGCCACCGAGGCCGGCTGTGGGACGAGAGAAGAACAATGCAGACTCAATTAGATGCCATATTCTGCAGCATCTGATCTGGTTCTACAATTTGAGCTTACGACTTATTTGTCCCAATATGCAGGATAAATAAGATATATCCTGCCTTTGCAAACAGTGTTGATCCAGATCAGCTGGATTCTGAAGAAGCCAACTGATCTGGATCTGCACTGTTTGCCATTAAGTATGTGAATTTATAGCAACAATCTGGATCAAGCAATCTGACTGGCTGAAAATTATTTGTTTGTGTTGAGGTTTTACGGCCCAGTCAACCCAATGGGGTCATGTCGAGCGCGGTCAGTTTACCTAACCACACGTTTACTGGGCAGGCTTAGTCCTCTAAGCGGTTAACCAGTATTGTGCACATTCTTTCGCCAGAAACTGACAACTGCCCTTCTTGAATCAGCGGAAGGGAGAGAATGACCGTAGAAAATATTTCATGATCAATCTCCACGAAAGAATGTTGCCGACCTCGGCGGGGGTTGAACCCGCGACCTCCTGGTCTCCAGTCGGACGGCGCATCCAACTGAGCCACCGAGGCCGGCGGCTGAAAATTAGAAGTAGGCATGGCATCTTAATTTATTCAGCAAGACAAGGGTTAATAATGGATTTAAATCTTAGCAAACAACATTCTAAACTCTTTTTTTGCATAAAATGAGAACTTGACATATGAGCCAGGGCACAGCATTTCTTACAAGACGGCATGTACCTTCACTGTCTTCCAGAAGATGCTTTGAATCCTTGGCTACCCACAGAGCACCCTGCCAAGACTGACCTGACTACCTGAATATGCAGTCTGATCTGAGTCTTGGCTGGGTGCACATATAATCTAGTAGGAAATGCTGTGCCCCGGCTCATATCATACAATGTCTCCATAACTACAGATAAACCACATGTCTCAAACAAAAAGTATTGATAGATTTTCTTATTTCTCCAAGAAAACATTTTGTGAGTACTCATTAGAAGCCCCTTACCCACAAAATATGTTTTGTGGAAAAAGAAGAAAGATATTTATGTGAACACCCTTTTCATCCGGAGCTATGAATTTTCTCCACCAAACAAAATTTGAATGAATATTAAGCCCTATTTTTAGGATAAAATATTAGTTATTTTATCCTGTTGCAGTTCTAAAAATTCTATCACAGTTATGACATGCATTCCCTGTCCCCAGCCCCCAACAACTCTTACTTTGATGCAAAGAAAGCTAACAATAATAACAAAGATACCAGTAAATCCACATTTATAACAATAAACATTACATAATTAACACTTACCATGGTATGGGCAAATTCAGCAAACGACAAACCGATATGTTCCTTATTTTTCCCAAAACTTAGGATCTGACACTTCATGCAAATTGTCTCCTAAGAAGACAATTTGCATGAAGTGTCAAATCCCATTTTCTAGGCAAAATAAGAAAAATATTTCAAAATGTCTGTTGGAATTTTTACCCAGCATGCAAAGTGATATACAACAGCAGGAAACACCCTTATAATAAGTGGAATAACAATGGCCCTGATCAACCAGTACATCTACAGTTTTCTAATCCGGATCTTGTCTGTTCATCAAGAGACTACAGTATCTATAGATTCTGTAAGTAGGCAAATAAGCCATGATCAGGAATAACAATGGCAGTGACCAACCAGTACATCTGCAGTTGTTTAATCAGGATCTTGTCTGTTCATCAATAGATACTACAGTATCTATAGATTCTGTAAGTAGGCAAGCCATGATCAGGCATAACAATGGCAGTGACCAACCAGTACATCTGCAGTTGTCTAATCAGGATCTTGTCTGTTCATCAATACAGGCTATAGTAGCCACAGATTCTGTAAGCAGGCAAACAAGCCATGATCAGACTGAGCCAAGCAAGCTGATCTGGGTGCATCACTGCTCATATACATCTATGCAAAAATGGCCAATTTCTCACACTGCCGTCATATTAAGGGGAACAGACACTTTAAGGGGAAGCAACTCTGTCACTGATTGTGCCTCCCTTCTGAATAGGGATTTATTATAAAAGGAAAGAATTTGTTCACCCTTCTGAGAAGGGGTCTACTATAAAAGAGAAGAATTCCCCCCCCACCCCACCCCCTTCTAAAAAAGGAGCTACTATAAAAAGAGAGAATTTGCTCCTCCTTCTGAAAAGGGATTCTATAAAAGGGATTAACAGAAAGGGATCTACCATAAAAGGAGAGAATTTGCTCCCCCTTTCTAAAAAGGAATCCACTATAACAGGAAAGAATTTGCTCACTCTACAATAAAAGGTGCTTCTAATGAGTACTCACATGTTTTTGTGGAGAAATAAGCAAAACTATCAATACTTTTTGGTTGAAATGATCACCTTATTTGGAGTTATGCCCCTTTCCTGACTGCTGTTATCTACTTTACATGAGATTTTATGATTGGCCAATAGTTTGTAATATGAATAACATGAATAAAGTAATGGCATTCGGAGCATACAAGGTGAAAATTATTTTTGAAATTGTTGTTATAATTCCAATATACATACAAGCCACAACTTCAGAAAACATAACTTCAGACATGTGAAGATTCTGATGAGACTGCGTGAATCTTCACTGGGCACATTCTGGATAACCAAGGATGCAAAGTTTCCTCATGCAGACAATAAGAGCTCTTGTCTGCATGACTGCGCCATTGCACAGACAGATCAGAATCTTTGTCAGGCGCACGTCTGAAGGTACAATTTCTTACATTGTTGCTCATATATTTTAGGTCTACAATAACAGCATATTAATAAAACAAGTACAGTATATATTAATATGACCATGAATGTATCTTAAGTTATACAATGCCAAATACAGGACGGTTCCTTTACAAACACTATGGTTGGCTGGTTTGGAGTTTAACAGCCCAGTCAACACTTTTAAGATCATGTCGAGCCAGTCTTTTTCCTTGGCAGGCTTAGTCCTCTAATCCATTAACCATTACGTGTGCATATTCTTTTGCCAGAAACTGACAAATGACCTACTTGAATGAGTGGGAGAGAATGACCGTAGAAAATATTTCAAGATCAATCCACAAAAGAATGTTGCCTGAGCAGGGGTAGATTATAACACTGTTTGGAATCCATGAAATAGCATAGCTTTATAAGTGAATACCATTATAACAGAAGCTGATATGTACACAGCTTCAGAAAAGGGTGTCTGACAAAAATATAAACCTGTGATATATAATACATTATGCCTATATTACTATTTCATAAAACAAATACACTGTAACCTCTATTTAAGAAGGTTTGCAAGATATTATCAGATATAAGACAGTGTAATGGTGGACCCCAAAAGTGTTGTATTGAAACAAAAATGTATAGATTATATAGAAAAATGACCATTTATGGTCATTTTTCTATACAACATGTACATTTTTGTTTGGATACAACACAATTGTTTAGCTAACACAGTTTTTGTCTTGGATCCAAGCAATGTTATGAAGCGGTTATGGTATATAAATATATTTATCCTAAATATGTGGACAGACTTGAGCAGGCAGTGAGGACTCAGATCACACTGCCCCTAAAGGAATAGGCTTATCATCAGTCTATTTGCCATACCACCAGTATTTTTCAAATCTTTATGCATCACCAGGTAGTCAAAACAATTTACCATATTTACCTAACCCCTTTATGTCTGGTGGACTCTTCCACCACAACTCTTTGGACCAGTCTATTTACAAAAGCAGGGTGTCTGGTCAATTTTATTATTACTATGTTTTATAGAAATTCCAGTATTTAATGCAAACAGTGTAAATCCTGATCAGAAGCCATTTCTGGGACATCTAACCTAGTCTGCATTGTTTGCATATTACCTTTTGTGGGTCTCCAGACTAAAATGGGTTAAATATTAAACATTCAAACATATATTTATGAAAACCTTAATTGCTTACCTATTTGGATATAATAACTCTATACCATACTTGTCCTAAAATTTGAATAGGTCCTTTTTACTACCTGTTGATGTGTCTACAAACTGGTGGGTGAGTGGCAAAAAGTGTGGATCATGATCAGATGTTAAATGTTGCAGTATCTAATCTGGGGCTACACTGTTTGCTCAACCTATATGTAACAGATTATTAAGATGATTTATGAAATAAGGGGAAAATGTAGTCAATACTTAACTTTATTAAATGACTATTACTTGTTAATTATACTGATTTTGCCCTAAGTATTGGGACAGGCAGGCCTGATCAAACAGTGCAGACACAGATCAGATGCCACAGAATCTGATCAGGTTCTATAAGGTTTGCCACTCATAACAGCTTTTAGACATCAACTAATAAAATGGATTAATTTAAATCTTAGGACCAGAAGGTAAATACCGTGTACAGTTAAGTTGACAAAAAATGGAAAGATTTTTTTTTCAGAAAGAAACAAAACAAAACATACAGAAAATAGAAGTTTTGTATATATATTTTTGTGTTTTGCAATAAATAACAGTAACTTGCAGAAAGGACAAGTATTCAGCTTCAGAGTCTTGATATTAAGGGGACTGGACATACCTGGTAGATTTCCAGCTAATATTTTACAAGGGAGACAACTTTGTGACTTCCTGTTTGCTTCCCTGCACACCATGCCCCTTATTCAAAGGGTCTAGTCTAAAGGGAAAGAATTTGCTCACAAGAGGAGCAAATTCTTTCCTCTGAACATTCTAATATGAAAGAATTTGCCCCGAAGGGGAGCAAACTGAGATTCCATAACAAATGATTTTGTAAAGAAATAAGAAAATTAACTATCTGGGCCCAGTTATTCAAAACTAATGATGTTGTTAGTTAACATATCGTTAAAACTATGTTATATATGCTAATATCTTTGCTGAAAAAATGTGAGTAGCTTTTGCAACAACTGCAAAAGCTACCCACATTTTTTCAGCAAAAATACCTGTGAATTAGTTATTTTAGCTACTAGAACAGTTAACATTTTGACCACTAACCAGCTTGTTAAGCTAACAATGCTTTGAACAACTGGGATCTGGATACTGAGTACCTCTCTTATCTAAAACGATGTTTACCATATTTCCTCTAAATATGCCCATATTGTTACTCCTTTACTGCTGTACTTATTCTTATACTTGAACATGTCCATTGATAACCTTCTTTTGTGTCTTCACAGTGGTGTATGAATGCAAACAGTGCAGACCTCATCAACATCACGAAAACATGCCTATGTAATGTTGACCCCCTTAAACCCCACTTTTATATAGTAAAACTGGGGTTTACAGGGGTATACATTATTTTTCTTATTTCTTCCCAAAAGCATAGATTGTGGGTACTTGTTTTAACCGCCTCGCTGAGGCAGTTCTAACGAGTACCCACAATCTATGTTTTGACCAGAAGTATAAGAAATATCCAAATTTTTATGTGAAAATTTTCATTTTTTGGTGGTTAAAATGTTCGGTATATTTGAATAGGTGTGTTTTCGTATTGAACTCAGTATGGTCTTGATATAATTACTGGGTATGTCAGTCCAAATATCTTGTTTGGGTTGAGGTTTTACTGCCCATTCAATCCAGTGGGGTCATTTCGAGTGCAGTCAGTTTACCTAATTATACTTTTATCAGGCAGACTTGGTACTTTAAGCAGTTAACCAGTATTGTGCAAATTCTTTTGCCAGAAACTAACAACTGCCCTTCTTGATCAGCTGAAGGGAGAGAATGACAGTAGAGAATAGACCATGATCAATCTCCATGAAAGAACGCTGCCAACTCGGCGGGAGGTGGAACCCTCAACCTCCTGGTCATAGTCAAATGCACAGCCAACTGAGCTATGAGGCCGGCTCAAATATCTATAACTCGAGATAACTGGGGGTACCATGATAATATTTTTCTTATTTCTCCACAAAAATATGTTGTGGGTACTCATTAGAAGCATCTCTGTGAGGTGCTTCTGAAGAATACCACAACTTAAATATTTGTGGAGAAATAAGAAAAAATATCAACATTGTTTTTGTTGCAGCTATGTATCTATGGTAAATACAATATTATCGGCTCTGTTTTGCATTAAGAAAAATAGCTGATCAGACTGAGTAGGCTGAAGATCTACATGTACCGTAATTACCAACTTGTTCAGACACCTTTACTTTTCACCATACCGTATTTACCCTAAGTATTCGGACACCTCAACTCCTTACCATATATGTTCTAAAATTTTGAACCAGTACAATTCACTACCCGATGTTGTGTTTAAAAATTGCTGGATGAGTGGCAAACAGTGTAGACCCAGATGAGACGCCGCATTCTGCGGCATCTCATCTGGGTCTAAACTGTTTGCTCAGACCTGTCTGTCCGAATACATATGGTAAATACGGTACTTCAAAAATTTAAAAAGTCCATTTCATCAGCTGTTGCTTTGTCGATGAGTGGCAAACAAGTGCAGACCCAGGTCAGATGCCACAATCTGTGGTGTCTGACCTGAGTGCACACTGGCTGCTCAGGCCTGTCTGTCTGATCATATAGAGTAAATTGGGTTAGCCTTTCATGCTCACATACAAGCCATACCGTGTGATAAGGTGTCTCCAGAGCATATGTGAATAGCTAAGGCCCAGATCAGCCTGCACATCTGCCCTGTCCAATCAAGTCCTTTTGTGTATCCATAAGTTTGGTCAGGGCCATTGCTCTCTGCTTGAAGAATCACCGGATACTCCAGATAATAATTATACTCTTAACTTCAGAATCAAGTGATTCTCAAAGAAGAAGGCAAATGCTTTGACCAGACTGCTTGGATACACAGGCTGATATCATTCACTGTTCACATATGCTCAGAAGGCACATTTTCACACTGTACTGCTCACATGCATCAAGGCAATTTTTATCTAGAAAATATATACTTTACATAGCACCAGGTATAGTGCTTTTTTCCTATCTAAAAGATTTTGTATTTTCTTTTATATCACCCTGTAAAAATACACTGTGGGTACTAATTAGAAGTGCCTCAAAGAGGCACTTCTAATGAGTACCCACATTGTATGTTTTCACAAAGAAATAAGAAAAATATCGATATGGACACTCTCTTATCTAGATTATGATTATCTGGTCTAATCAAGTCAACAACAAAAAAACAGGCATTGTGTGTCCGAGTAAATGGAAGCCAGGTTATGCTTGCAGGTACCTTTCAGAAAATTTAAAGACTTTATTCTTCAGGAAATATTTGCAAACATTTGTCAGTACTCTTTAGTATCCATTTCCTCATTAATATTTCACTAGTTTTGAAATGAGAGGAACTGATATACTTTCAGGGGGAGCAAACTCTGTCAAAGTTGTTTTGTCTCTCTTCTGGAAAAAGGTCTACCCTAAAAAGAAAGAATTTGCTCCTTTTGGGAGCAAATTCTTTCCTTTTAGCATTGACCCCTTTTCAGAAGGGACTAAGTAAGCAGGAATGTAAACAGTCACAAAAGTTGTCTCCCTTGGAAAAATGGCAGAAAAACTACCAGGTGTATCAACTCTCTTTAACATGGTAAAGCTGGATGATTGGAGAAAAGCAAACTCATAACTAGAATTTGTTTTTTCTACAAAAACATAGATGTCTCCCCCCTTTTTGGTGTCATATTGTATTGTACATTCAGCGCATTCATATTAACTAATAAGATTCCAAGGGAAATAACTCAAAAAGTATAAATGCAAGAGTTATGGTTTTTGCACACTGCATGTCATCTAATGTTGATTGACATTTACATGAAGTTTCTTGAAGAAGTCTTGAACAGGTTTCAAACTACAGAGCTGACACGATTTTGTGATGGACAAAGTTCGAAGGGAAATAACTCAAAAAGTATAAATGAAATAGTTATGGTTCTTGCAATCTGTCCATTGTCTAATATTGATTGATATTCATATGAAGTTTCGTGAAGAGAGCTTGAACAGTTTTCAAGTTATAGAGCGGAAGCAATTTTGTGATATAGTAGAAGGAAAATAACTCAAAAAGTATAAATGCAAGAGTTATGTTTTTTGTGCTCTGCAAGTCGTCTAAGGTTGATTGATATTTATATGAAGTTCCTTGAAGACAGCTTGAATGATTTTCAAGTTATAGAGCAGACACGATTTTGTGACAGAGTCCAAGGGAAACAACTCAAAAAGTATAAAAGCAAGAGTTATGGTTCTTGTGCTCTGCACGTCGTCTAATGAAGTTTTGTGAAGATAGCTTGAATGGTTTTCAAGTTATATAGCGGTCACAATTTTGTGACAGAATCCAAGGAAAATAATTCAAAAAGTATAAAAGCAAGATTTTGATTGTGTTGGGGTTTAACGACACGTCAACCCTTGAGGGTCATTTTGTGTCGTAATATAAAAGCAAGAGTTATGGTTCTTGTGCTCTACACATCGTCTAATGTTGACTGATATTTTTATGAAGTTTTGTGAAAATAGCTTCAACAGTTTTCAAGTTATAGAGCCGACACGATTTTGTGATGGACTATCTTCAAAGGGAAAAATCTCAAAAAGTATAAATGCAAAAGTTATGGTTTTTGCGCTCTGCAAGTCATCTAATGTTGATTGATATTTGAAGTTTCTTGAAGATGGTTTTCAAGTTAGCACACACGATTTTGTGATGGACAAAGTTCCAAGGGAAATAACTCAAAAAGTATAAATGCAAAAGTTATTATTCTTGTGCTCTGCATGTCGTCTAATGTTGATTGTTATTTATATGAAGTTTCGTGAAGATAGCTTGAACAGTTTTCATGTTATAGAGCGGACACCAGTGACAGACAGATGCCGGGGGAAAAGCAGTATGTCTCTCAACCCTAAAGGGGTGAGACATAATAAACCACAATTTGTTTATACACACATATTTCAGTGCTTTAGATTAAGGGTTGTCCAGAAAATATTATCTTAATTCTCCACAAATACATTTTTCATGGTACCCTGACATTTAAAGGCCCTCTGCGACACACTTCTAATGAGTTTTGTTTGTGTTGAGGTTTTATGGCCCAGTCAACCGAATGGGGTCATGTCAAGCAAGGTCGGTTTATCTAACCATACTTTAACTGGGCAGGCTTAGTCCTCTAAGCAGTTAACCAGTATTGTGCATCGTCTTTCAGCAGAAACTGACAACTGCCCTTCTTGAATCAGTGGAAGGGAGAGCATGACCTTACAAAATATTTCATGATCAATCTCCTTGAAAGAATGCTGCCAACCAGGTAGGGATTGAACCTGCAACCTGATCTTCAGTCCAACGCACATCCAACTGGGCCATCGAGGCCAGCTCTTCTAATGGGTAATCAGAACATATGTTTTTGTGGTAAAATGAGAAAATCATCATTCTTTTTTATGTAGAGCATTGAATTATTTTTTTTAAATAAAATTCTAGTAATATGAGATGCATCAAGTGCCAAACAAAATTTTTAGCAGAAAATATTCTATTTTTTTTTTATTTATTTATTTTTTTTTTTTTAGAGAAAATATGTCTGTCTGCCCAGCAGACAACTTGTTTTCTCTGAAAACTTAAAAAAATAAAAATGTCATCTGCTGCAGTTGTGACTGGCACTTAAGGGTTATTAACCCTAGACCTGCTGAGCCAGGATATGTCCTGTCTTTGTAAACAGTGTAGATCCAGATCAGTTGGCTTCTTCAGAAGCCAACTGATCTGGATCTGCACTGTGCGAATTTGTATCAACAACCTGGATCAAGTAATCTGATTGGCTGAAAATTAGAAGTAGGGCTGGCAACTTAGTTTATTCAGTATGACAAGGATTAATGATTTGACTCATGCACGTAATGTATTTTAGGAATATGCCAAATGCAGGCCCCCTAGCAGTCTCTCTTAAAAATAAAGGCTTTTTATAAAGGCTATTTTCGGCCATACAAAGGTTTTTTAGGATAAATTTAGTACAAAATAATGAGCACTTCATGGTTAAATTTCTTGGCAGATCCCATGTAAAAGAACTCCAAGTCATCGCCTCTCAAGCAGAATAGGGAAAAAAAAAATGCAGAGAAAATCTGATGTTTTCATCTTTAAATGGTAATGACAATATTAACTTGCATTTCTGTTTAGAAACAAATGAATCTAAGTAACAGAACTATAGTTTTTGTTACGAAATGCTACTATATATTTACTCTGTCCTTCTCTTGCATTTACAAGTTGCCAAATATAAAGGTTTTCTCATCAAAATACAGGTTTTTATAAGTTTTTCAGCCAAATTAAAGGTTTTAAAGGATTTCAACAAAATTAAAGGTTTTTAAAGGTTTTAAAGGTTCCCCTAGGGGCCCTGCAAATGTGAAGTACCAGATCAGCTTGTACATGCATGTAATCTGAAAAGGGCCTTTGCTGCTTGTAACCATTAAAGTGCCAATCACAACTGTGGCAGAGGGCATTTTGAAATATATATTTTTATTATTTTTTCAGATAAAATAAGACTTGACATTGCAGACAATTCAAATGAAATGTCATCTTATTTTCTCTGAAAAATAATAATAAAAAATTAGATTTCTTGTCTGCTACAATTTTGCTTGGCACTTTATGGGTTAATATATATTCTATAGAATTCAAAGATTCTGTAATATAGCTCCAGGTGAAAGAATACTTCAGAAAATTATTTATCCTATTTCTCCATAACATATGTTGTGGGTACTAAATACAAGTGCCTTGACAAGTTGATGCTACTAAGTACCACAGCATAATTTGTTTTTGTGAAAAAATTAGAAAAATAAATATCCATCAACTAAAAAAGTGCCTTATCTGGAGCTATGAATCTGGATACAGACAACATTTCACATAGTGCTATACAGCTGATTAACTGAAATTCTATTTGTATGAGAGGACTAAAGGTAAATCAATAAATCTCAAACTGACTACTGAACACATTACATTAGTTTTAAACAGCCATCAAAGGAGCGTATATTACATCAGTCTCAAAAAAAAAAAAAATGCCATGCAGTGTACAAAACACTAGAAATGTTGACACCTATGTAAGACGGCAAAAGCATCAGAAACATTTGGCACTATATAAATAACCAACACATCTTTAATACATGTAACACTTATCAATATGGGTTTCATCACCAGCCAAAAACAAGAAAAAAGAAAATAAATGATGTGCAAACAAAAAAGCCCAGACTAGCCATAAATTTACAATAGGCTTGTCAGGACATTCATAGTTCGCATACACTACAGTAAAACCTGTGTATGACAGCCACCTTTGAAATTGACCTTAGTGGTTGATGTGGAAAGGTGGTTGTCTTATAAAGGTACATGTCATGTAATTTTGCTAGCAAAATTACATGACATGTACCTTTATAAGAAAGACAACTTTTTCCATATCAACCACTATTTAAAGTCAGTCTCGAAGGTGGCTGTCTTACTCAGGTTTTACTGTATATGATTGTGTTAAAACTAGGGGGGTTTAAGGGGAAGGGGTACTTTCAAAGGCAACTCATCAAAATTGTATATGTCTCCCTTCTGGAAAGGAAAGAATATGCTACCTTCATAGAGGAGACAAATTCTTTTCTTTAAGAGTAGCCTCAATCTCATTTCTGAAAGGATTCAAGTATTAGGAATTGAATTCCTGCTGCAGAAGCTGACACCTTTAAAAAGGCAAACTCTTCAGCTGTATCCATTCTTTAAATCATTACCATGTCACACCTCCAGGAAAGATATTTATGGCTTTTATTTGACAAGAAGGAATACGTACTTTTCATATTTCTTCTTGAAAATATACATTGTGAATATCTATCAAATTGCCTTACTTGTCAACTATTGAAGACATTTACACCATATATACACTTATTTAGCATAATAAACACCACCACTGTGTTTTGACACCTAGATCAGATGTTCGGTCAGTTAAAGACCAACTTTATTATTTTCTTCATGTGCAGAAACTCTAACAAAATTATCTTTTGATTTGATCCCAAGCATTTTTGCATCTTGTCAGATACAGATCACAGTTAAGTTTTGGAAGGGAAACAATACAGCTTAAGTTTCCTGTGAGAAAACTTGCACAAAAAACCCAGACTACTAGATCAGGCCCCGAGGTTATAAAACTATTTTCATGCTCAACTCAGCTGAGCATGAAATTTTCTCTGCTAATAAATATGAAAATGCCAACTTTATTAGCAGAGAAATTTTCATGCTCAGCTATGTATAGCATGAAAAAAATCTGGAATTGTAATTTGAGTGAGCATGAAAAAAGTTTTATAGCCTCCGGGCCAGTCTGCACAATGTCTTTCTTTGCTATCCATCCCATAGCTCCAGATATCACTATCTTTTTTCTTATGCCAAAAAGTATTGATATTTTTCTTACTTCTGAACGGAAGATGTTGTTTTCTTACATGCAGAAATAAGAAACATATTCATCAGTCAGGTGCACAACCCCTACAAGTTATTTTTTTTTAACTCAATACAGGTACAAAGTCACCTATCTGCCGTTGATTTCAAAGTGAGGCTGTAGAAAATAACTTGTTCAGGTTATGTCTCAAGTTATTAAGGTCAAGGTTAAATTAATAAACCCTTCAAAACCAACTGTTATAAGTTATAAAGAGGCATTTTTCTTGATCTTCAAGAGCCCTGAGTACTAATTTCTAGATGATGTGTACAGAATTTTATTGTTTAATCATAGAGTTACGTAAGAGATCTATCTACTAAAATTACCTACCTGTCCATAAAAATTATGATGACTCCAGAAGGTGAAAAATGTCTATATAACTTAAAACAAGTTATAAATGCTTAAGTGCCAAAATGATTTAGCTGTTTGAAGTAAAACAAAAAAAATTAACTTGTAGAAGTTATACTCCTAACTGTTTATCTAGATATCTTTCTCATCTAAAGCTATGGCACTCGCACAGTATGAAGACAAAAACGAAACCATAATTTCATAATTACCCTAAATATTCAGACACCATAATTCCTTACCATATCTATCACAAAGTTTGAACATCTGGGATCAGTTGTTCAAAGTATCGTTAGTGTAACTTGCTTGTTAATGACAATCTAATTAACCCTTGTCCTGCTGAATAAATTAAGATGCCATGCCCACTTCTAATTTTCAGCCAATCAGATTACTTGATCTGGATTGTTGCTATAAATTTACATACTAGATGGCAAACAGTGCAGATCCAGGTCAGTTCGCTTCTTCAGAAGCCAGCTGATCTGGATCTACACTGTTTGCAAAGGCAGGGTATATCCAGCTTCAGCAGGACTAGGGTTAACTGCTGTAGCTAAGGTATTTTCAAATACATTGATTTTTTGCCGCAAAAATGCGAGTAGCTTTTGCAATATCACATTTTTTTTTCAGCAAAAAATATGTATTTGCCATATTTCAAGATAGAAATTTTAAAGTCACATTAGCTAACAACTAACTTTAACTTTGTTAAGTTTTGAACAGCTGGGCCCTGATTACCTGGTGATCTGTTATCAATGCTCTTGAACAGAAAACAGTTTACACCCTGATCAAACTAATTGCTCTTTTTGTACAAGTAAACATTGCTGGCTGACCCATAATCCAACATCATTTTAAATAGTAGGAGCAGTTTAATATGGGTCTGCATTGTTTAGGGTGGTCTGTCTGAATATTTTGGGTAATCTGGACACAGAAATTTTCCACAGCAGGTGTAAGTTGATCTATCTCAGTACATGCAGGTTCCAATTTAGAGTTCATCTAGAGAAGTATCACACTAATAGTATCTCATAATAGCTGTGTCTCTCTAATCTCTCCAATCACTAGACTGGACCGCTGTAATGCCTGTAAAGACAAAATATAAAACAAATACATGACAGGAATTATCAGAAGTAAAAATTAAGACAATAATACCACAAGATGTGGTATGATAGGACTGCACAAATAAATTAGACTAGTGGTCACTTACACGACACCCCCCACACCCCCACCCCCGCCCTCAGTGCCAACACTAACAGTATCAGTCTTTTCCCAATGACTTTGACCTTCCAGTTTAGGTAACACTTATACCCGTTTATCCTTACAGATTTTGCGAACTACATGTAGCAAGTGGCACAACATAAACTAAATCCATCAGCAGGCCTTGATAACATAACATCTTAAAATCTTGGATGCAGATATCCATCCATTAACACTACAGAAGAAAAAAACAGCAGTACATACATACACTTTAATATTAGAAATATCATTAAATAACCCATTGCTCTAAATAAGGCACTTTTTTCAACCACAAAATACTGATATTATTCTTATTTCTCCACAAAAATATATGCTGTGGGTACTCATAAGAAGCGCCTCACCTCAAAGAGGCACTTGAAATAAATACCCATGTTTTTGTGGTCAAAACAAGAAAAATATTTACCCGATACTTCCTCTTATTTAGAACTATGTATCTGACATATTAGAAATTTTGAATGGACTACTAAACTTCTAGCATTTCAGACGTTTATCTATTTTTCTTTATGTTGCAATTTTGAATGGCACTTAAAGAATCAAGTACAATGTACACAGTTCCCCAACTATGGGTAAAAACCCAGTATTTACTTACTAGCAACATCTCCTGTGCCTCTTTTCTCCTGGTAGCAATATGTTCAGACTCATTGAGTAGATTATCAATCTCTTCTTTCTTATACAGTTTACTCACTAGCTCACTCTGTAGATTGTCTTTAACGTAATTCACCAGGAAATGCATTATAGCTTTTGGTACAGAGTCTTGTATATTTTTTCGAACGATCATGAAGTAGGACTTTATTAACCTCTCTGTAATGAAAGAACAACACTGTCAGTTACCATATACACTTCAACCTCTTTATAAAATGGTTCGTTATAACACGGTTTTGGATATAACACGATTCAAAGATGAATCCCAAAAATGTATAGACTATATTGAAAAATGATCATAAATGGTCATTTTTCAATATAATCTATAAATTTTTTTTGGATATAACATGGTTGTTTAACTAACACAGTTTATGCTATGGACCCCAACAATAGTGTTATAAAGAGGTTGTGGTGTACATGTATCGTATTTACCCTTAGTACTGGGGCACCTTAACTCCTTACCATACTTGTCCTAAACTTTGAACAAGTACATTTGACTACCTGCTGATGTGTCTGAAATCTGCTGGACGAGGCAAACAGTGTAGACCAAGATCAGACGCCGCATTCAGCGGCGTCTGATCTTGGTCTACACTGTTGGCCAATGTCAATTTTATGGGACGTTAGACCATGATCAGATGCTCTTATTTAGCAGAGAAAGTCTATTTTACTACCTATTGATGTGTCTAAAATAGTGCTGGATGAGTGGTGAACACATTCTGCAACATCTGATCGGGACTACAGTTTGCGCAGGCCTGTTTGTCCCAATACTGAGGGGTATTATGGTAGTTATGCATGTAATTTTGTCATTATCAAAAGAAAGGTCTCTTCAAGCATATTTTGATATGGTGTTTTACATCCCTTTCAACATTATTTAAGTCATATCAAGATGATGGGAGGGCGATAATGAACACTCTGAGGAATCAAATGCAGAACAGTTATGATACGTATCCCGCCTCTTTTAGTATTCAAACCTGGAACTTTGTGATCCGAAGTCAGAAGTGCTAACCAGTCACACAGATGCTTTGCCTTCAAGCATATGTGAAATACGCAGATATGATGATATGGTGTTTATGTTTTTTTTAAACATATTTGACAAAGCTACTAATATGGCACTTTTGCAACCAAATATAGACATTTTCTTATTTCATGTATGGTACACATTAGAATTGCCTCAGTGAGGTGCATCTAGAAAGTACCCACAGCATGCTTTCAATGCGAAATTAGAAGAAAAATAATGAAAAAGAGTCAATAAACAATGTTTAACAGATACTCCTGCACAGTAGTGACCAGTAAAGAAAACTGGCTTAAGACAACTTATTGTTCAAAATGGATGGCACTGATTTGAAAGATTTGTAGTTCACACAAGTAGCAGAAGAAGAACAAGTTTTGGTTAAATTCCAGCCATTTGTTCAAGAGATAGTGTGCACACAAGCTTTTTTTTCTCAATACAAATTTGAGTTTCAAAGTGGCAGTGTGGCTTTGAAAATGAGGTCAAGGTCACCAAAATCTAATCAGTTCTTTCACCCATCCATACTGATTCATGAGAAAGAGTGCACACAAGGCTCATTTTTAGTCTTTATAATGTAGTCACCTTGAAAATAAGGTCAAGGTTCCAAAATCTAATCACTTCTCTCCCATCATCTTAATGATGCATCTGTGCTAGTTTGGCCAAATTCCAGCCACTGATTAAAGAGATCGCGTGCACACAAGCTTTTTATGGCATTAAAAATTTTACAAAAGGCAATAAAAGTAACAGAACTGGCCCCTAACCCTTACATTTGCTTATGTATGTACACCTTTTTGATATCAATGTGTCTGCATAAATTGATGAATATCCATCACTGCATTTTCAAGATATTAGGAAAAAAAAGAGTGCACACAAGGCTCATGTTTAGAGTCTTTACAATGTTGTGACCTTGAAAATAAAGTCAAGGCCACCTAACTGTAATCACTTGGTTTAAACTTTATTTTGATTGCTTCTAAAACAGCATAATTTACAACAATACAATATTTTCCAGGATCTGACAGTAAGCCTTATGATAATATTGCAGACAATTACTATGCAAGGTTTGACACTCACAGATATCACCCCTTTAGAGAAATACACTTTAATGCTAGACTCGACATGAATAATGCTAGACTCGACACAAAATCATGACAAACTCACTGAAGCACGAAATGTAGGTTAAGGGCACCGGTTCATAGTGCATGCTTGAAGTGTGCGTCAAAGACAATTACTATGCATGGTTCGACACTCACAGCAATCACCACTTTGGGGAAATACACTTTACATATTTGAAAGGACTTACAGAGCAGACACGAAATCATTGGATTATTACTGTCAAATATTACAATGGGAGATAACCCCGAAAGTAAGAAAGGCAGAGTTGTCATTCTTGTACATGACACGTCACCTGGTCCCATTCTACATTTCTGCCAAGTACCATAAAAAAATTCCTAAGGGTATTCCAGTTACAGAGCCGACCAGAAACCTATTTCAAACAAAATAAAGGGAAATAACTCCAAAAGTAAGAAAGCCAGAGTTGTCATTCTTGTAGGCGACATGTAATCTGGTCCTGTTCTATATTTCTACCAAGTATCATAAAAATAATCCACAGGGTCTTTGACTTACAGAGCGGACACAATATCAATGGATAATCTCTGTCAAATATAACAAAGGGAGATAACACCAAAAGTAAGAAAGGTATAGTTGTCATTCTTGTACGCTACACATCATCTAGTCCTGTTGTACATTTCTACCAAGTATCATAAAAATATTCCAAAGGGTCTTTGACTTACAGAGCAGACACGAAATCAATGGATAATCACTGTCAGACATAACAAAGGGGGATAACCCAAAAGTAGGAGAGGCAGAGTTGTCATTCTTGTAGGCAGCACGTCATCTGGTTCTGTTCTACATTTCTACCAAGTATCATAAAAATATTCCATAGGGTCTTTGACTTACAAAGCGGACACGAAACCAATGGATTATCACTGTCAAATATAACAGGGAGATAATGCCAAAAATAAGAAAGGAAGAGTTGTCATTCTTGTACTCGACACGTTGTCCGGTCCTGTTCTACATTTCTACTAAGTATCATAAAAATATTCCAAAGGCTTTTTGACTTACAGAGCGGACACAAAATCAATGGATAATCACTGTCAGACATAACAAAGGGAGATAACGCCAAAAGAAAGAAAGGCAGAGTTGTCATTCTTGTATGTGACACATCATCTGGTCCTGTTCTACATTTCTACAAAGTATCATAAAAATACTTACAGAGCGGATATGAAATCAATGGATTATCACTGTCAAATATAACAAAGGGAGATAACACCAAAAGTAAGAAAGGCAGAGTTGTCATTCTTGTATGCGACACATCGTCTGGTCCTGTTCTACATTTCTGCCAAGTACCATCAAAATATTCCGAAGGGTATTCGAGTTACAGAGCGGACACAAAATTTTTTTTCAAATAAAACAAAGGGTGATAACTCCAAAGGTAAGAAAGGCAGGGTTGTCATTCTTGTATGTGACACGTCGTCTGGTCCTGTTCTACATTTCTATCAAGTACCATCAAAATATTCCAAAGAGTATTCAAGTTACAGAGTGGACAAGAAGTTTTACGCCAACGCCGATGCCAACAGGATCCGTCCCAAAAACAATATGTCCCCCCACTTTGGTAGGGGGGACATAATGCTAGACTCAACGTGAATAATGCTAGACTCGATGTAAAATCATGACAAAATCACTCAAGCACGAAATCTAGGTCAAGGCACTGGTTCATAGTGCTTGCCTGAAGAATTATCACACAAGGTTTGACACTCCCAGCTATCACTGCTTGACAGAGAAATGCACTTTAATGCTAGACTCAACGTTAATTGTTGAACAAGGACAGAAATTCAAACTCCTATGTCGCACTCTGCTACAAGCATGTGCAACAAAAACAAAATAAAAAAAAAACAAGTTGTTTTACAGAATTATCCATGCTCCTGAGTGACAATTTTTTTTATATCAATCAAACACTGTTCATTATTCTATTTGTTTTAAACCTTTTTGCTAGTACTGTCTTCTTGAAAGCGCCACAAAAATGTTTCAATTTGAGCGGAAGAACAATAAACAACATAAGAAAACGGCATTATTCAGTCCATTCATTAGAAACCTTGACATCACTTCATAAGAAACGTCAACAGTTTGATGACATTATGGGATGTATTTCATTTTGGTCGGGTTTATGTCCTTTTAGGCAGCCAAGGACGTCAAGATGAAAAGCAGAAAGCAGTCTATAAAAATAGTTCCAACACTGTGAAATAATAACTAGCGACTGCTATCATATCATCGCATGGTGAATTATAGAAAATAACTAACTGAGAAATCCCTATATTTCGCTGCTAGGTACATTCAAACTTCGATGGCTCGAACATCTTTGGGACCAAAGAAAATTGTTCGAGACATGGGTGGTTTGAGCCACTGAGGGTTAATTATGGTGCCAAGTCAGGAAGCAAATGGCGATAATTTAGGGATTTTTTTTATTTTCTATGCAATAATTGTATGTTGAGTGTACTCATTAGAAACGCCTCGATGAGGCAATTCTAATGATTACACACAACGTACAATTTCACAATAAACTAAGAAAATGTCCCTAAATATTTGTTTTCTTGAGCTATCGGAAGAACTTGGTAGGGACTCAAAAACGAGTTCGAATTAGCCGTGGTAAACGAGCCATCGGTGTTCGAGCTATCGAGGTTCGACTGTATATAAATATTTATTTGGATACTCCCCTTATCTTGTGCTATGACTTTAGTTATATCAAGATAAATGGTGATAATGAAAGCCTCTTTGCATTAAAGTATCATACAGTCATGAGCTGGCAAAAAAAGATCATTCTGTACGTCTGCAGTCTCATCAGAGCCTTTGCATGCCACTCAGAAACTCCAGATAAGAGGAGTATCTGGGTCAATATTGTCTTATTTCTCCATGAGAAAACAAGGCTTGAAATTTCATGTAAATCATTTACTAGGCAGCATATGATTCACAGAGGGTGGTATGCCTTGTTTTCTCTGAAAAAATAAAAGAAAAATGTCACCAGGCTATTGCTTTTTCTTTCCAACCAAAAAGAATAATCTGTTACAACTAAATATTGGGCCACATCCTATCCTACCATAGGTTCTCTAAAACTTTTAATTAAATCATGTTGATTTGACTACCTGTTAACTTATCACAAAATTACTAGCTGAGTGGCAAACAGTGTAGATCCAGATCAGATCCTTAGGAGCAGCCTGATCTGGATCTACAGCCTGTCACAATTCACCGAGTTATTACGATACTTTCTTTCTTTATGGTTATTCATCAGAATTGTCTCTTTGACAAGGAGAGGTTAATGAGTACCCACAATGTTAGTTATCATAGAGTAACAAGAAAAAGTACCCACAATGTTAGTTATCATAGAGTAACAAGAAAAATAAATTTTCAGGAGAAATGTCAACCATAGAGCTATCCCTTTTATTACCAAATATGGTGCGTATGAAGTGTGCAAGCCCTCAAAAGGCGTATGGTCAAGCTGATGTAAGGCATCCATCTTCTGATCATGAGGGCATCCACAATCTGATTTGAGGCTGTGCTGGGCATAACCATCCAAAGGTATGTATTTTCACAATTAGCTCATCTTGGGGAATGTACAGGTGCACCCCGTTATCTCGAACTTGCTTATATCGAAAGCACCACTTATGTCGAAGTGATCTTCCATTTCCGAACAGTTTCCCTATATTTTATTGCGTTTCGACCTCGTTTGTGTCGAACTTGGTTAACATGAAGACTCTGCTATTTCAAAGTGATTTTCTATTTCCGATGAGCAGTTTTACATTATTTTACCACTGCTTGTGTCGAAGTCAAAATTTGTCAGCCAAAGAGGCGCCATGCTTTGTTTGTCAATCACTACGGCTGCGTAATTTCCTTACTTCTGCGATACAAAAGTCTAACAATTTGGTTGACAAAGTAATTTGCCTTCAATCATTGAATAATAGCCTTTAATTAAGCTCACATTAATCCATTATTGCGAATGATGTCCGATTAAAGTGTGTCAACAATGCCGACATATTGTTTACTGATCAGCTGTTGTGTAGACTAATTCACCTTGATTATGTGTATAAATCACAGGCAAGGTACGTTCGACTAGAACCTCCAAGCACTTAGCGGCGACTTTCAATTTTTATTGACTGAGCACTGTTAAGCGGCTTCTTTTGATGAGAGCAATTATAAACATTCTTTAATTTCTGTTGCCACTGTCTCAAAATTAGTGTCATAAATGAGTAACTCACACAGAGACAGTATTACAGTGTTTTATGCATGTGGTTACTTCCCTATAAATGTTTGTTCTCGTATGTGTAGACTGTATCAGCTTGTTTTGTTGTTTGTTAAAATGTTTTACTTTTAAAATGGAAATAATACAAAGTCAACTGATTTTTCTTTTGTCTTTATTCCAATCCTGTTTTCAGTAGAAACAGTATGACTATGTGCACATGTACTTCCGTACTGAAACATACATGTACGTTGTAGAAATCTGATTCTACCAAAGTGCTCAGTTTGTACATGTATATTGGTGACGTCACAATTTGTTTATCTCGAACTTTGGATACCTCAAAGTAGTTTCTCAATTCTCTTGGACTTCGACATATCGAAGTTACACTGTACCTTTAGATGAGTGTGCCTATTGAAGACTCAAATCAGAACAGAGGATATACTGTCTGATCAAAGAAAAACAAAAAGTATTGATCAAAGAAACCGCTGCCTGCATTAGGACCCTTGGCTCCTTGGCTATCAAAGGGCAAGCCTGCTAAGACTGATATGACTGAGTTTTTGTTGAATGCACTGCACATGTCAAAAGATATATTTTAATACCTTATTGAACCTTATTGTAACAAAATCAGTCCATTTGACTACCTGGTAAAACCATGCCAGCCAAATGGAACCAGAACATTAATTTATTTATTTGTTTGCTTTATTCTCGTTTTATGTAGCTTTTAACAATGTTTCAGTCATATCGCAATGGTGACTGGATTTGGTGGGAGATAAATGCTCACTTTTCAGAAAGCTGCCTCAATGAACTATCACACCCCAGACACATGACACGATATTCCACCCAGTCACATGACACTGACTGGGCTGACTACTTCTAATTCTTACTTTACTTTCTTAATACTGACTACCAGGCGAAAGAACAGCTAGTACCAATCTTAAAGTCTTTCATATAAGTTAACAGGAGAGCCAACCCAAAACCTCTCGGTCACAAAGCAGATGCTCTACCAATGGCCACTGTGCCGGTTCCAAACAGAATAAACCCCAATCTGACTATACAGTTTGCCTTGGAACATCTGTCCAGATATTTAGGATACCCCGTATTTAAAGTACGTGTTTGGACAGACAGACCTGAGCAAACAGTGTAGACCCAGATGAGACACCACAGAATGCAAAGTCTCATCAGGGTCTACACTGTTTGCCACTCATCCAGCAATTTTTAAATACCCTTGGTAGTAAACTGTACATGTTCAAATTTTAGAACAAGTATGGTAAGGAGTTGAGGTCAGAATACTTATGGTAAATACCGTAAATATGTTAGGTGTTATATGACTCTCTTATCAAGACACAAAGCTAACAATCTAGTTAGCCATTCAGTCAGACCAGAGGTATATTAGGAAAACATGCCTATTCAAATATATAGAAAATTTCGCCTCCAAAAACTGAAAAATTTCAGATAAAAAACTCTGATATTTTTCGTAGTTCTGCTCATAACATAGATTGTGGGTACTCGTTATAACTGCCTTGGCAATGTTTATGTCTATGTTTTTGAGCAGAAATAAGAAAAATAATGTATACCCCTGTAAACCCCAGTTTTACTATATAAAAGTGGGGTTTAAGGGGGTCAAAATTACATAGGCATGTTTTCATGATCATATAAAGACATAATTGATAGATACAGTAGATACAGCAGAATATTGCTTTGCAGATACTGTATTACACCAACAAAAAGCAATGACCCTAATCAGACAGCCAAGGATGGGCAAGCTGTATCTGTTCTTGCAAACTAATGGCACATGCTTATTAACGAACTTAATCCTTCTCTTGCACGACATGCCCTGTCTTAGCAAGCAGTGTTGATCCAGATAAACATGACATGCCCTATCTTAGCAAACAGTGTTGATCCAGATCAGATGGCTTCTGCAGAAGCCAACTGATCTGGATCTGCACTGTTTGTCATTAAATATGTGAATTTCCATCAAAAACCCAGATCAAGTAATCTGATTGGCTGGAAATTAGTAGTGGGGTGGCATCTTAATTTATTCGGCATGACTAGGGTTAAAATTCATTTAGTAAGGCAAGGTGAAGCACTAAAAACTTAGCTTTTGCCCTAAATGTACGTCTGTAGATAAAATTTAGCCAAAATAATTGTACTGTGTTTACACTATGAAACACTTATATTTCGCAGTCACTTTCAATAGTTTGACAATACTGGCAATCTAAGCAAAGACTGCCAAATTTAAACTTGGCCAATATTCAATAAATTTTCAATAAATGTATACATGTATAGTGTGGTATACACCTGAAAATATGAACGTGTCAAAATTAAATTGCACAAACAAGCACAGTATTCGGACAGACAGGCTTGAGCAAACAGTGTAGACCCTGATCAGATGTTGCAGAACATAGTATCTGACCAGTCCACACCATTTGCAATTCATCCTACAGTTTTCTGACATATCAACAGGTTGTAAAATAAAATGGACATGTTCAAATTTTATCACAAACATGGTAAGGAGGTTAGGCATCCTAATATATGGAGTAAAAATGAGTCAGCGCAGAATAAAACCTACAATAAGCTGTGTGACCAGCAAAGACTCCAATCAGCCTGTACATCCACCCAGTAAAGCAAGAGTTCTTTTTCAAGGGTTCTTTTTCATCCCTTGCTGGACAGCCTGGAGGCTGTAGAAGCCTTCCGAGAAGGCACATTGGACAGCACAGACTCTGATCAGACTGCGCAGAAACTGAGCACCTATTAGTTGTTCCAGCATGAGCTTGGTTTTCATAGCTACAGATAAGAGGGGGTATCCACATAATATTTTTACTTCTTGACAAAAACATATGTTGTGGGTACTCATTAGATGTGCCTCGGCGAGGTGCTTCTAATGAGTACCCACAACATACGTTTTCATTGAGAAATAAGAAAGATATCAGCAGTTTTTGGATGAAAAATATGCCTTATCTGTTGCTATGGGTTTTACAATATATGGACCTAGGGTGGGCGGTGTGGTTCTAGTATTTTTTTTCCTTTGTGTGGCCTTGCGGCTGCTCCATGCAGGGCTTTTTTATGTTTTGTCCCATGTATTGTCTCGTTGTTGGTGTATCCTGTCTGGAATTGCTCATATGTTGTTAGAACTGCTGCATGTAGATAATTCTAATAAGTATCCAATGAGTATCCATCAAATGTGATGTGTAGAAATAAGAATAATACACCACAACCTCTTTATAACACGGTTTGTTATAACACGGTTTTGTATATAACACGGTTCAAAAATGGATCCAAAAAATGTATAGATTATATTGAAAAATGACATAAATGATCATTTTTCAATATAATTTATACAGTTTTGTTTGGATATGACACGACTGTTTAACTAACACGGTTTATGCTATGGACCCCAACAATAGTGTTATAAAGAGATTGTGGTGTATTTGAGCCAGCGCACATCAAAAACCTACAATAAAACTTGTGCGACCAGTGGACTCAGATCAGCCTGCGCATCCACACAGTCTGATCAGAGTGTTTGCCGATCCCATGTGCCTTTTGCAGCCTCCAGGCTATCTAAAGAGGGATAAATGAGAATCCTTGCCATACTGGGTGGATGTACAGGCTGATCTGAGTCTTTGCTGGTCACACATTTCTTATTGTAGGTTTTGTCATGCACTGGCTCATTTATCTGGGTACCCCTCTTGATCTAGAACTATTAATGACATCAAAAGCAGGCAAGCAGGGAAAAATTGAAAAAGGAATGAACATAAATCAGCCAAAGCAGGACAAAACCTACAATAAGACTTGTGCGACCAGCAAAGACTCAGATCAGCCTGTACATCCACCCAGTATGGCAAGGATTCTAATTTCTCCCTCTTTGGATAGCATGGAGGCTGTAGAAGGCACATGCTATCAGCGAAGACTGATCAGACTGCGAAGATACACAGGCTGAGCTGAGTCTTTGCTGGTCGCACAAGTCTTATTGTAGGTTTTGTCATGCACTAGCCCAAATATCTTTTCTTTTCACAATAACCAAGCAATTTAAAATAACTATCAGAAAAACACAAGACAGGATAACAAAATGAAATTATTATAAAAATTATTACAGTCCGAAGCAGGAGAATAATTTTTATTTCATTCCACATACCTATAATTAAAGTATCCATTTGCTCCCGTGAAGTCAGATCCCTAAATTGTGCCACAGTTGGCTGTAACACAAAAATATATTTCAAACACTGGTGCTGTGCAACTGTCAATATATCTCCAGTCCCATCGAAACCCCACCCTCAAAAAACCAACAGGAACTAGCACTCTAGATAATGCACTCTTTTTGACCATAAAAGTAATGATACTTTTCTTATTCCTCGACAAATATGTTTGTTGCAGGTATTTGCAGAAGAACCATAGTGAGGTGCTTTTAAGGAGTACCCACAACTTTACACATTTCTGTGGAGAAATACACTACAACCTCTTTATAACACGGTTTGTTATAACACGGTTTTGGATATAACACGGTTCAAAGATGGATCCCAAAAATGTATAGATTATATTGAAAAATGACCATAAATGGTCATTTTTCAATATAATCTATACAGTTTTGTTTGGATATAACACGGTTGTTTAACTAACACGGTTTATGCTATGAACCCCAACAATAGTTTTATAAAGAGGTTGTGGTGTAACGATAATATAGGGATCAAACATGGTTTTTCATGCATTAACATTCGCCAGATCCCGTGGGAGGTGTTGAAAAACTGAGGCAGTCGGCCGCAGTTTTCAACACCTCCCAAGGGACCTGGCCAACGTTAATGCATTGAAAAACCATGTTCGATCGCTATTATTGCATAAAAACTGAAAACATTTGCTATATTTCGCATTATTTCTTGTACTATTTTGTTTCGCCTTTTCACCGATGTCACACGAACGCTATTTCCACGTACTATGCTTGTTCTAGGGCAGGACAGTACACATCTCGTGATGGCAGCAATTCTGTGGCCCCGGCACGATCATATTGAAAGTTGCATAGCCGTGCATTAACAGTGCGTGAACTGCCCTGTTAATACACGGCTTTTCGCCGGTTAATGCACCGCTATTAATAACGTGTGACACTGCTTTTTATGCAATATTTATCTGGGTACCTCTGTTTATCTGGAGCTTTTGGTACATATCTACATAACTCCAGATAACCAAGGTATCCATATGTTTATTTCTCCACTAAATCATATTTTCCAGTATTTATTAGAAACACCTTGATGAGGCACTTCTAATGAGTACCACAACATATCAGAAATAAAAAAAACATCAATACTTTTTGGTTGAATAGAATGCCTGATCTGGCACTACGACAGTAGTAAGCCACGTTCCTGTGGCCAGAGGTAGCCAGACAAACATTTTTCTCAATGAAAGTTGTGGGAATCTGAGGACCTGTCTGTTTTGGAGTGCTGTATAAGAACTATTCCTGTGTTAATGGGTACTTACTTATAACATCACATTCTCTTTGTTCCCGGTTTGTTAGCTGCCGTGCTGGTACTGTCTCCGGCTGTTCATAGATAAAAACAAAACATATAAAGAGAAATGTATGGGTGGCGTGGCTGGGGTCTGTCTAATAATGAAAGACCTTTCCAAAGTATCAGCTAAGCATAGCCTCAATAAAATTATTTTCACCTCAAGATGCTTGAAGTATTGTTATAAAGAAGAATTCTGCTAGAAAAGGTGCTGCACCTGTTGATGATTACCAATTACAGGATTTCCAGCACTATCTGTTAGAATATTAGGGCTAAAATTAGGGATGATTTAATAAAAAAATCACGGCCATTTTCACAAAATTTTAAGGCTAAAATTAGTAATTTTTGGGAAATCTGTCATAAAAATGGACTTATTTATATAGTAGTTTCTACTCCTTGTTTTTTTTTTTTTTTCCTTTAAGCATTTGACTGTCTCCCTGTTTATGTAAGTACGCTTTAAAGCCTCTAGAACATTAGCCACCTTGAAACTCAAAAGGTTCACTGACACCACAAAAGGAAATATTTTGACAATGGCAGGGAGGTGGGTGGATGAGTGAAGGGAGCAGTTGTTTCCAAAGAAGCCAAAGCTTTTTTCTGAATAATTAACACTAGAAAACTGAGAAAAATTCAGGATGTGACAGAAAATTAGAAATGTTTTGGTAATCTGACACTTTCCTTTTTAATTATAGGTAGGCTCAAAAAAAGTTAGGATTTTTTTAATGAATTTTTGGAATGCTGGAAAGCCTGAAAAGAGTATGAGTTGCATCATCCAAAAAGCGTCCTTAACATATAATTTTATATATCCATAAAATATCAGAGGCTGAGACAAGCAAAAATTTGTCTCTGAGGATATGTCAATGTGGATATGGAAGACACAGATGAGCCTGTGCATGGATGCAGTTTAAACAGGGCCCTCATGGGTTCACTTCAAGCATGACTGGATACTGTGAAACATATCAATGTAGGTGAAGACTGTGCAGATAAGCAGGACAGATCTGAATCTGTACATTTTCCATACATTTGAAGGTACCTTTTCTCTTGACATGGTCCTAGCTCCAGATAAAGGGAGTATTCAGAAAATATTTTTTGTTATTTTTTCACCAAATAGTATCTAATGTGTATTCATTGGAACTGACTAGCCTTTTGCAACAAAACATTTTGTAGCCATTCAGTGGAACTACTGCAGCAAGGTGAGTCCAATGAATATCAAAAATAATTTAATCCTGGTCCTGCTGAACCCAGATATGCCCTGTCTTAGCAAACAGAGCAGATCCAGATCAGTTGGCTTCTTCAGAAACCAACTGATCTGGATCTACACTGTCTGTCATTAAGTATGTGAATTTGTATTAACAAACTGGATCCAGCAATCTGATTGGCTAAAAATTACAAGTGGGTGTGGTATCTTAATTTATTCAGCATGACAATGGTTAAGGTATGTTTCCCTGCAAAAATACTATAATTATCCTAACTTAAAACATACAGATCTATCAATTTCAATGATATTACATCAACATAAACAAGTCTCCTTTAAGAGTTTGTGATTTGGGCTGATCTAGCTTTTTGGATCAGATTATAAAAAAACTTGTTTGTTCTAAAGCCATAAATCAAAGTAACATGTGCATAATATTCCTGAGTCTTTAACTGTACCAAGTGGCATTTAATGACAAATAACATATCTGTACCACATGACTGTAACATTCCCAAATATCTGGATAATATTCCTGATACTTCTCTTATCTGGAGCTATAGGATTATCTGGGGAAATTCGCTGTCCATATATGATATAAGGTTCCTTTTTCTGAATGAAGGTCATATGTTTTCCTCCAAGAAAAACTCCACTCTTTTTAGCTATTGATAAGCTTGAGTATATAGTGTAGACCCAGATCAGATGCAAAAAAAAAACTATGGTGTCTGAGCAGGGTCTGCACTGTTTGACATTCAATCTACTCTTTTTCTAGACATATCACCAAGTAGTCAAATGAACCTGTTCACTTTTTAGGATAAGTAGTGGTTAACTGGGTTAAGTATGGTGGTAAAGAGTTTAAGTTTGTCATTACCTATGAAACTACATGTAACTGGTACTTACAACTTCTGGTAGAAGGTTAATTCCTCCTTTTCTGCTGTGTGCAGGAGATGAAGTTGAACTACTTGGTTGTGATGTATCTTCTATAATAAAATTACCATCACCTCCACCACTTGTGTCCATCTTATTGTTGCGTAACAAGTTTGAGATTTTCCAGTTACCACCTGAAGGATCATGTGCTGGAGAACTGGCCTATAAAACACCATGTAATTTATATCAGTACAGGTAAAATGTTTTTGTTTTGCCCTTGTTTTTCAATAAAGAGTACTGACTGCTTTCTTATTCCTTCAAAAGGGATCATACTATATTCGATCTAATTACCACACATACCCCCATAAGCACACAGTCAAGCAATTCCATATTCTTCGGATTCTTTATAAAGGCGTATGTTGTGGGTACCCATTTGAATTGCATTGACTTGTTGATGCAATTCAAATGAGTACCCACAACATATGGTTTTATAAAGAAAATCAGAATAAAAACACAAAAACATCGCATAAGCATCATTTGATAAGTCCTTCACTGATCTTTTTTAAGTGTACCCTTAGTATAGGTAGATATACATTTTACCCAGTTTTCCCTGTATTTTTTTAAAAACTTAAGCGTACAGTGTGGTAATTAGGTAGTTAGATACGTTGTAGGTACTCATCAGAATGAATGCTTTTGTAAACAAACAAGGAAAAATGATCTAGATATACTCCACCCTGAAGCTATGTATGTAAACATAAACTGAGGAATTATACACTTCTATTGGCAGAGCCCTGGCAAAAAGACAAAGAATCGTGATAGGTTATGGTCACACATCATAACTTCAGTTACAACAATAATATGGGAGTTTTTGTTTGTTTCTTTTTTTTTTTGTTATTTTGCAGCAGCATCTATAAACAACTCTGTATGAATTTAGCATTAGCAAATGCACAACCTTTCCGAAATATTAACAATACAGAAACATCAAAACGTAGCTTCAGGATAACCATTATGGGGCATAAATTGAGTCCTTGTTAAGCTGGCAGTGTATGCCAGGTTTGATGATTGTAGGTCATAAAGTTTAACAGTAAAGTAGCTAAACATTAAAATTGATGCAAAAAAATAACAGAAGCAAGATTGGGCCGTAAATTCCACCCTTGGTATTTACCAGTGGTATTTACAGGTGCAGAAAATACTCCTCAAGTGGCAAATGCTGGCAAATACTAGTCGATGGAACGTCTTTGCCTTAAAATACTGCAGAAATCAACCAAGTTGACATACAGTAATATACACAATGTATAATCAAATTAAATGGCTTTATAGATATTTCATTTATTTTTCTATTCAAGGTTATCACCATGAAGAATTAAATATTTCAAAATTTAAGCTTGTTGAAACAGCCAAAAGAAAATTAATGGCTAAAATTTTGAAATTATTTCAAAAATACATAAAGTGTCCAATTTTAAAAATTTTCTTATTTGAACTTAAATGAAATAGCATAAAATTAAAGGTAAGAAATTACTGGTAAAAATTTACCTGTGCACCTGGCCATTGACATTTAATTAGCAAGATAGTGTGTTCTAAATTATTAAATGTCAAGAAAATGTTTATTCAAGGGGGTGGGGGGGGGGGGGGGCACAGGATTTCAGGGGATAAGGATGGAGATCCAGAGACTAACAGCTCTACATGCTTTGATAACAAAGTGTACAGGAAATAATCCAGAGACTAACAGCTCCACATGCTTTGATAACAAAGTGTACAGGAAATAATCCAGAGACTAACAGCTCCACATGCTTTGATAAAGAAGTATACTGCAAATAATCCAGTGACTAACAGCTCCACATGCTTTGATAAAGAAGTATACTGCAAATAATCCAGTGACTAACAGCTCCACATGCTTTGATAAAGAAGTATACTGCAAATAATCCAGTGACTAACAGCTCCACATGCTTTGATAAAGAAGTATACTGCAAATAATCCAGAGACTAACAGCTCCACATGCTTTGATAAAGAAGTATACTGCAAATAATCCAGTGACTAACAGCTCCACATGCTTTGATAAAGAAGTATACTGCAAATAATCCAGTGACTAACAGCTCCACATGCTTTGATAAAGAAGTATACTGCAAATAATCCAGAGACTAACAGCTCCACATGCTTTGATAAAGAAGTATACTGCAAATAATCCAGAGACTAACAGCTCCACATGCTTTGATAAAGAAATATACTGCAAATAATCCAGTGACTAACAGCTCCACATGCTTTGATAAAGAAGTATACTGCAAATAATCCAGTGACTAACAGCTCCACATGCTTTGATAAAGAAGTATACTGCAAATAATCCAGAGACTAACAGCTCCACATGCTTTGATAAAGAAGTATACTGCAAATAATCCAGAGACTAACAGATCCTCATACTTTGATGACCAAGTGTACTGCAAATATTCCAGAGACTAACAGCTCCACATGCTTTGATAAAGAAATATACTGCAAATAATCCAGTGACTAACAGCTCCACATGCTTTGATAAAGAAGTATACTGCAAATAATCCAGAGACTAACAGCTCCACATGCTTTGATAAAGAAGTATACTGCAAATAATCCAGAGACTAACAGCTCCACATGCTTTGATAAAGAAATATACTGCAAATAATCCAGTGACTAACAGCTCCACATGCTTTGATAAAGAAGTATACTGCAAATAATCCAGAGACTAACAGCTCCACATGCTTTGATAAAGAAGTATACTGCAAATAATCCAGAGACTAACAGATCCTCATACTTTGATGACCAAGTGTACTGCAAATATTCCAGAGACTATCAGCTCCACATGCTTTGATAACCAAGTCTACAGCAAATAACCCAGACAGCAACAGCTCTACATGCTTTGAAAATAAAGTGTACTGCAGATATTCCAGAGACAAACATCTCCATATGATTTGATAACCAAAGCTTATCAAATGCATACACAGACTGTTCACCAAACTTTGAATACTCATATACACCACATCTTAGAAGAGCTGCAGTGTCTAAAGTTATCTCCTTATGTTGTAAGCAGAAAAAGAAGACCATGACCAGACTGCCCTTATGTCCATGCATTTCCTGTTTGCATCATTTTTAAACCTCTCACTTTATGTTAAATGGTTTTGGCAGGAAAGGTCTGCCTAATAGGTATGAGCCATTTAACCCACCTAATGTAGTTTTACCAATACCAATACTGAAAAGGCTGATACATCTACCACCGGGAAACAGTCTAAATTACTGCCCAAAAGATTTAAATTGAAACCATGCAGGAGCCCAGTCAAGTATATCAGTAGATGAAATAAAATGCCAGTATAACCTGATGACTTTCAAACTTTGAAAAGAGTCTCCTAAGCTTTGTTTTGAGCTGGTGGAAACCTCCTGCCAACCTATTGAAACTGTCTACATCTACCTTAAAATAATCATATACATATAAATATTTTCCAAAATGTAAAATACATATATGCCATTCTAAACAGTTCATTTACCCAAAAGCAAACACATTCACTTTTCTATGACATTGTCTACTTTCAGAACCAAGCCTTTACATAAGATGCTTTTTTTCAACCAAAATATTTTGGTAAAAATGTTGGTATTTAGCACCTCAGGGGTGTGGCACTTCTAATGAGTACTACGACTTATGTTTCCTTTGAGAAATAAGAAAAATATTAAATGGATATGCCCTCTTAACCGGAGGTATGCTGCATTCAAAGTGTTTGACTACTCACAAATAATTATCCAAACACTGATTTTAACCAAAATACATGGATCCACTTATCCGATTTATTAGATCAACTGAATACAGGTAAGCACTACCCATATTTTTATCCTATTACTATTCCATTTAAACAGACTCCTCATTATCTCAAGACCCCCAATTTGGTGAAGTGAAGATTTGCCCAAATTATTATTCAATTATCCAGATTCATCAGATAATTCAGATTATCCAGATTCCCGAATATATTTTATGATCAATCTCCATGAAAGAATGTTGCCAATCTGGCGGGGGTCGAACCCACAACCTCCTGATTACCAGTTGGACGTATATTCTAACTGGACTCTAAAATTTTCTCCATACTTCTGATTATAATAATGGCTGCCTGAGTTGACACCTAATTATCCAAACTACCAATTATCCAGATTTTTGATTATTCAAACTCATGACTTCCCAGAATATTTTCAATAAAATAAAAAAGTGCAGTCATAACTAAATTGATATTTCATTTTGGCATATAATGAAGATAAAAGTTCTCTTACATCCCACAACTCAACTTAAGAGAAATGATTGTCAGGGTCCTGTAAAATGTTTTGTCACTAATGGGTGACTGCCATTTAATCCTAGGTATATCTTAGAATGCTTCATTACACTTCAATCCTGTTTTCAATAGCTAACAAGGCCTGTTTATTTTGTGCAAAGCAATTTTTAAAAGACCAATATACAGTCGAACCTCAATGGCTCGAACATCTTTGGGACCATGGAAATTCATTCAAGACATGGGTAGTTCGAGTCATTGAGGGTTAATCATGGCACCAGTTCAGGAAGCATATAGCGATAATTTAGAGAAATATTTTTGATTTTCTACACAATGATTGTATGTTGAGTGTACTCATTAGAATCGCCTCGATGAGGTGATTCTAATGAGTACACACAACATACAATGCCATGATAAAATAAGAAAAAATCCCTAAATATCTGTTTTCTTGAGCTATTGGAAGGATTTTATCGGGACTGAAAAAAGAGTTCCAATCATCCACGGTAAACGAGCCATCCGGGTTCCAGCCATTGAGGTTATCCTGTATATCTAAGTTTGAAATACATGCAGTACTCTAAACATTTTACAAGTCAGATTGTAACAAAGACGAAAAGTCTGAAATTCATGCCTATATAAAATGCTGCACTAGGCCTGATATAGCTGTAAAGCACAAACTTGACAATCTGTGTAATACACATGTACATAGACTTCAGTTCATGTGCACAGTATTTAGGTGGATAAATCTCTAAAAGCTGGGAAACTGTCAAAGTTGACACCTGCCCTGGCAGACCTTAAACCTCTATTAAATGTATATGTGCCTACCCTATTCTCTTTCTCATCAATCTGTTTTTGTTGTAGTTCTTTCCTCAGCTGCTTTATACCATCTCTGTCTTCTGTTAGAGCTTTATGTACAATCTGTGCCTCAATGAAATCTGGATGTTTGGTGTTGATATATGCCAGTTCTATACTGACAAGATTTTCTACCTGCAAACAAAGCACTTGTTAAGCAGGGCCCAGTTGTTCAAAGCTAAGGACATCATTAGTTAACGATTCGTTAAAATTTACATCGAGTGATACACAAATATGCTGAAATTTTTTGCTGAAAAAATGTGAGTAGCTTTTGCAGTGCAAAAGCTACTCACATTTTTTCAGCAAAAAATATCAGAATATTGTGTATTGAATCCGCTAAAACAGTTAACGAAATGACCCTTAACAAGCTCGTTAAGCTAACAATGCTTTGAACTGGGCCCAGGAGTATTTGGTAACAAGAAATGTCAATAAGCAGTGCTTATTAAACCCCGCTCATAAACCAAAAAATAATGGATGGACAACACAAAAACAGTACAGCCCCAACCCCTCACCCCATAAACACAGTTTGCAGAGACTATAATAATTCTAGTGATAATTTTCTCCAGTTCTCCTTAAAAACATATGTTGTGGGTACTCATTAGAAATGCCTCAGTGAGGCACTTCTAATGAAAATCCTAAATAGATCTTTAAATGGTGAAATTAGAAAACTTATCTTAGAATTATCATCAGCTACTCCTCCTTTATAACAAGTCCTTTGTGCAAATATAAAAGATTTAAATGTGAGACAAAGCAATTAATAAACTAGAATTTGTTTTCTTGATGAAAACGAATCTCTCCCCTTTTTGATACAGTTGGTCAGGGTTAATAAATCACCATTTACAATGTTCAAACTGGGTTGAAATTAGCAGATGCCCAATTGCTGGACCTGCCCTAAATATTTGTTTGTGTTGAGGTTTTACGGCCCAGTCAACCCAATGGGGTCATGTCGAGCGCGGTCAGTTTACCTAACCACACGTTTACTGGGCAGGCTTAGTCCTCTAAGTGGTTAACCAGTATTGTGCACATTCTTTTGCCAGAAACTGACAACTGCCCTTCTTGAATCAGCGGAAGGGAGAGAATGACCGTAGAAAATATTTCATGATCAATCTCCACGAAAGAATGTTGCCGACCTCGGCGGGGGCTGAACCCGCGACCTCCTGGTCTCCAGTCAGACGGCGCATCCAACTGAGCCACCGAGGCCGGCCTGCCCTAAATATACCTAAGGGAAAAGATGCTCTTCCAATTGTAAGCCTGCCAAGTAAAATTTTCTGTCTGTCTTTGTCAATTTCAGTAGTTTCTATACTTTGTGGTCAAATATGTCTTGTAAAGCGTTTTCTGAATGGTCAACTGTGTGGATTTCACTTCTTACAAGGTTCTCAAGTCCAATCAACTTAATCCATACAGCATACAGGGGATAATCAACAAGATGGCCGAAAATGCTGTGTTTCCAATTTTTAACTTCAAAAAGAAATAGTCTCAAGTCTCCAGTGATGCAAAGTCTAAAGCAAGTGCGCCAAAAAAGAGAAAAAATGACGACACAAAAAGGGAACATTAGCTGACTACACCCACCCACCCAGACAGGGCTATTTTAAAGGACAGATTTTTGAAAAATCCATCCAAAAATGAGACTATGTCTATTCATCGCTCAGTAAATATTCTCGGTTGACTTATGACAAGATAGCTTGTATCATGACCTGAAAAATTTGTTTTCAGTATGAGATGAAATGTGTTTTTGTCATTGGCTCCAACTTTTTTATGAAGGATGGTTTGAACTGTCACAAAAAGTCCATTTCTCATGTAAGTAATGTTAAGAATTTTGAATTGAAAAGGATCCTTCCAAATCTATGGCCTCAGAGTCTTTGAGAAAACTACATGGAATTACAGCTAAACAGCTTAGTATTGAACTTAGAAATGTGCATTATGTTTGTTACAAATGAACCTTGATCTAGGTCTACTCAGTGGATCATAGAATCAAGATGTAGGTGACAATAGGTCAGACTTAATGGTCTAACAAGTCAACACTGAATTTTGCAAAGCTTACCACTGAAAATATGTGAAATAACATAAGAACAAACTTTATTTCTGTTTGTTAAATTGTGTTGAGGTTTTAAAGCCCAGTCAACCCAATGGGATCCTGTTGAGCATGGTCAGTTTATCTAACCACACTTTTACTGGGCAGGCTTAGTCCTTTAAGTGGTTAACCAGCATTTGTGCACAATCTTTCATCAGAAACTGACAACTGCCCTTCTTGAATTAGAGGAAGGGAGAGAATGACTGTAGGAAATATTTCATGATCAATATCTCCACAAAAGAATGTTGCCAACTCGGCTGGGGTCAAACCTGCAACCTCCTGATTACCAGTCAAACCCACAGCCAACTGAGCCACCGAGACCGGCTAAACTTTATTTCTGTTACTTTGAACTGAGCCAGATGATTATCTGAGTGTTGAAGAATATGAAAATGAGACCTTTAATGAGATCCTTTTTGAAAATATCAGCTGCATTGAAAGAGTTGAGAAGAATCTCAAGAAAGGTAATACTGAATTTTGCTCTTTCATGGAAAAACAAGAATGCAGAGAATTTATTTTGCAGTCATGAAAGGAGAAAATACTTTTTGGCTTAAAAAACCACCTTATCTGGAGCTATATGTATGAATCTTACCATTTTATTGGTAGGTGGAAGTCTCCGCCCAAGTAGCTGAGTTACTACATCTATGATTCTGTCATGGAGTTTGGGAAATCTCAACATTTCTTGCTGTAAGAGATAATATATCAAATGCTTCAAGTACATGTATCAACACGCAGAACACTGAATGGTGTTTGCACGATATGAGACATTTGTCACAGGGTTGTTCCTGGACCATGTGCAAAATGCAGAGAAAAGAAGCAAAGTATATAAATTAATATTACCACCTTTAAAAAAAAAACTGAAAAAGTGTGAAAAAAAAAAAGTTTGAAGGCCAAGATGGCCCTGAATTGCTCACCTGATTACCAGACAATTTTCAGGTCAAATGGCCTTTCACTTCAAGAGTAGAAGTTCAATATAGATTTTCAAGATGGGGACCATGTTAGATTTTCAATCAGAATGAATTTAGCTGCTTTTGATCTAAAAGTCACCTCAATACTTCCAATGAAGTTTCGAGTCAAGCAGCCTTTTGGTTCAGGATAAAGAAGTTCAAAATACATTTTCAACATGACTGCTAGGGCAACCATCTTGAATTTCTGATCAGAATGATTTTATCTATTTTTTATCTACAAGTCACCATAATACTTACTATCAAGTTTCGAATCTACTGGCCTTTCTGCTCAAAACTTCTGTTCATAAGAAGTTCAAAATAGATTTTCAAGATGGCATCTGTGGTGGCCATATCGGATTTCTGATCAGAACAAATTTTGCTATTTTTTATCTAAAAGTCACCAAGATACTTCCTAACAAGTTTTGAGTAAATTGGCCTTTCTGTTCAGGAGAAGAATCCCAAAACAGATTTCCAAGGTAGCGGCCATGGAGGGCCATATTGAATTTCCGATCTGAACGATTTTAATTATTTTTGATCAACAAGTCACCCTGATGCTTTCCACGAAATTACAAATTAATTGGTTTTTCTGTTAAGGAAAAGAAAGGCCAAAAAGATTTTCAAGACAGCAACCATGGCCGAATGGCTGCCATCTTGGATTCCCATTAGGATTTTAGCTATTTTTAAGTTTTCCCATAGGAGTCTAGGTAAAACAAGTGAGCCCCGAGGTAGGGCCACTTTTGACCTCAGGGCTATAATTTGAACAATCTTGGTAAAGGTCCATTAGACAAGAGGCCCACGGGCCACAGCTCGCTCACCTGGGTGACAAGGACACTGCAGATATGCAGATGTTATGCAACATTTTTCCAATCCTATCATCGCAACTAATGAAAAGATCATTATTTGAGCAGTTCTAAGTTTTGAAGAATGTTATTTGGGCCTGACAGTCAATGGAGCTTGTTTTGAACAAACTATCAATCACATTTCATCAGTAGGATCAATGTGAACTTTGATGGAAATTGGCTAAGCGGTTTCTGAAGAATCATGATTTTATACATGTAAACAGCACAGTGGCAGGAAAATATAATAAACATAAACAAGATGGCAGCCAGGGGTCATCCTAGAGGGCGATTTGAGAGAAAAAGTCTCCCTAAGCTGGCTGACTTCTCCCTGTCTTGAGCTGGGGGAGAAGTGAAAATGTACAGAATGTATAGGGAAATGGAAAATTTGGACCAAAACTTCTCCCTGAAATCATGAAATTGTCGCAAAACTTCTCCCTCTCTGAAAGCTCTAGGATGACCCCTGATGGTGGCCATCTTAGATTTCCAATCAGAACAATTTTAGCTACTGTTCATCTACAAGTCACCTCAATACTTCCAATATACCGGTACATGTATATGGCCCATACAAATGCATTGGGAAGCAAATTTGACCTTGCCTTAAAAAGGTCAAATTTCAACATAGGGCCATCATTTTAGCAACTTTGGTAGATCTCTTGTCCCCCTAATTTGTGCAAAGATTAGGGCCCAGGGCTTATTTGGTTCTGGAGAAGAAGAGCCACAAGGCATCCTCGGTTCTGGAGGAGTAGATTTTTAAAGATTTTTACCATATATGGGCATTGCAGCCATCTTGGTCAATGGGCTGCAATTATTTTAGCAATCTTTCATTCCCCTGCCCAGGGAGGCTCCAAACAAAATTTGAGCAATACTGGCTGAGAGGATCCAGAGGAGAAGTTATTTGAAATTCTGAACATTTTTTATCCATACACATGCAAACTTGACCCCTCTGTAAAAAGGTTTGTTTGTGTTGAAAATTCCACGGCCCAGTCAACCCAATGGGGTCATGTCGAGCGCGGTAAGTTTACCTAACCACACGTTTACTGGGCAGGCTTAGTCCTCCAAGCAGTTAACCAGTATTGTGCACATTCTTTCGCCAGAAACTGACAACTGCCCTTCTTGAAACAGCGGAAGGGAGAGAATGACCACAGAAAATATTTCAAGATCAATCTCCACGAAAGAATATTGCCGACCTCATACAAATCCATAGGGAAGCAAACTTGACCTCGCCGTAAAAAGGTCAAATGACAATGTATGACCATTATTTTAGCACCTTTGGTAGGCCTCCCATCCCTGATGATTTATGCAAAGATTCAGCCACAAGGCATCCTCGGTTCTGGAGAAGAAGATTTTTAAAGATTTTTACCATATATGGGCATGGTGGTCACCTTGGTCAATAGACCGCAACCATTTTAGCAATCTTTCATTCCCCTGCCCCTGAAATCTGAGCAACATTGGCTCAGAGGCTCCAGAGGAGAAGTCATTTGAAATTCTCAATATATTTTCCCATACAAATCCATAGGGAAGCAAACTTGACCTCGCCATAAAAAGGTCAAACGTCAATGTACGACCATTATTTTAGCTATTTCGGTAGACCTCCCATCCCTGATAATTTACGCAAAGATTCAGCCATAAGGCATCCTCAGTTCTGAAAAAGATGATTTTCAAAGGTTTTTACCATATATGGGCATGGTGGCCATCTTGGTCAATGGATCGTGACCATTTTAGTGATTGTTACCCAACCTAAGGAGGCTTCATATGAAATTTGAGCAAAATTGGCTCAGCGGCTTCAGAGGAGAAATCATTTGAAAATGTTAATGGACAGACACACTGACGTATGAACCCACAAATAGGTACATAAGTGGCTACTCACTATGTGGCAAAAATCATTAAGTGGCTACTGAATTTAAGTGTTTATTACTGTCCATCATTACGTGTCTACGAATTACATTTAGCCATATTAGCAGGGCTCCGAAAAAAACGGAAAAATAGCCAGTCTGGACCGAAATTAAGAATTCTGGACCGGTTTCAAACACCCAAAAACGCTAATAAATCGGTCCAACAGGTTTGTGCCTTGAACCCCATTTTTTCCCCAACCAACCAATTTTCACGAATCAGTGAAGTCTAAAAATTCACAAACGGTCAAGTCTTCCCAAACTGACAACGTCCGCGCACCTTTTAAATGCGATATTACGGTAGTTAAAAGGCTCTAAACAGTCATTTGACATGTATATTGGAGAGACAGATGAATAACGGCAACCTACCGCAGCACAAATTAATTACGTCATTATCCAAACATTGTCAAAAAATCAACACTGCACTGTCCTTTGTGCGGTAAACAAGAGATAAACACGAATCATCAGTAACGGTAGTCTGATAATTAATCCGTTTGTGTGACACATGTGAATACACTGAGACTGTGCAGTCGGCGTGTACAAAAGATCAAAGGTCGCTTTAACTGAGAGTGATAAAAGAATGCATCGCTTGAATGCACCCATTTTCTTACTCTTCTTTTTTGTTTTGATCAACAAGGTTTGTCGGTCCCAGATTTGATTAATTCCCAAACCATGTACATCCTGATCAGATGTCACATACAACGGCGTCTGATCTGGGTATTATTGTTTGCTTCTTTTATTTTATTTTATTTTTTTTTTTGTTGTTGTTGACGGCCGTAACACACAAGTATAATTCAAGATAGATTTCACGGTAAAAATAAGTAATGCACCACTTGCGCAGACAAGATTGGTCAGTGCTTAAAATTTGAGCAGTCTGGTCAGATCTTGAAACATTGAAACTGCAAAACCGCCTGTGGCGCAGGCCTTTTTTATTAGACCTAATTAGGTCCATGAAAGTCGTTTTGTTCCGTCTCTCCTGTTTCCCGCCGTCTTCGCACTTATACAAGACGGGAATCAGTTGTTTATAAATAGTTATCAAGGAAAACCCTGCAGAGATGGAAATAACAACAAAATTGTCTTTCTTTTTTTTTTTCCTTTCTTTTTACATACCTGACTGTATTTATTGATGACGCCAGCTTTGATCATGCTCGTTATACCTGGACTTCCTTCATATAACGGAGTTGAGGTGTATTATTTAAAAGGAATTATAGAACTGCCAATTGTCATTAGTTTTCGTGACAGGTGCTATTATATATATTTTTTTTTTTTTGAAAATGGGCTCATTGATGACGTCATCGTCATCGGCTGGACTGATTCAGATTTCAGAATTTCCAGAGCCCTGCATATTAGGTATGGATTACCTGTCCATATCTATCATTCTCTTATGTGGCTAGCCATTTAGCCACGTTAGGTATAGATTACCTGTCCATAGCTATGTGGCTAGCCTCATATGGCATTTTTGCCACTTAAGTATCATGAAGGCTAATGCTGTATGTGGCAAAAAATCATTATGGGGCTACTGATTTTAGGAGGCTTTCAAAAAATGTATTTCTGCGCATGAGCATAAAAATAAAAAAACTGGTACGAGGGTACTTGGACGTCCCTAAAAACGTCCAAATACCCTCTTGTTATCATTTTTTTCAATTTATGTTGGGCCCATCTCCCCAATGCTGTATACCAAGCCTTAGGGTCATTGGCCCTTTGGTTTCGAAGAAAATTTTTAAAGGCTTTTAACCATACATGGGCATGGCAGCTATCTTGGTTAACTGAACAAACTTTTGTTCCCCCAGCCCATGGAGGCTCCATATGAAATTTGGCTTTAAATTGGCCCAGTGGTTTCTGAGGAGAAGATGTTTGAAGAGCGTGTTTTTTTTTTCCCTGTATGAGTCTATGTAAAACAAGTGACCCCTGGGGCAGGGCAATTTTGACCCTTGGGCTATAACTTGAACAATTTTGATAAAAGTCCACAACATGAAACTACATATCAAATATCAAAGGCCTTGGCTTCTAGTTTCAGACAAAGAGATTTTTAAAGTTTTGCCTACAGTACTTAGGAGTCTATGCAAAAAATATATATAAATAAATAATAATAATTGATATTTCTCTAAACAAAGGTAAAGGTCAACCTAATGTCATCATTTTTGCAATTTATGTTGGGCCCATCTCCCCAATGTTGTATACCAAGCCCCAGGGTCATTGGCCCTTAGGTTTTGGAGAAGATTTTTAAAGGGTTTTTATCATACATGAGCATGGCAGCCAACTTGGTTAAGTGACACAGATGTGATGGACAAACGTTTGTTCCCACGTACCATTGAGGCTACATATGAACTTTGGCTCTGATTTGGCAAGTAGGAGATGATGCCTGAAGAGTGTGGTCCAAGGACAGACAAAAGACTGAGCCTGCTATAAGTTCATTTATGAGCCTAGAGGCTCAGGTGAGCTAAAAATATAGGTACTCATATTCAAAACATTCTTTTCTTTTGTTATAAATTTGTCCTTCTTTTATAAAAAGAACAACTGTTAATGAGAAACACAAACTTTTACACAAGAAACCAAACTGCATGTCCACAGAAATGATGAATTACACTCTAGGTAATACAACTGAAAAGAGAAGCAACAATTTCTACTCAACAATGGATTATTAAAGGCTCTGTATTCCTCAAAACAGACATTTTATTGTTCAAGAAAGACTTAATAAATTGATATACGGTATTAATACAATCATAAAATATGGCACCTGACAGCCTGTACAATTTCAGTTAGTCTCTCGTTCTTGAAATGAAATGATTTTTAATCGTACCTCTGAATTAATGTTGCCAATATTTATTCAGAGATATGATAAAAAAATCCTTTCATTTTTTATCCAGCTCAAAAACGAAAGACAAACTGAAATTTTACAGGCTGTCAGATGCACATTTTATGATCTTATTAATACCATATATCAATATATCAAAGCTTTCTTGGATAAAAAAAAATGTCTATTTTTGAGGAATATGGAGCCTTTAACAACCTTGACTACTCACCTCTGTCCCACAATGCTGAATTATTCGCTGGAGTTCTTCATGCACAAGTTCTACACACCGTAAACCTGGCTCCTCAAGACGCCGAATCTGACGTTTTACAAGCAGTTCAAATGAGATGTCTGGAACAAAAAGAGCTGGTCTTGGACCCTGAAAGAAAAAGAAACAAAAATAAGATCTGAAAATTCTACAAATCTAAAACTGCATTTAGATTTGTGTACACCATCTCTTATTCATCGGCAGTCTACTCTATTTCATACACATTTTAAGGTTTAGCACTCTGCATGGCAACCCATCAGATACAAATTGGTGATATTTTCTTATTTTTCAAAGAAAATGAGACTGACATTTATTTGGAGAAAACAAGAATGAAATGTCAAATCTTATTTTTTGTGAAAAGTAAGTAAACTATTTTAAAACACTGTCTGCTTTCATTAATTTATAGTCAGTGGTTTAAAGCTTAAGCTTTCAACTTCTAAACCATTCTAATGTGCTTAAACATTTAGGTCCAGCCCTATTTCAGTGGACGGTTAATTTAACAAAAATTGTTACAAGTATATACGCAACCTGCAACAGTATGATATGCATAAGAACAGATCAGCATACCAAAAATCCATGCAGAATGGCCAAGGCCTTTGACTTTTTGCCCAATATACAGTGGTCTCAGTGAAGGTCATGATCAGATATACTGCATTTACCCTACATCTTTACAAATGCACCATGTACAAAGTATCCAGATATTTTTTTTATTTCTCCACAAAAACAGATACTGTTATATACTACTCAAAGTTTGCTAAGGATCACTTTTTTGACATCAGATATTTTGTTCATATTATCACCATATATAATCAAATTGCTATAAAGGTAAATCGATGTTCGGGCCTCATAAACGTGTAATGCAGTTATTGATCTGACATGTACATTTTGCACGAGAAGCATGGGAAGAGGCCTACCAGTGAAAATCGTTGATTTATGGCATTTGCCTTTATGTACACGTGTACCTGAAACAAGGTTTTGCTTGTTATCGTCAAATTTTGATCGAATTTAACATAAGGTATGGCAGACCGACAAGTTAGGCGTCGTCTAAGCGAAGAAGAGATGAATAGGGGCATTGGAATGCTTGAGGCTGGGTTGTCACAGACGGAGGTTGCTCGTGTTCTTGGGGTGTCCCAAAGCGTTGTCTCAAGAATGTGGACTGGATTCCATTTGACTGGAAACGTAATGCATCAGCACGCTGGAGGTGGTGAACACTCAACAACTCGAGCTCAAGACCAATTTATCGCTCTACAAGCCCGATGTCACCGGTTCAACAACGCAACAACGTTACGTAGCAAATTGCAGAACGCTACCGGTGTTCGTTTAAGTACGCAGACCATTAGAAATTGGTTGCATGAAGCTGGCTTGAGGTCACGACAACCTGCAATATGCATCCCATTGACACGACACCATGTTCAGGAGCGTTTAGAATGGGCATGAGATCATGTTACGTGGGCCCTTAATGACTGGACCCCCATTCTTTTCACTGATGAGTCCAGGTTTTGTGTGGACCACTGACAGGCGGGCTAGGGTCTGCAGGATGCGAAATGAATGTTTTGCTGAAGTTTGTATTGCAGAGCACGATCGCTATGGCGGGGGTTCAGTTATGGTGTGGGCAGGAATTAGCGCTCAGGGGAAAACAGACCTGCACGTCATCGATAACGGCACACTGACGGCAGAGAGGTACGTCAATGAAATTTTGGTTGTTCATGTTCACCCACATGCAGGTGCTATAGGTCCTGTTTCATTCTGATGGATGATAATGCCTGTGCCCGCATCACCAACCAGTACCTTGAGCAAGCTGCAATTGTGCGACTGGATTGGCCAGCGAGATCCCCTGATTTAAATCCCATAGAACATGCATGGGATATGCTGCAGAAAGCCATTTCTTCTCGCCAGGTCCAACCAGCAACTGTCCGGGAGCTCAGAGAGGCTCTCATTGAGGAGTGGGCCCAGCTTCCTCAGCATAAGCTCCGTAGACTTATCTGTAGCATGCGTTGCGATGTCAGGCCGTAATCAATGCCCACGGGCACCATACATGCTATTAACTAAGCTAAAACTCACAGACTAGTGATTTTCCTGATTTTCAGATTTCGGCCAGCAATCCTAAAAATGTTGATTTTCGACCCTTACGTTCCATCCGCCATATTCATGCATCAATGAACACTTACTTGGCCATTACTTTATTAAAAATGAATTCTTAAATGAATAATGCTTCCAAAAATGATCTTATTTCTCATGTCGTTTCAATCTATTAAAAGTAGTAGACATTATAAAATGTGATCCTTAGCAAACTTTGAGTAGTATATTAGAGCTTCTAAAGAGTACCAGCAATGGATGGACTGACAAAGTAAAAGCATCACAGCCCCTTTTCAAAGTTGGGGCCATAATGAGAGTAAAGATCACTTACAGTAGCATTACGTATAGCTGTGAGTATATCCATAGTTGATAATCCAACTAGCGCATCAATAGATTCTAATGTCTTTCCAAATGCTTCATGGAAGATATAACATATTCTAGCACCTCCACATCTAAAAGTAGACAAAAACCATCATAGCTCAACATAAGAAGGGTATCCAGGGCTCAGTTGTTCAAAGCATCGTTAGCTTAACAAGCTCGTTAGTGGTCAAAACCTTTACTGTTGTAGTAAGTACAATACCTAATTCACAGGTATTTTTGCTGAAAAAATGTGAGTAGCTTTTGCAAATGCAAAAGCTACTCACATTTTTTCAGCAAAAATATATGCATATATGCCATATTTAATGATCAAAGTTTTAACGATATGTTAACTAATGATGTCGTTAGTTTTGAACAACTGGGCCCAGATATTCATTTTTCTTTTTTCTCCACTTAAACATGCAAACTATACAGATTCAGACCATCCTGTGCATCAGCAGTCTAATCAGTGTCTTTGCAGTCCCATGATATATTCTGCAGTAACCAGTTGTTCTATAAACAGCAAATGTAAACCCAGCTCAGTTTGAGGATATGAAAGCTGAACTGGACTTTCACTGTCCACCTATATGTATGCCCTGTTGCATAGTGATGCCAGTGTACATGTATTACTGTAGTAAGTATTCTGACAACTTAACTCCTAACCATACTTGTCCTAAAATTTGAAAAAGTCTATTTTACTATGTCTATGTGTTAAAATAATGCTGGATGAGAGGTCTACAGTGTAGACCCTGAACAGATGATGCATTTGGTAGCATCTGATCTGGGTCTACATTGACTGCTCAAGCCTGTCTGTCCCAATATTTAGGGTAATCACGGTAGTGTATTTACCCTAAGTATTCAAGACAGACATGGGTAAACAGTGTTGACCTAGATCAAGAATTTGGCATTTGATCAGGACCTACACTATTCGCCACTTATCCAGCAGCTTTGAAACCTACCAATAGGCAGTAGAAAGGAGATGTTGAAATTTTAAGGGCAAGTATGGTAAGGACTTAGAGCGTCCCAATATTTAGAGTAAATATGGCATGAGTAATCTGATCAAGACCAAACTGCAAGGATGCATAGGCTTATCTTGGGTCTTTCATAGGTTTCAAAGTCCCTGGCTCATATACATGTGCCAATTCCAAGGCAGTTGCAAACAATATCTATTTCATTGAACTCTTCCTTGGATTCACTCTCTTTCTCTGAATGATTACAAAAAAAAGAGGGCCAAGATGGCACTGTATTGCTCACCTGATTACCAGACAAGTCTGAGTCAAGTGGTCTTTTGGTTCAAGAGAAGAAATTCAAAATAGATTTTCAAGATGGTGGCCATCTTCAATGTTCGAACAGAATGACTTTAGCTTCTTTTGATCTACAAGTCACCTCGATACTTCAAATGAAGTTTTGAGTCAATTGGCCTTTTGGTTCAGGGTAAAAAGATCAAAACAGATTGTCAACATGGCTGCTAGGGCTACCATCTTGGATTTCTGATCAGAATGATTTTGGCTTTTTTGACCTACAAGTCACCCTGATACTTCCTATCAAGTTTTGAGTCAACTGGTCTTTCTGTTAGTTGTTCAAAATAGACTTTAAAGATGGCGACTGTGGCATCCTTTTGGTTCAAGACAAGAAGCCCAAAATAGATTTCCAATAGCAGCCATGGTCAACATCTTGGATTTCTAATCGGAACAACTCAAGCTATTTTTGATCTACAAGTCACCCAGATGCTTCCTACCAAGTTTCAAGTCAATGGGCCCAGGGTTGTAGGAGAATTAGGCTTTTAAAGCAAATTTTTGATGCCACAAACTGGACAAAAGATAACGGACATTGACCGATCACAATAGCTCATTTCTAAGCACTTCGTGCTCAAATGAGCTAAAAAAACACCTGAAACCTGATTATTCAGACATAACAATCTGTTAAAACTTTACTTTAATATCCTACTTTCTCTCCACTATGATAACTATTCATATTCCAGCAGAAAATCCTTTTGATATAGTACTTTGACTTCTTCAGAGAACCAGTTAAAGAAAATCTTTCATAGCTCTAGATAATAAGGGTATCCAGACACATAGGTCTAGATAAGAGCAGGGATAAGGTTAATATTTTTTCTTTTTTCTCCACAAAAAGACATGTTGTGGGTACTCATTAGAAGTGCCTCTGCGAGGCACTTCTAATGAGTACCCACAACTGATGTTTTCATGAAGAAATAAGAAAAATATCAATACTTTTGGACTGAAAAAAGCATCTTATCAAGAGCTATGCAGACAAGCATTTTCATTTCTTTCTATTTCTCTACAAAAAAGATTGGTCTCAACTAAAGCCGCTGTTTGCAAACAAAAACTGCACTGTCTGAAGTGTGTTCAATTCTCAAAGATCTGGACAGCTGCAGGTAGAATGCTTTCTGAAAGTGGTTTTATACCCGTAAAAGAGATGAGAACTATGAATTCTACATGAAATTAGGAAGAATCAGTATACTTTAAAGGAAAGCATCTCTGTCAAAAATCTTTGTCTCCCAAATGAAAAGGAGTCTACTTTAAAGGAAAGAATCTGCTCCCACTCTCCCTTGAGGGGAAATTCGTTCCTTTTAGATCTGACCCCTATTCAGAAGGGTCTTGCTGTACAGAAAAGCAAACAGGAAATCACAAAGTTTCTCCTTAGCAAAAATTGAGGAAAATCTACAAAATGTGTCCAGTCCCTTTACGTGCAATGAAGTATCTCTGACATGGTTTGAAATTGTGCCACATTAGAAAAGAGCCATGTCTTATGCAAACAGTAAAGGTCCAGATCTGCAGTCTGATCAGCTGCCAGTAGACTAGAAAATGAGCTCAGTCACCATAATCTAACCAACTTTTCACATTGTGACAGAGATGTATTTACTAAACCTTCAGGATAGAGAATGCGCACAAGCAGTTTTGGTAAAATTCAATAATGTGAGTACTTGTGACTTTGAAATTAGGTCAAGGTCACCAAACTCTAATCTGCTCTTATTAAGCATGTCCCAATGATATATCCCTGTGTCGGAAGAAAATCTGCCAATTGGTTCAAGAGATATTGTTCACATAAGAAACTATCAAGCTCATGCCGCCCAAATGCCAATGGATTCAGACTGAAAACAGTATGTCCCCTCCACCTCTGGTGTGTGGACCTTGGCTCATATGGTAAGCTTCAAGGTTGGGCGGCAAATTCCACCCCCGGTATCTACCAGTGGCATTTGCCGGTATTTACCGGTCTGGAAAATACTCCTCAAGTGGCAAATACTGGCAAATACCGGCAAATTGAAATTTTTTTGGCCTTAAAAAACTGCAGAAGTCTTTAAACAAGTTGCATTGAAATAGTATAAGCAAACTAGATGAGTAAGAATGTTAAAATCATTAATTATATAAGGTTACCACCCTGAAGAATAGAAGAAATCTCAATATAAACATGTAACACTGCCAAAAAGTGAATCTAAGACAAAAATTTTGAAATTATTTAAGCAACAAATGGTCTTTAATTAAAAAAATCATGTAGGCCTTTATCTCAATAGTAGAAATTCACCTGTGCACCTGGCCACTGACATTTACCATAATGACCCTAAGTTTTTGTGCTGGCAGACCATGTCAAAAAGAGCAGACCAAGATCATACTGAACAGTCTGATCAGGATCTTAAATGTTTGCCAGGCCATCTGCATCTTTTAAACACACTTCTGTATGTAAAAGTATGTTTTGCAAAGTTTAGGATATTTACATCACTTTACTATATTCAAAATTTTTAGGAGTTTTAGTGTACATGTAATTAGCAAGACTACCTGTATGGTCCCAGGACAATTGTTTGTTCAAGAGGGTACTTGATAGCCAGGGGCAAGATGTCATAAATGAATGCATATAGACAATAAGTCTAGGTGAAAGTAAAAAGGTGTTATTGAAAATATTGAAGAAAAAAAAAAAAAAAAGATAAAAAAAGTTAAAAAAAAAAAAATAAAAATAAAAAGATACAAAAAAAAATTAAAAAAGAAAAAAAAAAGATTAAAAAACAAAAAACAAAAGAAAAAAAGAATGAAAAGAAAGAAAAAGTAAAAATAAAAACCTGTAGTGGTAGCCACAAGCCACCTGATGAGTACTTTGGCAGGTATGAAACAGGCTTTTTTTTCTCTAGACTTCACTTAACTGAATTTAATATTAAAGTAAACTTAAACCAGAGTTAAACTGCAATCAGTATAATGTAAATACTAAGTCAACTATGTAGCCCCTATTACAGACATTGTCCATAGGTTGATACTGAGGGTAGGGTTTTGTCTTACTTCCAGGGTGGTAAATGCCAATTTCCAGTATTTGCCGGCATTTACCAGTATTTGCCGGTATTTACTGGTAAATACCACCGGCATGGAAAATACTCATATTTGCCGGCATTTTGCCAACCTTGGTAAGCTTAAACCTGTAAACTAACTCAGAGATTTCTGTTTCATACAACCAAGGACTAGAAAGACAGACTTACAATTCTGATGTTTCTATATTTTTGGCTGTCCCTTCTATGGTATTGCAATATGCTGAGGCAAACCTTGTAATTATCTGCAGTAACAAATGGCTCTGAAACACAGGTATATAATCAGTAAAATAATGACTGAATCACAAATATTCAATTTACAAATACATTTGGGCTTTTCCACTTTCTTTTCATTTATATCGTATTCTACTACAACTTAACCACCACACACTGACAGTGTCATCAGATGTGCAATAGAGTATTAGAAATAATCAGCAAGATCCTGAAAACTGAATAGAACTACATCTGATTAGTGAGGCCCAATTTAAAACATTAAATTAATGCATATGGTACGGATTCATTAAATAAACAGTAACAATATATTTACTGTATATGAAAAGAATCATAAACAGTCAATTACAAGAGACGACAGTGGAAGCATAACTCCAGATAACAGGAGTATTCGCCAGCCTCGGAGGCTCAGTTGGATGCAAGTCCAACTGGTGATCAGGAGGTTGTGGGTTCGACCCCCACCAGGTTGGCAACATTCCTTCTTGGAGATAAATCATGAAATATTTTCTATGGTTATTCCCTCCTTTTCTCTGATTCAAGACGGGCAGTTGTCAGTTTCTGGTGAAAGAATGTGAACAATACTGTTTAAGCTCTTAGAGGACTAAGCCTGCCAAGTAAAAGTGTGGTTATGTAAACTGACCGCGCTAGACATGACCCCAATGGGTTGTCTGGGCCTTAAAATCTCAACAAAAACAAACAAACAGGAGTATTCAGGCAAATATTTTGTTTACTTCTAAATGAAAACCTATGATGTAGGTACCCATTAGAAGCACACCAACAGGGCACTTCCATTGAGAATCTAAAGCATATGTTTTCATGGATAAAGAAGATAACATCAAAACTGTACCTTATCTGGAGCTCTGGGAAGTGATATGATAACTACCCAAAAGTGTTGTTTTTGTGATTTGTTTTTGTGATTTGATGCAATGTTATCTCTTGCTTTTTGTGTGGAAGTTGTTCATAAAAAAAATAGTAATGTGCCGGATGTACACTGTATTAAAGTGCAAAATAACCTTGACCATGAAATCAGGAACCTACTGTTGCATGCATCACCAGATCTTGTTTTGCTCTTAATCACATTTTGCAGTGGCTGATCAGGGCCCACAATGTTTGAAACTCATCCAGCAGTTTTTAGGCATATCCAAGGGTAATGAAACTGACTTGTTCGAATTTTAGGATAAGTATGGTAAAGGGTTACACTGAGACTCAAATGTGAAACAGTAAGAGTGTAAAACAACTAACAAACCACAAGGCTTCAGATAAAAGGAGTATTGTTTTTTTTTCTCTTTTAAGAGAACATACGTTATGGATATGGATACCATAACATATGCTTTCACAAATAAATAAGAAACAAAATGAATACTTTTTAGTGAAAAATGCTCCAAATCTGTAGCTCTTATTAACCAGACGTAATGTAAGCATCAATTACCCTATCATCCACTGGTTCTCCAAAAGAGTTCAATAAAGACTGGAACTGTGCCATCAATACATTGACTCTAGTCTTCAGATCAGGTAAACAGTCCCGTATATGGTGCATCAGTAACTACAAGAACACAACAACACTTATACAAAAACAGATTAACTACATATGGAAATAACTTTAAAATATGTGTGAAAACTGTCCATTCTCCTACCACTGTATCTTGGCATTGCCAATTTTGTAATTATCAGTGTCTCTGGTATTGCTGATGTAATTACGAATGTACTTTGGCATTAGCAGAGTATTCTGGCATTGCCAATGTAACTTACAACTTGTACTTTGGCATTGCCAATGTAATTACCAGTGTGCCAAAGCAATAAACTGTGTACATAGGAATTACCAATGTAATTACCAGAGTACTTTGGCATTGCAAAAGCACTTAAAAGTGTACTTTGGCATTGCAAATGTAATTAACAGTGTACTTTGGCATTACCAATGTAATTACCGATGTACTTTGACATTGCCAATGTTATTACCAGTGTACATTGGCATAAACAAAGCAATTAATAGTGAACTTTGGCATTGCCAATGTAATCATCAGTGTACTTTGGCATTGCCAATGTTATTAACAGTGTACTTTGGCATTGCCAATGTTATTAACAGTGCACTTTGACACTATCAATGTAATTATGTATACTTAGGCATTGCCAATGTAATTACCAGTGCACTTTGGCATTACCAATGTAATTACCACTTTCACATGAAAATTAAATCTTTGACCTTGAGGTCAATTAGAGGGTTAGGGATGGTACTATGTTAAATTTTGGACCAGTGTCTATCATCACATCAGTCATGAACAAAATTCATCAAATGGTTTGAAAATAATGTCCTAAAACCTTTAAGATTTGTGGATGGCCCTGCTGCCAATGCCGAAGGTTGAACAATAGCTCTTCCTGAATATTGTTCAGGTGAGCTAAAAACAATGAATTAGAAAGTTCTAACAGCACATCAATCTCTGGGAAGCAAAACATAGCACATTGTTACTGAATAGTTTCACACAATTTAAAAACACTATCGTAATAAAAGAGAGGTCTTGGCAAACAGTATAATCCCAGATTAGACTGCTCCTCCATCTGACCATGGTCTATATTGTTTGGGATTCAGCCTGTTAATTCTGGAATCATTACTCTATGGTAAAGCAACAGTTTAGAATAATTACAGCAATTTTTCAGGTTTCTGAAAATTTTAAGATGTTTACGTTAGTTGAAACAGTTGGCCCTAAGAGTCTGTGTTTCACATGATCACTGAATGTTCAATACTCTTAAAAAGTAAGTTATCAGTGCTTCCTTTGCTCAGCATCTGCTTATGACTATCTTCAAAACACTTGTCAATGTTACAGAGTTTATTTAACATGTCGTCTAAACCCTGCTGTAAGAAGATCATCTCAAATTTTCAAAGGTTGACATGTATCATGCAAAAACTAAGGATTTTAAAGATTTCCTGCCTGCCTTCAAAACTTGGTGTACAAAAGCAACAACTGGTATTATATCACACAAAATAAACCAGAGGACAAATGGTCCTATAGCTCATCTAAGGCTATCTGTTCTGAGCAAGCTTACAGTAACACTTTTAAAGAATGAAACATATGGGTATGGTAAAGTTTGAAAAACCTCTTATCTCTCTATCCTTCAGTACCTTGGCATGGAATTTAGCTTTAATTAATTTGGTGAAACAGACACTTCACATATAAATTTGCTTTAATGAATCTACATACCAAATATTGAAGGCCTGGGCCTTACAGTGTCACACAAGAAGATTTTTACAGTTTTCCTCATATGAGCCTATGTAAAACAAGTAACCCCTGGAATGGGGCCATTTTACCCCAGGGCTATAATGCTGACACACAGATAGCGAAGCATGCCTACTCTATATAAGTATCAGCTCATCTATGAGCCTTTGGCTCAGGAGAGCTAAAAAATACAATAATATTTGTGAAGTAGTGCAATCAATACGTTTTAAGGCTGAAACAGTAGGCGCTTTTTGTAGCCTGCTTCAAGAAAAATATTCTACATGAGAAGATACAGATGAGGAAAAAGTTAGCTTTTATTAAACAGCTTAAAGTCTTTTGGTGCTAAAAGGTAGGAATAAGAAGAATTTTTTTTTCTCGAAAAAGTAGGCAAAAGTAAGAGGACAATAAAAAACAAGAGGCCCACGGGCCATGGGTCGCTCACCTGAGTGACATAGCCACTGCAGATATGCAGATGTTATGCAACAATTTTCCAATCCTGTCATTGCAACTAATGAAAAGATCATCATTTAAGCAGTTCTTAATTTTGATGAATATAAATGGCATGACAGTCAATGGAGCATGATCAATTGAACAAACTCTCAATCACATTTCAACAGTAGAATCAATGTGAAATTTGGTGGCAAATGGCTAAGTGGTTTCTGAAGAATCATGATTTTATACATGTAAACAGCTCAGTGGCAGGGAAATATAATAAACATAAACAAGATAGCAGCCATCTTAGATTTCCAATCAGAATGATTTTAGCTACTGTTGATCTACAAGTAACATTGATACTTCCAATGAACTTTGAGTCAATTGCCCTTTGGGTTCAGGAGAAAAAGTTAAAAACAGATGGACGCCATGGCTGCAATTTGGGATTTCCTATCGCAATGATTTGAGCTATTTTTTATCTACAAGTCACCCCAATGCCTCCTACCAAGTTTCGAGTCGACTGTCTTTTCAGTTCATCAAAAGAAGGAAAAAATAGATTTTCAAGATGGCCACCATCTTGGATTTCCGATTGGAACAATTTTAGCTATTTTTATATCTACAAGTCATCCCGCTGCTTCCTACCAATTTTCAAATCAACTGGCCCTTTGGTTCAGGAAAATAAGCAAAAAAAAGAGTTTCAAGATGGCCACCATGGTGGCCATCTTGGATTTCCGATCCAAACAATTTAAGCTATTTTAGATCTATAAGTCACCCCAATGCGTCCTACCAAGTTTCGAGTCAAATGGCCTTTCAGCTCAGAAGAAGCGAAAAATAGATTTTCAAGATGGCTGCCATGGTGGCCATCTTGGATTTCTGATAGGGATGATTTTAGGTATTTTTGATCTACAGGTCACCCTGATGCTTCCTACCTAGTTTAAAGTCAATAAGCCTTTCGGTTCAGGAGAAGAAGTGAAAAATAGATTTTCAAGATGGCCGCCATGGAGGCCATCTTGGATTTTCAATCGGAATGATTTTAGCCATTTTTTATCTATAAGTCACCCTGATGCTTCCTACCAAGTTTCAAGGCAATTGGCTTTTGGGTTTAGAAGAAGAAGCGAAAAAAAGATTTTCAAAATGGCCACCATGGTGGCCATCTTGGATTTCCGATCAGCAGGATTTTAGCTATTTTTTTATCTAAAAGTCACCCTGATACTTCCTACCAAGTTTGGAGCCAACTGGCCTTTCGGCTCAGGAAATGAAGTGAAAAATAGATTTTCAAGCTGACGGCCATGGCAGCCACCTTGGATTTCCGATCGGAATAATTTTAGCTATTTTTGATCTACCAAGTTTCGAGTCAATTGGCCTTTCGGTTCAGGAGAAGAAGCGAAAAATAGATTTTTAAGATGGCTGCCATGGTGGCCATCTTGGATTTCTGATCGGCACAATTTTAGCTTTTTTTTATCTATAAGTTACCCCAATGCATCCTACCAAGTTTGGAGTCAATTGGCTTTTGGGTTTAGGAGTAGAAGCGAACAATAGATTTTCAACACAGCTCCCATGGTGGCCATCTTGGATTTCTGATCGGCACGATTTTAGCTATTTTTGATCTACATTTGATCTGATGCTTCCTAGCAAGTTTGAAGTCAATTGGCCTTTCAGTTCAGAAGAAGAAGCGAAAAATAGATTTTCAAGATGGCTGCCATGGCGGCCATCTTGGATTTCCGATTGGCACGATTTTAGCTATTTTTGATCTACAAGTCATCCCGATGCTTCCTAGCAAGTTTGGAGTCAACTGACCTTTTGGTTCAGGAGAAGAAGCGAAAAACAGATTTTCAAGATGGCGACCATGGCTGCCAGCTTGGATTTCCGATCGAAACGATTTTAGCTATTTTTGATCTACAAGTCACCCCGATGCTTCCTACCAAGTATCGAGTCAATTGGCCCACGGGCATAGGAGGAGTAGGCTTTTAAAACAATTGTTGATGACGAACGACACACGACGGACATTGACTGACCACTTCGTGCTCAGGTGAGCTAAAAATTTGAGCAAATTTGGCTCAGTGGCTTCAGAGGAGAAGTCGTCAGAAATTCTAAACAATTTTCCAATACAAATGTTATGGGGCTCATATAGATGCATTGGGAAGCAAACTTGACCTTGCCGTAAAAAGGTCAAATGGCAACGTACGACAATCTTTTTAGCAACTTTGGTAGATCTCCTGTCCCCGATGATCTGTGCACATATTCAGCCCCAAGGCATCCTCAGTTTGGGAAAAGAAGATTTTTAAAGGGTTTTACCATATATGGGCATGGCGGCCATCTTGGTCAGTGAACTGCGACCATTTTGGCTATCTTTCGTTCCCCCGACCTAAATATGAAATTTGAGCAAATTTGGCTCAGTGGCTTCAGAGGAGAAGTCTTTGAAATTCTCAAAAATTTTCCCATTTAAATGTATGGGGCTCATACAAATGCATAGGGAAGCAAACTTGACCTTGCCGTAAAAAGGTCAAACGTCAACTTACGACAATTCTTTTAGCAACTATGGTAGACCTCCCATCCCCGATGATTCCTGCTAAGATTCAGCCCCAAGGCATCCTCGGTTCTGGAGAAGAAGATTTTTAAAGGTTTTTACCATATATTGGCATGGCGGCCATCTTGGTCAACGGACCGTGACCATTTTAGCAATCTTTATTTCCCCCACCCTAAGGAGGCTCCATATGAAATTTGAGCGGCTTCAGAGGAGAAGTCGTTTGAAAATGTTAAAATGTTAACGGACGGACGCATGGACGGAGGGACGCACGGACGACGGACGAAAAGTGATCACAATAGCTCATCCTGAGCATAGCTCAGGTGAGCTAAAAAGTAGTATGAAGTAGGAAAAAAATACTTGAAAGACTGGATGATACAAAGCATGATAGGCTAACAGGTTGTAACAGCCTGATAATTCTCTTCACTGGCACAACAATTAACATGTTGTCTGCCTTTATTTTTTACTTGTGCAAAGTACAGTCAACTCTTGTTATCTCGAATTCCAAGGGACACTCTGAAACACTTCGAGATATCCGTACCTTGACATATCAGATTTTCAGAATTGAGGAAAAAATAATTCGAACAACCACATTTAACAAATATATGTGTAATTGGACTCTTGACGTTAGAGATATATCGAAAATATTGTGGAAAAGAGGAGAAATTGCCTCTGTGGAAAAGAGGAGAAATTGCCTCTTTTCCACAATATTTTTTACTTGTTGTTAGATTTTCATGTTTAGGCAGGGACAAGATTTTCACTTCGAGATAAGTGGTTATTCGAAATAAGCGAGTTCGAGATAACAAGTCAACTGTAATTTATTTGAATAAATACAGTGAACTGTAACTCTACAACAGCATTATCTCAATCAAAACTAATAACTTTACAATATCTCCAGATAAGAGTTGGGGGTTGGGTATCAGATAAATATCTTTTGTTGTTTTTTTTTCAAATTTCTTCATGAAAACATGCTACCTATTAGAAGTACCTCAACAAGGTACTTCTAGTTAGTATCCACAGCATAATGTTTTCTTTGAGTAATTAGAAAAATATCAGGGCCCAGTTGTTCAAAACTAACAATGTCATTAGTTAACGATTCGTTAAAATTTACATCCAGTGATACGCGAATATGCTGAAATTTTTTGTTGAAAAAATGTGAGTAGCTTTTGCAATGCAAAAGCTACTCACATTTTTTCAGCAAAAAATATCAGAATATTGTGTATTGAATCCGCTAAAACAGCTAACGAAATGACCCTTAACGAGCTCGTTAAGCTAACGACGTTTCGAACAACTGGGTCCTGTATTTTTGAGAGAAAAAAAAAGCCAATTATCTGGAGATATATGCAGTAGATCTTACTCTGTTCAGTGTTTTTCCAAGGTAAGGTGTTCCATTTCTGTTGGCAATACTTGGGTATTTTCTTTGAAGGAATGAGCCCTCATCTTTCAATGAGTCCTGTAGATCCTATTATAAGAATAATATCAAAATAAATAAACACATACATTTCTGAGCTACAACTGACTGAAAGCCATTTGGTGGGAACAGATTCTCTTTCAGGAGCAGTAACTGTCAAAACTGTTTTGTTTCCCTTCTGTGCTCCTGCTTGGCCGAAAAATTTTCAGGTACTTTTTAGGGTTAAAGTTTGCAAACTGTGTGTTTGTTTGTGTGTGTTTGCATACATACATACGTGCATGCATGTGTATGTGTGAAGAATCTGATGATATATAGTAGAATCTTGATGATTCTACATGGTCCCAGCTTTTTATGCTATTATCTTTTATAAAACTATTACGAATTTTTCAAATTCTGATTATTTGAATATTCTAATATTTTTCTAATAAAATTATTTGTTCCAATCAAAGTAATTCCTTTTAAAATCCTCTCCTAAATTCAAAGTCAAAGTTTGCTCCATATAAGGTGATTATTGTGGTAATAATTAAGAAAAAAGTTTGATTAATTTCACACCAATCTGGTTATTCAATGGAACAGCCTTGGTGAGGCTATTCCAATCTGTACATACAACATATGAGCTGCAACATCAGAAAACATACCTTTGGACATGTGCACCCAGTGAAGATTCTGATCAGACTGCAGTCTAATCAGAATCTTCACTGAGCATATTTTGGATAGCCAAGGATGCAAAGTTTCTTCATGTGGACAATGAAGACTGTGATCAGATTGTGCTGATATATAAGCTAATTTAAATCTTTACTGGGCGCGCTTGTTCGAAGGTACATGTTCCAAGCTATGAGGAGTCCTGTAAGAAGATGTACACACCTTTTTGTTCATAATATCAGCTTGACTTCTGTTAACAACTCCTATAATTCCTAATTTCACCGGTATAACTCTGCCACACAGTAACTCCATAGCATCCGTTCCTGCATCCATCAAGTCCAGCTTTGTGATCACTGCCAGCGTGCGACGACCTTCGAAAGACATGGGACATCTTCAAGAATCATGCAAAATGTGGTCTCACAGCAGATATTACTAGTAGCCTCAGCATGTCAATGTATTTTATGACTGATATGAGCCAGTGCAGGACAAAACCAACAAAATGGCATGTTCGTCCAGCAAAGACTCAGATCAGCCTGGGCATCCGCCTTCTTCTCCGCAGTCTTTGTTGTGTGCTCAATGGGTAGCTATGGGCCCAAGCTTTCTTCATGCAGACAGCAAAGACACTGATCAGACAGGGTGGATGCCAAGGCTGATCTGAGTCTTCACTGGGCATACTTGCCATTTTGTTGGTTTCTCCACAAAAACATATAATATCAGGGGTAGGATAGTCGTTAATAATCAATCCTGAAATTTAAAAATTTAGTCCAAAAACTACTAATATTTTTCATATTTCTCAATAAAAACATATGTTGTAGGCACTCATTAAAGAACCTCAGGGAGGCGCTTCAAACGAGTACACACATTGTATGTTTTTTTTGAGAATTAATAAAATATTTTGTTGGTATTCCCTCTTACCCGGAGCTATACAACTAATAATAAGTTACTTTTTTTTTAACCCGAACAACTACTTTTGACATAAAAGGGTGGTCTTGTGAACAAATGTAAAAGCGAAGTTTCATGCTTAAAATTAAAGTTCTAAATCCTGAAATCAGGATTAATTCCGAAGTTTCCTCATCCCTATGTAATGCATACTCATTTGATACACCTCACAAAATCAGAAAAAAAAAACATCTATATTTTTGGTTAAAAAACTAGTTTATCTAAAGTTATGGCTAAAAAGTGTGCAGTGTTTACATAATGTTTTTCAAGCCAAATATTGTTGTCATTATAAATACTGGTGACATTGTGATATTTCCCCCCCTGGACATTTTCCCCCCTGTTCAAATTAGGTGGGTAGGATGATTCCCCCCTGTGAAATGAAGTAAGTGGACAATTCCCCCCTCCTATTAAGCAAAGGACATTTCCCCCCCTGGACATTTCCCCCCCTGTTCAAATCTGGTAGGTAGGACGATTCCCCCCTATTTTTGGCAGGGTTAGGGCATTTCCTCTCCTGCAATATAATAAGGGGTGGACATTTCCCCTCCCATCTTTTTGCACAGAGAGGACAATTCCCCCCGCACCCCCCCCCTCATTTTTGGCATATGGAGGACTATTCCCCCCCCCCTCCCCCCGTTGAGTGAGTGAGCTTTACGTCCATTTTCTGCTCCAGAGCTAACTAAGAGAGAGAGAGAGAGAGAGAGAGAGAGAGAGAGAGAGAGAGAGAGAAACTGAAAAATACAATTCAATATATATGACAAAAGATCTCATCAATGGAATTTATTTATATATAGACATACACTACCAGAACAATGGAATAGCATGTAATACAAACAGATAAGCAAGCACATAATTCACATAGATTGTACATATTCCCAAAAGAGCACAATCATGATCAAATAAATAAACATAGTATACAGCACAGCACAGCACAGCACATTATCTAGTCTTACATGGCATTCACATGTATATAAACCTTTATAAAAACCTGATGTTGAGTCCAACAGCCTGAAGAAACTCAGGAATTGTCTTTTGACCACGCAGGAACTGATCACAGTTTGTCTTCAGGCGCTTCTGCAGTCTCTTGGTCTCTCTCCTCACATGTCAGACTTCTGGATCGCCGATCTGATTCTCTCCAGCTCTGTCAGCGCTGATAACTGGTCTGTCTGGATACACTGGATTGTATGCCACAGGCCTGGGTGCTTGTGTCCAACAAGTCGACTGAAGCCATTATTCCAGGACTCGCAGATGTTGTTTGTTCGATGTCCATCATCAACAGTAGTCTGGTGGACGTTCCAAGTGTCAAGTGGAAATCTTGGTTCACCTGTCCTCCTCATCCGCAACATGCCGCCAACTCTCAGGGATCTGAATGGTCCACTGACGTACGTTGAGTCGAAATATTCCACCAAGTCATACACACCATCTGGAATCACAGTCTTCAAGTGTCTCATGCCATCCTTCATTCTGTCGACTGGGAGAAATGCTAATGCATCAAGCATACCGCAGAAGAGCTTCACATCGTCATCCTCCTTATATAGTGTTGTTAGCCCCAGCTCCTGGATACGGCGCCACGTAGACTGGGTCAGATGGTAGAAGCAAGCCTGGATATTTACATCACCAATGGTAGATCTCACTGCATTATGTATGGCCAGCTCATAATCACAGGAGACTGTTGATGGTTCCGGATCTAACCCCATGTTGTTACAGCTGAACATCACTGCTGATAAGACGTCCTCATACGCTGACTGTTCCTTGGACGGCAAGAAAGCATACACACAAGTCACTGGGATGTTGTCCTCCATAGCTCTGATAATGAAGAGCTGCTGAAACTGCCTGGGGGCTGCACCAAACGTACCATCCATAAACCACTGGTCAGCACTGCAAAGGCATCTAAGTCCACGCTCAGTAGCAAACACAATCAAACGGTTCCCATTGTCCTCCTCCTCTGAATAGGAATCATATATCAAAAAGTCCAGGTTGTCTGCGCCTCCTATGGTAACGAACTCATCAGGCAACTCACCAATGTCACGGATCGATGCAGGCTCAACTGGCAGGTGACCCCTTTTCTTGCGACGCACGTTCCTCTTCAGGCTGTTGAGTTTGCCGGCAGCAACACGCACACCAAGTGGGTAATGTCGCAACTTGTCCATGACAATCTGACCAGGGGTCCCTTGGTTGGTCTGGACGAAGCGCATAATCTCGTGTCGAACCTTATATCCTTCAACGGCCAAATGGTCTGATGGGTGACAATGGTCGGTTGTACTCTCTACTCTGGATTTCTGAAACAAACAGAATTAGGTAGAATTAAAATTTCAGCACAAAGACATAATCCCCTCTGGAACTTTTTACAGGGTGGACATAGTCCCCTTCAAGCTGTTTACAAGATGGACAAAACCCCCTCATAAGGTGGACAAAAGCCCCATCGGACAAAACCCCCTTCGCTGATCACTGCCATAGGAACCTGGGCATTTTAGCATTATTATTAGCTTGCAATAGTGAGATGGACAAAATCCCCTCCATGAGATGAACAAAAATCACTCAGGCTTATCAGCAATATTTTGGTTTCACAGAAAAATAAATTGATGCATTGGTAGTGCTAACTCATGCCCAGGGGTGTTCATTACAAAGAATGTGCTTTTTAAATTATTTAATTGACTGCAATGTTTGCATTTCTCTTTCATGCTTTCATCTTTTATTCCCTTTAATCACATGAATTGAATTAAATCACATAATTGAATTAAATGTATTTATGCTGAATAAATTTTCAAATTAAGGACTGCACTTGATAAATATGTTTGAAAACAAACTGATTAATTTCACCTCAAGTGATAAAAATATGAAATTACTCTTTTATAATTATTAAATGATTGAATATGCTAATTGTCAAAAAATGTTTGATTGCCTGTACCATCATACAAACTTCATTAATCACTAATAAATCTCGTAGAATAACTTAAAAATCCTAAAATTTCAGACAGATCCAAACAGCCACTGTAATTATTTCAGAATATGAAAAAAGAGAAATTACACATTACAGTAATATGATGTAGATGAAATAGCAAACTCTGAAGATCCTGATCAGATCTGATCAGAGTCTGCACTGTTAATTACACTTATGATCATTATGGTAGGCTTTTTCATACCGTATCTCCTTATTATGCTGCTAAAATTATAATACTACATGGAATTTTATCACACTTTGAATGTCCTTGTGTCACATTATATCACTATAAAATATGCTGTGGTGCCGTTTTTTTCTACTACGTAATATGCCCTACTTCATATATATCAAATTGTATTAAGTATTACTGTGTTTGTATTGTAAAACTAGAAATGCTTTGTTCCTAATAAGAGCCCTCTATTTTGCCAATTAGTTTATCGCCAGGGGCACTTAATAGGATGAATACGGTATATTTGTTGTACTACTATAGACAATAAATCATTCTCTAATTCCAAATTATAAACATATTAAATATCCTATTTAATGGCGTTTCATCCAGATATTGCATATAGTAAGGAAACTATAGGCCAAAATCTTTAGTTTTTTTTATACATTTCAAACGCAGATAACTCAAGAGCTGGGATAGCCGGAGTCATGTTCCTTTACCACAGTATATAACATGTAGACTGCTATATATATATCTATGAAGTTTCAGCAAGATATTGTAAATAGTAAAGGAATTACAGTCTAAAATCCATTTTTTAAATATGTCAAGGGCAGATAACTCAAGAACTGGAACAGCCAGAGTAGCCATTCTTGGCCACAATATGTAGCCTTTAATCCTCTATATATCTGTGAAGTTTCATCCAGATATTCCGTATAGTAAGGGAACTAGAGGCCAAAAAACATTTTTCAGATACTGAAAAGGGCAATAACTCTGTTACAAATTAACAGATTTTGCCCATTAACAATTCCAAACCACTCATCCCCGATACTAATATGTATGCAAAGTTTGAACAAAATCCGTGAAAAAATACTCAAGTTATGGATTGGAAACGAAGTGCAGAAGGCGGACGGATGGACAGACATATGGACAGACGGACACCGGAGGGTATAACATAATACCCCGCCACTATCATGTGGCGGGGTATAAAAATTGAAAAATGAAAAGTAAAGCTTACCTGCAGGTCCGTAGTGGCAGTACCATTACACTTTAGGGACTTCCTCTTGGAACATTCCCATCGGATGGTGGACTTGGTTTCCTTCTTCTTGGTATACGTAAATCCCTCATAGCACAGTTTAAAATTACCACTAGAAAGCTGAATAATCCCCATAATAGCACATACATGTAGCAACAGAAAAGTGTTTGGATGACCACTTGTGACAACCATCTTATATAGGGACCTATGCTTCTTTAATTATTTTTTAATTATAATTGCCCAATTGTCTCTGACTGAAGTTCAGATTATCCTACTATAATGGGTCTAATTGATACATGTAAAAAAAACCTATGCTTCTTTAATTAATTTTTTAATTATAATTGCCCAAGTGTCTCTGACTGAAGTTCAGCTTATCCTACTATAATGGGTCTAACTGATACATGTAAAAAGACCCAAGCTTCTTTAATTAATTTTTAATTATAATTTCCCAGTTGTCTCTGACTGAAGTTCAGATTATCCTACTATTATGGGTCTAATTGATACATGTAAAAAAAAAGACCTACGCTTCTTTAATTATAACTACACACCAATTACCTATTTATTTAATTACCTTGATCCCCAGGTGGGAGGGGAAATGTCCAGCTAGGGCAAAATAGGGAGGGGGAAATGCCCTACCTTTGCTAAATAGGAGGGGAGAATCGTCCACTTACTTCATTTCACAGGGGCGGAATCATCCTACTCACCTAATTTGAAATATCACATCGTTCCATCACAATAACATTTAAAGTAGTCAAAACTTTTGTGGCGTTATCAAAATATTAAGATATCTTCTGCTGCCTATCAGTCACTTTTTGGTGGCAAGCCAAGCTTTGGTCACATTTGTTAACAGTGCTCTTGATAAGGGTTTGATGCAAAGAGTATTTTACCCCCTGTTTTTAAGGGTCTATGCTTAAATGCCCATTTGCAATGCTTAATTCTTAAAGCAAAGTGTAGCATACAATCCTAACTTTTTCAGAGAAAATAAAGCTTGGCATCTGATGTGAATTGCTGCAGACAATTCACATCAAATGTCAAGCTTTATTTTTTTTCTGAAAAAAAAGAAAAAAAAGAGAAATACCAGGAAATGTATTTGTCACTGGTGCTTTAAGGGTTAAACCCTTTCTGATCTAGTGTATTGCTACTGCTCACAAAAGAATCCATGTGAGGGAAATTGCTTTTTTATTTTGAAGCTGTAAAGTTCACTGACAAAAGTACACCCTAAATTTGATTTCAGTGCTGAAACACAAAATTTCATTGTATATTTTTACCCCCTGAACTTCAATTTCAATGCTGATTTTTAAAAAATCAATGCTGAAATACCCTTTACTCTGACTTATCTAGAGCTCTGTGTTAATGAGAAATAAGGAAAAAATATTTTCTGGACATTCATCTTACCTGGATCAATAGCCACGCTTTGGTCACATTCATTAATGAGAGCTAAAAGACAATAATTTTCTGAATACTCCTCTTATCTGGAGCTCTGGCTCCAGATAAAACAAGTACCGTAATAACCATAAGTATTGGGACACCTTATCTACTTACCATACTTGTCCTAAAATTTGCAATAGTCAATTCTACTATCTCCTGATGTGTTTAAAATATTGCTGTATGTATGGCAAACAGTGTAGACCCTGATCAGACGCCACATTTCTGATCTGGGTCTACACTGTTTGCAAAGGCCTATCTGTCCCAATACTTAGGGTTATTATGGTATCAAGAAAATTATGCAGAAGTGAAGTACCTGGCTACCATTCTTATCTATAGCACTGATTATTCAAGACGTACCCTCTGGATCAACTTCTCTTGCTAGCTTGATGGATTCTGATGTAGCCATGTCTGTGTTTGCTGCCGTCAATGACAGGATGATACTGTTTGGATTACTGATATACTGGCTACAGAGGTCTCGGATCTGAATCTCAATATCAGATGGCTGATCACCAACTGGTACTTTCGTCATCCCCGGTAAATCAACCAGAGTTAGGCTGAGAACTCTTGGAGAATATATTTTGAGGTTGATTGGCTCTGGGCAAATACCCTGAAAAGCAGAGCTTGAAAATTCATTCTGTGTGATAAACTATGTGTACGTAGTACACAAATATTTCAATTAAGCATACCAAGGAAAAAACAAAAACAAACAATTGTATAATAATTACAAATGTAAACAGCCAAAACCTAACCAAAACTTAATCTTCATGTGACACGTTAAAACTTTGCCTACATAAATGCCAAATTTTTCCCTATACATGTATACTCAGACACACATACTGTCAGCAAGTGTATAGTCCCACATCAAACAGCTACTTAGCCCTGGTCTGACTATCTCATTTAGCCAGCACTTGCTAAACAAACCATCAAGTATTTAAATGGATGTTCCAACTTTTGGAAAATATTATATGGGCCGCACCTAGTGAAAATGTGTCTTTGAACATGTGCAAAATGCACAGATTCAGATTCACCCAAGGCATGTGCAGTCTCATCTGGGCATTTCTCTCCATTCATACATTCTATTAGGTATGTAACAATCATACATTCTATTAGGTATGTAACAATACGTCAAACTATTGATGCATCGCAATAGTGATTGACTGATTGTGTTGGGGTTTAACGACACATCAACCCTTGAGGGTCATTTTGTGTCATCTTCCAGAGAAAGGGAGAAAAGAGACAGAAGAGATAGTAGAAGAGATGAAAAAGAGAAACAGACAAGAAAGAGGAACAGGAATGAAAGTGAAGAAACAGAAGAAATAAAAACATTCCCCCTCTACCCTTATCTGCTACAAGAAAAGCAGGCCTTGCCCAACTGTAAGCCAATATCAGTTGGACGCCCCGGTGATGTAAGATACACAACACCTTCCTGGAAGAGGGCTAAATTAAGAGTGAGTATACTTACTACAAGTTGATTATTAATCAATGATCTGTCGGTTTTACAAAACAGATTGACTATGAAATTCTGGCCGATTCCCAACACTACTTCTTACTCACCATGGAAAGCCAAACACCGTCCCCTTATTTCTCTTCTAAACAGTTGGAGACTCTTTTTGAACAAAGTGGACAGACTTGAAGATCAGGGATAAAGACTAACAACTTTGACTTAGGGGCCCAGACTGCCAAAAATGAATTTTTAACATTAGAGGTATAGGTATTTTCTCCAGAATGTTAGGGGTCCAGCCAAAAATTTAGGAGCCATGGGCGACTTGGCCCCTGTTAGTCTTTTTCCCTGACGATGACCATAATGCTAGCATCAGAACAAGAAAAACATGACACACATAAAAACAAAACAAAAACCTACCTTGTTAACCCCAGACATTCTGTCTGTCTCATTGCTGATTTCTTCTCTTATATCTTCAAAGTCTGTATAAATCTTGTTCTTTGTATGGAGGAATTTTCCCCATTCCTCAGCTTTTATTATCTCTGGCAAGACGTATGAAAACAATAAAACAGCACAAATAATTCCAGGTAAGGCACTTTACACAGTATTTGACATACAGTACAGCTCAGGTAAAAGAACCAAAAAACTCTTTATTCCGAATATCGGCGTTTCGCGAACTTGCCAAAAACACTCGGAATCAAACCGAGTAAACGTTATATTCGGCGGACACCACTCGCAAGTCCGCCGAATGTATGCGTTATGCGAAGTTATGCGAAGTTACTCGGAATGGAAATATTATACCCCGGAGGCAATATTTCTCGCGAAGCGATGCGAAATTCCTCGGAGTAATTTGACTAAATACCTGTCCGATTTTTATATATTTATTTATTTATTTAATAAAGTTATTTAGATATTTCTTTAATAAAAATATTTTTTATTTATTTTCATCTTTATTTTTCCATCATATAGTACAGTCTGCGTGAAGGTTATATTGTCCGCGCTCATGCGGATGCGCAGGTTGATCTGAGTGTGCACTGATCACAAAGGTCTTATTGTCCCAAAAGTGTTTTCCAAATTTCCGCATTCCGATCCCCCAAAATTAGGTCCATTCCCTTGTTTTCTTAAAATATCAACCAATGCTGCCTTGTTCCCTAATATATTTGGGTGCTCCCTAGGTCCAAAGATAACCCCGGTAGCCCCCTTCATTGTTCGAGCACGTAACATGGGCCTCAACAAAGCTCCATATGAAAATGTACCGGATTCTTTGGCTTAGTCTAGTCCGGCCACACAAGTGGGTCCGGCATGGTCATTTTTATTTAATGTGCCGTAGAAAACAAAACAAACACACAAAAATCACAAAGAGAATCAAACATCTTCCCCAATCGACGAATTACGTATTTATATTTGGTATTCCTGTAACGACCTTTTCCCATACAACAACCGCACGCGCTCAATATAAATGACGTACTGTGGAAAAAGACCGGGAAATTCTCACTCGCGTGCAGCAACCGCACGTGTCAATATGAAATTACTTAAAGGGGCGCTTCTGCTATTAAAGAGGCATTGAATCAACAAGACAGCACATGTGAAAAGAGTGTCTGTCACACAAAAACACACTTTACGCATACGAGGCTAATGACAATTCAAACGAGTGAGTGAGTTTATTACGTCCTACTAACAGCTAGGTCATACGGAGATGTGGATCTTGATTTAAAGTCCAATATGAAAGGCTTGAGAAGCCTGGGATCGAACTCATGACCCCTGGGTAACAAGACGAGAAGCTTCACACTACACCACCGAGGCACATTTTCCCAATATTTCATACTGATAAATATCTAATAAAAGGGCTGCAGACATTTCACCATGCCCCGCCACTGCACTTAAATCAAGCAAGTGCCATGACTCTGTTAATAAACTAATAACGTTTCAAGAAAATATCTCAAATAGTTTTCAAGTTACAGAGCGGACAAAAAAAAAAAAAATAAATAAAATAAAAAAATAAAAAAAAATAAAAAAATAAAAAAAAGAAAGAAAGAAAAGAAATATTACAGAAACCACTAAAATAGTTTCCCTTTTCAAAGGGCCATAACTCCAAAATAAGCTCTATCGTCAAAATGAAAGAAAAGAAGGGCCGTTATCAGTTTCTGCTGAAATGATTAACAGCTTATGAATAAGCCAACCCTGGAAAAGTGTGCGTGCTCGACAAGACCGAAATAGTGTAGACTGGGCCGTTTAACTGCAGTTCAAACCAAAATTACGTCGGTACTAAGTTCTCATGTCTGAAGTATGATTTACAATGTACTTTCACTGAATCGGACAAAACGTACAATACTACAATGTACGTGCGACCAGCAAAGACTCGGGTCGGTCTCTGCATCGACCCACTAGATAAAACAAGCTTCTTGGATAGCTCGGAGTCCAAAGAAGGTGCATACTGTACGATCAACGAAGGGTCTGATCAGAATGTGCTGTTGCAGTCGCACTGTTTATCCCGCTTTGGATAGCCCGGCTATCGGAGGTAAATACAACCAGTGAATGCTTTTATCAGAATGTGCGGTTGGCAGGTTGACACGAGTCTTCGCTCGTCGCACAAGACGTTTTGTTAAACCTAGAGATTGTAGGAGGTACATACGATTAGCGAAGGCTCAGATCAGACTACTGATGTGCAGGCTCAGAGTGTGTGGGCTGATCCGTCTCTTCGTACAAGTTTTATTGTAGGTTTTGCCATGTACAGATCAATGCGCGACCATAACGCCTAACACTCTGGGTAAAATTTTCAACTGACGACATTTTGAAACATTTTTCTCATTCTTCCAAGAAAACAGGATTTGCATTTCATGCAAATTGTCTCCATTGCATGACTGTCAAACCCTGTTTTCTTGGTAAAAAAAAAAAAAAAAAAAAAAAAAAAAAAAAAAAAATTTTTTTTTTTTTTTTTTTTTTGTCGTCTGCTGAAATAGCCCAGATAGTGGTAATTCGATACCCGCGAGCACCAAGTGTTATAACTTAAGATTGGTTTATAACCAGGAAGACTCTGCCTAGAATGTCCGCGAGGGCATATGAAAATATTATGGACAAATGTCATTTTGAAGATTATTTCCCGCCAATGCTAGGTTTATACATGCGTCTCTTTTAGTCGTTTAATAAATTACGGCCTTGGTTTTGCATATCGCATGTTGAAGACACAAAAACAAAACACTTTAAATGGAAACAAAAGTTTTGAAGATTGCTCTATAAACCGATAAAGATAATGTTATTAATGTATATACTGTAAGAGAATAACATAACATAATAATCATTTGTACTCTGATAAATGCGGGGTAATGTCTTCACATCGCAGGTTTTTACTCTTTTAAGGGAGCTAACTGCTGCAACTGACTATCAGAAGGGAGTTAACTGCAATTGCTTTACTAGTATGGACCATGCGAAATGGGATTGGGAACAGCATATTTCTATGAATCGCGCCAGTATAGAGGGGGACATGCTTATACAATAAGCGGTTAACCAGTACACTGAACCCCATTCCGCCAGAAACTTGAAACTGCCAATCTTGAAGCAGTGGAAGGAGCGAATGACCGTAGCAAATACATGTGTTTCATGATAAGTGGGGATCGAATCGCGTTCGATTCCCGCCGGTGCGATATCATTTTTCCAATAAAGTCAGTGCAAACAACAACTACCTCGAAAGGAGACATGTCATATTTGCAAGAGGGTAAAAGAAAGCAAAAGAAAGAGCTTTCCAGAGAGAGAGAGAGAGAGAGAGAGAGAGAGAGAGAGAGAGAGAGAGAGTTCGCAAAACTTGTAAGATTTTGGCTCGTCCATTTTAGGTACATCCGGCTATAAGATTTAGATATCCCTAGAGAAAAACGGCTAAACTGTTTTTGCAAACAGTGAATACCCTGACCAGACGCCGCGTTCTACCATCTCAATATGACAAAGAATTTCTTTTATTTTATTTTTTGTTATTGTTGAAAGAGACATAAGACATCAAGTCACCGTCATCATTAAGTGGTGATTTGAATGGACAGTCCTAATTCTGGTCCAGTCATCAACCGTCCAGGCCTCGATCCGAGCAGTGTAGATACATTCCAGCGTCTTCGTTTCTGTCTCCCTTGTCAAATGAAATGTATCCCTACTTTAACCCTCGAAGCGCTTAGCATATTCAGCAGACGGCATTTTCATTTTCTTTTTCTTCTTATTTTCCTGTGTAAATTAAGCGTGGCGTAACATGTGAATCGTCTGCTAGACAGACGATTCACATGAAATGTTCAGCCTTATTTTCACTGTAAAATACTAAAACAGTTAGATCGACGTCTCCTCTAGAATTTTCAGCAGTGCTTCAGGGGTTCAAACTATTTTCTTGGCAGCCGCAGCACGTGCAAAGTGACACGGGAAAAATGGGCCAGCCTGGATAAAAGTGCTTGTCACATGAAAATGAAAGTAGGAAGATTCAGGCGACCACCACCCTTAATCCAAAACTAAAACTGGGCGATTAGAAATCATCCGAGGCTTTGGGCCAAATACGTCGCCGGCCTTGCGTATTGGGGCTACCAGCTGTTGTTCGGCCATACCCTTTGACATTCCGCAGCTGAAACATAAAAAAAATCAGTCGCAGAGTTGGTTGTCGGAAGCATTTTATGTAAGTGGATATTGCAGTCTGATCCTGCTGCCGCCAGCACTAGTAAACGAGGGTAAGTATTATAATCGCAGTTGTAACAATTTTTGTTTGATTATCGTCTGAGAGAATGATCTGAGTGGTCAAACTTACCTGTACAGAATAATCTGTCGCCACTCGCAAATACTCGCAAACACTCCGAATATCATGGGTACACTGAGGTCCGCTAATGTCCTCGGAATATCGAGCGCATAACTTCGAGTAAATTTTTTTCACTCGGAATGGTTTACTCCAAACCACTCGGCGGAAAATCGCGGATTGTAAAATTGGTCCGCGAAATGAAAAAAAAAAATTGGTTCTTTTACCTGAGCCGTACTGTAGCTCCAGATAAAACGCTTTTTTTTCCAAGCGAAAAATGTTAATATTTTTCTTTTTTCTCCACAAAAACATATGTTGTGGGTACTCATTAGAAGCACCTCTGCAAGGCGCTTCTAATGAGTACCCACAACGTATGTTTTTGTGGATAAATAAAAAAAAATTATGTGGATACTCCCTCTTATTTGGAGCTATGTTTACAACTGAAAATGTACAGATATCTTTCTCCATGAAAACAAGTTGTGGGTACTCATTAGAAGCATTTCAGTGAAGTGCTTCTAATGAGTACCAACAAAATATGTTTCCATAGAGAAAAAAGAAAACTACTTACACGGAGCTATGATAACACTACAAAAATACAGTCGACTCTCGTTATCTCGAACTCCAAGGGACTCTATGAAACACTTCGAGATATCCGTAGTTCGACATATCAGATTTACGGAACTGAGGAAAAAACAATTAATCGAACAACCACCTTTAACAGAATGAATACGTAATTTGACTCCTAAGTTAGAGATATATTGAAAAGATTGTGGAAAAGAGGAGAAATTGCTCCTAAGGAGCAATTTCTCCTCTTTTTCACAATATTTTATTGACTGTTGGTAGACCTCTGTGTTAAAACAGGGACCAGATTATCACTTCGAGATAAGCGGTTATTCGAGATAAGCGAGTTCGAGATAACGAGAGTCGACTGTACTTAGTAATCCATTTTGTAGCTGCAACATGTAACAGCCCAGCCATAGCAACAAGAACAGGCCACAAATTGTTACCAAAACAGTTTACTACTTTCCTGTAGCAGAAAAAAGGCCATAACACTATTGTTTTCATCACATCAGTCAATGTAACCCCTAACTATGCAACATAATTTGGAGTTCAATGCCCCAGTCAACGCAATTAAGGTCTTGTCGAACTGGTCAGTTTACCTAACCACACTTTTCCTGGACAGACTTGGTCCTCTAAGTGGTTAACGAGTACTCTGCAGCCTGCAGACTCAATTGCCAGAAACTTACAAACTGCCTTTCTTGAATCAGCAGAAGGTACACAAATGTAGATAATGACCATAGAAAATATTTTATGATATCAGATAAATCTCAAGGAACGAATGCTGTCGAACATGCTGGGGATTGAGCCCATGACCTGATCACTTTAGATGCGCATCTGACTGAGTCACGAATGCCCACGCCTGGAGCTTTGATGCCATTCAGAAATTCTTCCATGCTTTCTGTAGTCTGCTCATTCCTTACTTATCGTACATTATTATAAAAATGACAATGACATTATATTCTATACTTTGTGGAGTCTACTCATTCCTTACCTTCATTATCATGAAAAAAAAAAACAAACAAAAAACTACCTCACTTTAACACTCTTCCATACTTTGTGGCATCCACTCATTCCTTACCTTAATGTCATAACAAATAACCTGACCTTAACATTCTTCCACACTTTGTAGAGTCCACTCACACCTTACTTCTACTATCATAAACTAGCTATGAGTGTTTGTAAAACACTATGCCCCCAATCATATGCTTGCCCCTAACGGTTTGACAAGCATCCCCTACTTAAGCAATGTTATCTTATCATATTGTGTTGAAATTCAAACTCATTATTATGTTCATTTCTTTTCATAAAATAACACCTAAGGTTCAGCTGACATCAGAAGCTACATGTACACATGGAGTCAAAAATATTCCCAAATAGCAATACAGTGCTGACTTGTATGTTACTATCTGGGCACTTTGTGGGCATTGTAGGTCAGGCCCTAGTGCACCAGATGGGGAGATCATACCAGCTCAGCCAAACTTATAATGCTTCATGGGGACAAAAGGCATTTTCTAGTATGGATTTGCACACCATGGCACTTTCTAGTATGGATTTGCACACCATCTTATTACAGTACTAAGTTGATCTAATGACACATCCATACCCTTAGCAAACTTCCTTCATAGCATAATAAAATATATAAAGCCCCTATACCCATACAACTGTTCTCAAGGTTGTATACAGGGTTCAAATATAACTTTCTTGACAGCTTGCTAAAATTAGCAAGTGGCAAAACACTGTTAAATGTGGCTTTAAACCTTAGCACTCTGGGTAAAAATTTCAGCAGACATTTTAAAATATTTTTCTTATTTTTCCCAGAAAACAAGTTTTGACATCACATGCAAATTGTCTCCTTTGGAGACAATTTGCATGAAATGTCAAAACCTGTTTTCTGGGAAAAATAAGAAAAATATCGTCATTGCTTTTGGAGAAGAAATTGCAAAACTTCAGCCTCAGTGCCTCAGGTTCCACCAATTATAGAAAATTTTTCCAACTTGCTAGAATCAGCAAGTGATAAAAATTGCGGCTTGCTTTTTGAGGAAATTAACCAGCATTTAGCAAGTTAGAAGTGCTAAAATTGATCCCTGGTATACAACACTATTAATAGACTAATGCCTAAGTCCAAAAGGGGCATAAATTCAGTCAGGCTATAAAGATTCTCCACATATTTTGATTGTAAAGTTGTTAATAATAAACTTTATGTTCTGTTCTATTCCATTGTAAGTCTAACTCTATCTAAAATTTATAGATCAAACTTAAAATATAATTGAGTTATTTACTCCTCGTCACCATGCCGCATACTAAATTTCAAGACCCTAACTTTAACATTTTTTTAGATATCTTCAAAGGGCCATAATTTTCAATTTTACATAGAATTACCTCAAAATATAATCAGGTAATCTACACATTATCTCTAATCAGCATATTGAAATTCAAGAACCTAATTGAAATATATTTGAGATATCTTGCTAAGGACAAATTGCCCAGAACCACAAAGGGCTATAACCCATGTCAAGTTTTCACAGAATTCCCTCGAACTCTAATCAGGTTTACAATTTATATATCAGCTCCAATCAGCATAACTTTAAAAATAAATTTCAAGACACTAGCTAATACTCTTAGAGATATCCCAAGGCTGGGCGGTCAAAACCAGGGGCGATTTAACCGGCGGATTTAACCGGTTAAAACCGCACTAGTCAATACTCCCATAGTGGTCAATACTGGTCGACTGAACTATTGACTGGTTGACTGAATATTTTTAGTGGTCAGTTGGAGATTATGGTGGTCAGTTGATTGACTGATTATGGCAGATTACAGGCACAGAATAGTCTAGCAATTTGTTCATCTAACTGCTTTCACATACTACACTCTGTTGAAATGACAAAGCTACTGAAATTAAGTCTTTTGAAGTTAGGTCTCTTTGCTAGAGGCTGATCATTTGATAGAGTTTCAGGTTTAGATGTTATTTCTTCAAGTGGCCGCTTAGCAATACTTTCTGGCTTTTTTAGCCCTAGGCATTTTTGTCTATATGAGTCTTCAGTCTTACAACCTAAGCACTAACTTAATATTACAGTCTTTGCACCTTGCACCGCTTTTTTTGTAATCTTCCAAAATAGTGAAGAAGTTCCAAATTGGGTCTTTAGGTTTCATTTTTGACACCTTCAGTAATAGCTTGATGATAAGATACTATCTAGATTGCAGATAATTAAAAAATTCACACATTAGGAATAAAGCCTGGTGTCAGTGTATAATACAGGTATAATATCAGAGACATGTGATTGATCACTTTGGCAATTAGATCTATGTCACACCCACTGCAGTGGCATGGGGCAGCTTTTACACATTTTATTCTGTTTTGACAGCAATTTACAGGTATGTAAATTATGTAGCTACTTAAATATACTTACAGACATGAGTGAATCTTCAAACATTGTTTGGTTTATAAATTACAGCCTTCTACAGATGTACTACTTCACAGGCCTAAATATTAATGACAGGTGTATTTCACACGTTTACAATATGTGATAATTGTCCGCAATAACATCAAAATTATATGTTAGCTGCTTTTTGATGTAACCTTGAGTGGTACAATCTGGTACAACACTTTTTTTCTGTCAAACCAAATAGGACCTTTCATAAATCCTTTAAAGTCCATGATAAATTCAGCTTATTCATATTCATGTAATTCAAAATATGAACAATTAATCTAACCTTTAAAGGGATAATATAATAATAAAGATTGTTTGGTTGAAAAGAAAGATCTCTTTATAGTTCAGTGAATCAATCCAATCAACCTCTTCAGTTGACCAGCAATAATGCATTTTGACTTAAGATCAAATAAAAAAGAGGACCTCAAATAATTAGTTACATGTATTATTAAAACTATTTGTCTTGTTCACTGTTCAAGAAAATATAGTCTAATCCCATGTACATGATGCTGGAGGGAATGCTTTTAACCAGTCACAACTACTGTCATCTGCTTTGTCTTCTGCCGGTTACTTTAAAAGTCATTTCTGCAAACAGTGTGGACCCAGATCAGACTGCTCCTAAAGGAACAGTCTGATCTGGGTCCACACTGTTCGCCTGTATGCAAAAATAGGTTTGAAAAGTTTGCAAGAATATTCAGCAGATGACATAAACAGACGACATTTTCAGATGCAGATTTTCTTGGCACTTTAAGGGTTAAGACCAGTTTATCAACAGGACAGAGGCATATACACCAATGATTTAATCAACCCCTGACCACCAATCGACCAGTAATGACCGGTTAAAACCGGTTTTAACCACTGGCCTGGTCAGTACTCTTATTGACCGGCTTTTTGCCAACCTTGAGATATCCTGCTGACAAGATCAAAATGCCCAAAAATTACAAAGGGGAATAATTCGGTCAATTTTTATTGAATTCACTCAAAATCTAATCTACACATCATACCCAATCAGCATATAAAATTTCAAGACTCTAGCTTAAATGCTTTTTGAGATATCTTGCTGACATCAAAATGCCCAGAACCACAAAGGGCGATAACTACATCAATTTTTCATGGAATTCCCTCTAAATCTAATCATTTAAGCTACATACTATACCCAATCAGCAAATTAAATTTCAAGACTTTAGCATAAATGCTGTTAGAGATCATCATAATATATCATAATCGGATTTTTGATTAACGTGCAGGTACAGGGGCAACATCCACATCAGTGGGCCCCCTTCCAGATAGCTGGCTTGCTGCACGCATGCAGATCTCACACCAGATCTCCAGGTACATCTGTCATGAGGGTTGATAGCCGACAGCTTCCACTCTCTGCAATCCCTCTCTGTCAGCTGCTTCCATGTCATTTTGGGCCTCCCAGGCCCATGCTTTCCATCAACCTGTATGTCAAAGGCTGTCTTGATTGCACCACTGGAGCATTCCACATGTCCATACCATCAAAGTCTTCTCTCCTTCAGATCCTCAAAGCCAAGCCGCACAAGTAGCTCATTGGACCTGGTGGTGACAATGTCTTGCGGCCTGACATTGCAGATCTGTCTGATCATTGCCCTGTCATTTCGCTGCAGACGCTGGAGGTTCGGCTTCGTCAATGGCCAAGTCTCGCTGGCATGGAACATTACGCTCCGCACACAAGAGCTGTACACATGGCCACGCGTTTTGAAAGAGAGGTGGCGTGAAGAGAGGACTGGTAGCAGATCCTTGAACTTCTTCCAGGCGGTTTTCACACGTGTTGTGGTTGAAAGTTCACAGCCACCTGCTGCTGAGAGCATGTCTCCTAGGTAGCAAAAGGAAGCTACCACCTCAAGCTTGTCAAGTCCGACCTGGACTTCCTTCTGTGATCTGCCATCCAAGGGGTGTGCAGTCCCCTGGCACCGTGTACATCTATAGTCAGGGTCCTTTTTCAAGCGCTTGAGCCCACTGCATTTCTTGTGCACCCAGTGCTTGCAGCCATTGCAGAAGATGCTGTTGCTGCCCACTCCAGTGCGACAGACAGCGCATGGAAACTCGCCTGAACTCTGCAGAAGGTCCAGTCCCGTACCGCAGATCATGATCTTTGTCTTTCCTGCATTTACTCTCAGTCCTTTCTTCTCAATTGCTTCTTTCCAAGTCAAGAGCCTCCTGACACATTCCTCAAGTGATTCAGCGATGATAACTAGGTCATCGGCATAGAGGTCCTCCCAGGGGACCCCACAGCGGAACTCTCATGATAAGGCTTCAAGCACAATGATGAAGAGCAGTGGGCTGAGTACTGATCCTTGGTGAACACCAACCTTCACTTCAAACTCTTCACTGTACCCCTCACCAACATGGACACGGCTCCGTGCATTTGCATACATCCCCTGCATCAGTCGCACAATCCACTCCTCCACACCAAGTTTTCTCAGCGCCCACCAGATGACCTTCCGAGGTACTCGATCAAACGCATTCTCCAGGTCTACGAAAGCCATGTAGTCTTTTATTGGCAGCTAGATACTTCTCTTGCAGCTGCCTGACAACAAAGATTGCGTCTGTAGTGCTTCTGCCTGGGACGAAGCCAAACTGGGAATCGTCGATTGACACCAACTGTCTGATGAGGCCGTCCACAATCCTCTCCAGGATTTTCATAACCTGCTCTGTCAGCTTGAGACCGCGGTAGTTGCCCCTTTCCAATGCGTCCCCTTTTCCCTTGTAGAGGCAGACAATGAAACTCTGCTCCCAGTCAGAGGGTACCTTGCCATCATGAATGATTGCAACTGCGAGGTCACGGATCATGGAGGCGCCCATGTCACCGGCCGCTCTTATCATCTCCACCACTATGCTTGATGGGCCCGGTGCTTTGCCTGCCTTCATCTGCGAAATAGCCTTCTTAACCATATCAATGGTGATTGGGATGGGTGGGCCTTCCACTGGTGATTGATATGACAGGTGGTCTGGGTCCCAGTCAAACTCAACATTGAGAAGCCTTTGGTAGTGCTCCAGCCAGGCCTTCTGTTTTGAGTCTTCACTCATTGACATCTCTCCTGCATCATTCTTCACAGGTTTGTCACCAACAACATCAGTGATATCCTGCTGAAAAGGTAAAAATGCCTTGGACCCAGAAATACAAAGGGCAATAATTCTGTCAATATTTCACAGAATTACCTCAAAATCTAACCAGCTAATCTACACATCATCCCCAACCAGCATTTAAAACTGCATTACCCTAGCTTTTTTATTTTTTGAGATATCTTGCTGACAAGGGCAAATTGTCCAGAAATGCAAAGGGCCATAACTAAGGCAATATTTCATGCAATTCCCTCAAAATCTAATCAGGTAATCTACACACCATGCCCAATCAGCACATAAAATTTTATGACCTTAGCATAAATACTTTTTGAGAGATCTTGCTGGCATCAAAATGCCAAGAACTACAAAGGACCATAACCAAGTCAAGTTTTCACGTAATTCCCTTTGAATCTAATCAGGTAATCTACACACCATTCCCAATCAGAATTTTAAATTTCAAGACCTTAGCTTAAATAAATTTTTGAGAGATCTTGCTGACAAGGTCAAAATGCCCATAAGTACAAAGGTCCATAACCATGTCAATTTTTCATGGAATTCCCTCAAAATCTAATCAGGTAATAGACACACCATCCCCAATCAGCTACATAACTACAAATATGCAGCAGAGATCTCATTAACTCCAGATTTGGAGTAAGTTACTCCAACTTTTCATTTCTGATGCCAACTTTATGGAAAGTCTCAATAGATAAGTATGGTAAAACTCCAATTTTTTCAGGAGGACAGCATTTTACTCCAATTTTCAAAATCCTAGTGAGAACCCTGTGGAGGACAAGAAAAAAAAACAATACAGGTCAGCTAATTTTTCACGGGAAACCCATATATAAAATTTTGAAACCCTAGCATGCAGAGTTCTTAAGCTATGGCATGAACAAAAAAGCATAACGAATGGACAAGCAAAGCCAAAGCAATATGCCCCACCAATTTCATTGTAAAAAAATTGGGGGCATAAAAAAAGTATCTCACTTTCAGCATTCCCACTCACATTTTGATTTAGGGGTACATGTACCCTTTGGGTTTAGCATTTGAGGGTACAGATCACTTTTTGAGGGTACACATATTTTGGGGTAATTAAATGCATTGTTAAGCACTGGGAAGACTTTATACTTTAAATGTCATTGTAGTCAGTTTTAGGTACTTTGTCTTAGTATTTTAAATCAAAAGGAAAACTGTGCTTCAATCATATCAAGACGTCACTTTTCCAAAACATATTCTTCAGTCAAAAGAACCTAATACTAACAGCCAAGTTCAAGTACTATTAAAGCTTCCTAGATATACAATGTTTGAAAACAGGTAAAGCAGGTTCTGTCCAGAATGTTGTTCCTTTCGTTCAGTGTGAGCCGGACATACTGATTTTATAGAAAATCGCTACTGCAAAATGGCATGAAAGATTGGAAATTCTATGAAAGAGTGTATGACATTTTCCTGGGAGTTCTGAGCACTTTTAATATTCATAACAGTGTTTATTGACTGAATAATTAAACGTTCTCAGGAAATTAGGATGTCGCGAAAACTTATGAAATGTAGATTTTACGGCAGTAAGTACATGTTTTTGTTGATAACAGTCATTAAAAACTTGGCTAAAGTAGTCATGCAGCGGTACAACTATCCTAAATTAATCTAAATGAAACAAAATATTTCTTTTGCATGCAGTAATTACCGATCTAATTGGCAACTTTTGTATACACTTGAGCGAACCGAGCCATATCGAAACTCGGAGAAAAAGAGGTGTCCACTGAACCGAGATACAATGTAATGGTCGTCAGTGATTGGATAATGCAAAAAAGATCATACACAATAACCAATGAACAATAATCTCATCCCTCTCGGTAAGAATATAAATACATTCCGGGATTTCCGTCCGTTTAAATGCACTGGTCGAATGCATTCATTATTGTCCGCCAGAAACCGCAGTGTTTCGATGCTTTATTAATATTTAAAAGGATATGCTATTGAGCGAAAACTGACTCAGTAGGACGTACGCATGTTGCAATTTATACGTGCACCAAATTTTTGGTACGTTTATGTACGTAGATACCAACAGATCTGTACGCTCATGGCAGATTCTCTACATGAATTACGTACTGCAGTACGTGAATGGGAATGCTGACTTGAAGCGTTAACACTCTTCCTGACTGCTGTCCTGTCATTCCTTACCTCCATTATCAAGTGTGCGGGCTTCAATGTCATCTTTGTCTACATGGGTCAGCTGGAGGATCAGTGGTCTCCTTGTGACAATTCCTGTCCCTCGAGGAAGGAAGTCACGACCTACCAAACTCTCAAGAACTGAACTCTTTCCAGAACTCTGAAAAAAAATAGAAACAAAACTTGTCAGATATAAAACAAATGCACTTCATCTGTGTCATCTGCAAGTGAACAACAACCTTCTTCCTATGCATGTATATAATGAAAAATTAAATTGTCTGATTTTGGATATCGGCGATTGTGCCAAAATGCCAGCCTTTTTTCTGCTAACACCCACCTTTAACGCTACCTGAACTGACTCTCCGTAAGCACCTTCGGAAGACCTCCATATGATTTTCCTTTCACAACATTGTGTTGCTCTTGTGGAGATAAGCAGCCGTGAATCACTTATAAAAATCAAATTTTTATAAAGCAATTACTTTTTTAAGAAACATCACGAAAACCTGCCTATGTAATTTTGACCCCCTTAAACCCAACTTTTCATATAGTAAAACAGGAGTATACATTATTTTTCTTATTTCTGCTCAAAAACTTAGATTGTGAGTACCTGTTTCAACCGCCTCGCCAAGGCGGCTCTAACGAGTACCCACAATCTATGAAATATGAAAAAATATCAGTGTTTTATCTGAAAATTTTCAGATTTTGGAGGTCAAATTTTCTATATATTTAAGTAGGCATAATTTTGTAATGTAAACCAAAAATTTATACTTATGCCCTTTTACAGTGACAGGTGATGAATTTTAAAATTGATCAATTAAATTTGAACTTCTGAAAAAGATAGCTAGTTTTTAGAATTGTAAAGATTGTACAACAGTTTGCAACAGCACCAGGGGCCAGTGCACCTACTACTGCACTCCCTACTGTCTTTTTCTACATCTCTCGGAAAGACGTTTTTTGCTTGGCGTTTTATTTAGAAAAATACTTTGTTCTGATTGGCCATATCATCAGAAACCATTTGTCTGTTTTATTAGGTAAGCTTCAAACCTGGATTGTCTGTTAATGATAATGGTTTACATTGGCAACCCGAGCATGGATATCTAAGATAAAGCATTTCTTATCAGCAGTTATCTGGAAACTTAGGTGTTATAATCAACTCTGATAAGGCATCAATCATAGACATAGAATTAGAGACATCGGGACATAGGGCATGCACTGCGAAGGGCAAATCGATACCTGAGCGCCAATCACAACAATTTGTGGTAGCTGTATAATCTCTGAACCAACTGTATTAAGAACATCTTGGAGCTTGTTTATAACCGGTATTAAACTTTCCATATCTCTATAAGTAGACTATACTCAAACTTAACTTTTAAAACCATTTGACAGTGAAACCGAAAATGGCGAAACCATTTAACGGAAAATTCCGAGTAGTTCGAATAGTGGTGTAAAGTACTTCAGGCGGATATATTACGGAAACTCACGAATGTACTTACAGTCATTTTGTGGAAATCCAGCATGCAGCCACAACCTCCAGTCCATGGACTACAAATACCACAAATTGATAGAAAAAAACATATGTCCTCTATGTTTAGTTTTTTTTCTTTGGCTGGATATGGAATTCGTTCTAACGTGCTGAACTGGAAAGGTGCCTTGCTTGGTGACCTACTCGCAGGGGGGTCGTTGTGGGGGAGGAGTCAGCTCGGGCCCAATGACCTTATTTTCTTCAGGAGTCTGTTCTTAGTCTGACGCTGTTTTTCCTCTACATCAAAGACCTGCCTGAAAACATTACTTCCCAGGTGCTCTGCTTTGCAGATGAGACTGCTTTGTACCTCACCATGGAGGGCGTGGGGTGCTGTTGACGGGTCCAGGAAATATATTTATTTCACTTACAGACTGCTGTGCTCTCTTGGAGACTGTCACCTGTGCTTAGTACCAGGCGTTGATATCTCTAGGTACCTGTCCTCTCACATACGAGACAGAATTACCGACTGTGCAAACAAAACCCTTGGATTTATCAAGAGGAATGATATTAAAACGAAAATGCCAGGACAATTTTTCTTTATTTTTTTTCTACTTTCCCCTCTGTCCCCTTCTTAGTTCTAGCCTTTGAGTACTATTTTCACTTTTTTTTTTGTATCTAGTATTGTACCACCACCACCACCACCACCATTATTATTATTATTATTATACAAGCTACCAAATACTCCTTATATGTTAGTTTATTTTCTTAGTATATATAATGCGAATTTAAACTGTCCTAACATACATGCAATGCATTAGATCTAACCGCTTGTAAATATTAGTATTGTATTAGTTTTTATGCCAGTATATATACAGTTGTGCATGTTTTGGGAGAAGAACAAAATAAGCTTAAAGCTTCCGTTCTAATCTTGGTTGTGTTATGACATTGAATGTTTTGTTCATGTACTAAATTGGAAATAAAAAAAAATGTTTAAACTAAACTATCAGGAGTGAGATGCAGCCTATAATACCCTGGGCAAGCCGCAGCTGGAATACACTGCAGCCATTTGGGATCCTCACATCAAAACCAAGGTGGACCAGATTGAGAAAGTCCAACGACTAGCCGCTCATTGGACAACATGTAACTTTGATAGCATATTTAGTGTTTCGTCTATGCTTTTAACTTTGGGTTGGCGCACCGTCGAGCAGCTCTTCTATAAGATTGTATATAACATGGTCACAGTAACGCTCCCAGATTATGTCATATTAACCACCTGTACGTCCCAGCGCGGCCATTCTGTGACCTTTCGGTTGATTTATACCGAAAGAATTTCTGTAAGTATTCTTTTTTTCCACTGTCAATCGTTCAGTGGAATACGCTACCAGAATATGCTGTCATCTCGCCAAGCTTTGACAATTCAAGGCCGTCCCGTTCTCTGAGTTTTGCCTGATATATATATATATATATATATATATATATATATATATATATATATATATATATATTATATATATATATATATATATATATATATATATATATATATATATATATATATATATATATATATATTTGGGGGGGAGGGGGGCGGGGGGGGGGGGATTGGCCTTAAAATGGTCATTTTGTGTGTGTGTGTGGGGGGGGGGGGGGGGGGGGGGTGGATATTAGCCATTTGCATGTATTTTTCGGGGGTCACTTTCAAAACTGACTATTTTTGGGGTCTATCAAAATTCTCAGTATTTTTATTTTGGGTATCGAAAGAATTTGGGGTTAGAACCTTCTGTTTGAACTGATAGTTGTTTTTTATCTAGTTCTAACAGCTCTATTCTGCTGTGCATCAGTTCAATGCCATTAAAGTAAAACCGGAGCTATTGTTGGAAACTGTTTAAAGCACTCTTATTGACCGCCGGTCTGGATTTTTATATATGGTAGACTATTCGATTAGGTCACTGAGGACGTTTTATATTTGCCGGAATCGTCGGTTTGTGACGATCCCGAAATAAAAAAAAAAAAATCTTATAATGTCTATTTTATTTTCATTTCAATCAAGAAATTTCATAAAGCTTAATAAAAGCAAACATTAAAGTTTTTTGTTCCTTTTTACCTGTTACATTGAAAAATTATTAAACTTAAGTATACATGTACCCTTGTCCCATATCTCTATGTAAAAATGAACAAAATTTGCGCCGGTACTTAGACGTTTACGTCTAAATATTTTGTCTTGTTACTAATACAATCGTTATACAGGAAAAATAAATGAAACCACACTTTTGTAAAAAGAAAGCAATGGGAATATTTTTGGGGTCTGCTAATACCTGGAGATATTTGTTTTAGGTGTGGCTGATATACCAGATATTTCATATATTTATTTTCATTTTGGGATTTGTGTGTGGTGGGGGGGGGGGGGTGGGGTTGGGGGGTTGGGGGTATGACTGATATACCGTATATTTTTGGGGGTAAACAGTAATATGCTGGGATCCAGCCTGTGTAGCAGACAAAATTCAGAGTACATCCCACCCCATCCCCCACCCGGGCCACAGGTCTCGCGGACATTTTGGGCATGCGCACTTATCAAAACTTAAAGGCTGTTAAGGTAAAAAAATAAAAAAATAAAAGCAAAACATGATAGTAAGGATGTTAAAGTATGATAGTAGTGACGTATGGAAGATGATAGGTTAAACTTGTGAAGCAACCGGCGCACAAAGAACTGCAAGAGAAAAGCCGCCTTGGAACAGTCAGTAGTAAAACTACTGGGTTGGGTTTTGTGGGGGGAGGGGGTGGGGGTGTAGGGGTGACTTAAATCGGTTTCACTCGCACACCACCTCAATCTAGTTTGGTATGCCGTATTTATCGTAGGTGTTCGGAAAGACAGGCCTGAACAAACAGTGTCGACCCATATAAGACACCAAAACGTGTTGTAATATGAAACAATTTGAAACAATTGTCGCAAGCTAAAAAAAAAAAAAAAAAAAAAAAGGACAGACAGATTATGTTCATGCATATTCTGCGAAAAACCGCACGCAAGATTATCCTAATTATCGCTGATAACTTTGCTTTCCTCTTTAATTGCAAGACGGTGGGTCGGTCCTCAGAGTAAAAAATGTATGCTTCCTGTGTATATTGACTTTTCTTTTTCCAAAGGATCTCCCTTTTCCAAACATATTTATCTTCAATACTGGTGGCGTTAAGTGCTAAATGATGGCTCCCTCTTCAGTCTGTTTCATATGGCTGGCGCCTGATCATCTATGTTTGTAGCCGGGCCCATCGTGTCCTGTTTGTGGTTTTCTTGTGCTCTGGCTGAAGGTCGCCATTGAGCCATTGTTTGTTTGTTGAAGACAGGAATTAGGTTGCGTCTATGGTGAACTATGCACCTTTGATTTTGTTTGTTGGCAATGCACTGTCCAGTCTGTCTCAACGCGAATGGAAACAGAGGTCCACACTAGACAGCACGATGAGCAGGCTGGTCATTACATTTGAGCTGCAATTAGTGAAAACGTACCTTCTGGCATGTGTGCCCAACGAAGACTCAAATCAGCCTGTGCATCTACGCAGTCTGATCAGTATGCGTTGTCCGCGTAAAGAAACTTTGCATTCTTGGCTATGATTAACCAAACTGCACCCAGTGAAGATTCTGATCAAACTGTACTAATGCACAGTCTGATCTGAATCTTCGCTGGGTTCACATGTACCTTCTTTTCTGACGCTGTGGCGCATTTGTTCTTTGCATATGTGAAAAAAAATCATGAGGTAACTCAGGTTTTCTTTGCATGCGATTAATGGACGTGATTGAGTTATGTGTACTCCGTGTATGCGTTTTACATGAGTGGAGTACGCGTATTTCTACATACACAGCCTATGGTTTAGCTCAGTTTTGCCTCCACAAATGATGAGAGGCATATTGCTTTAACATTTCGTCTGTTCATCCCACCATTGGACATTTGTTTGGTATTCAAATATACAACATTTGTTTACGACTAGGTTAGGATTTTGAGTCATCTTGCTGGGAAGTTCCTAGAGGCACGTTTGTACGTTTTAACCCATTTTAATTTATCTGGATACCCAAAAGGGGGACTGGCAAGCAGTGCAGACCCAGACCAGATGCCGCATATGTGGCGTCTGATCAGGGCCTCCACTGTTTGAAAATAGTGTAGCCATTTTTCTTTAGAAATGTCTAATCGCATAGCCTGACATACATAAAATTGAAATTTGACTTTTGCAATGTGTGCCGTCTAAAATGTGCTAAGAAAGACCCGTTTTGTCCATTCCGTGACTCTGGAATTGTTGAAAATACTTTCAAGTAACTTACTACAAATAAAGAGCATCATCAGACGATGAAAGAGAATAAGAACCGTTACTCTGTTTTCAAATTAACGCATTTATTGCCCATTGAACAACTGCCAAATATAATTCATGTCCGCTCTGTAACCATAAAATCGTTGAAGACATTGGGCGAACTCTTTTATCACCTAACCGATCCAGCCGGTGATTATTTAATCGCGATAGCTTTGGATTTTTATATGTGGTAGACTATTCGATTAGCTCACTGAGGACGTTTTATATTTGCCAGGATCGTCGGTTTTTTCGTCATTGTTGACACACGGACGAATTACCTGCCCGCCGTGTTTTAGCCGCCTAAACCTATCAGTTAGAAGCGACGCAATCGGACCAAGCCGATTTGCTGCCGGCTGACTCGGCTGTAGAAAATAGTGCGTTAGTCGGTTTGCCGCGGCGAACCGGCGGGCTGCGAAAAAAAGAATGCGCCCATTTTCATGGAGTTTGGTATAAATATAAACCATCATCAGATACTATGTGTAGATAAAGAACAGTGACTCTAGTTCTAACTTTACTGAGTTATGCTCCTTGTATTTACAGCGGACACAAGACGTTTATACAAAGCCACATCAACGTTGATGCAACGCTATGACGTTGCATTGACGTTGATGCGACTTTGTATAAACGATCTGTGCCCGCTTGGCTGTTTTCATAAAAATGTGTCCGCCAAACAACTTTCATTCTTATGAAGATACTTTTTTTCCGAAACTCGATATAATGTAAAGCATTATCAGACAATGTGCAGAGAACACGTATCGTATTTTTATTTACGTTTTAGCGGGGTTGTGCCCTTTGTGAATTATTCATATTGGACCTCATCTTTCCGTTTTCTATCTTTTAACCCTTTCAACCCTGAGTTTCAGCAGACGACATTTGATGATACTTTTCTATTTTTTTTTCCAGAAAAATGGATTTCACGGTTTTCTGCAAAGTCGAGACTATTTGCATGAAATGTCAAATCCTGTTTCCTGGGAGAAATAAGAACTGAAAATATTTTAAAATGTCGTCTGCTGAGAATTGATGCTTAGCACTCTCTGGACAATTTCAGCAGACAACATACTGATGACACTTCTCTTTTTTTCCCAGAAAACAGGGTTTGACATTCATGCAAATTGTCTCCAAGTATCAAATTTTGTTTCCTGGAAAAAATAAGAAAACTATTTCAAAATGTCGTCTGCTGAAAATTAATGCTTAAGACTCTGGGTAAAAAAATCATCTTACACCATTTTGAAATATTTACATTTTTTTTATTTTTCTCAAAAAAAAAAGACATGTTTTTTTGTGTTTTTTTTTTTTTTTTTTTTTTTTTTTTTTGTTTCTTTTGAGAAAATTATCAATTTGTTGTTTGCGGAATAAGCCTAGAGAGTAATAAGGTTAAGGTGCGCTAATACAGCTGAAACATTTTTAAAGATGTGCATTCTAAAGTACACCTGTGAGATCTATAAATAAACATAATCCAGCAAGTGAATAATTTTCGTTTATTGCAAATTGACTTTAGTTTTATTTACATAGAGACAATGGAACATCCACTGGTTAAGTTTTAGTTATACCACGGCTCGTGCGCATGTACTATGCGATAATGCACGAGCGTGAGTGGGCGCATTATTGCAAGTACGTGCGCAGAACCATGGTATAACTGATTTATCACATTTTCATGCTTGTAGATCATCTACATCGTGAGCTAGTTTATGCATGCTAAATTTTAGGAATTGTGACTACTATACGATAATTCATTGTCAAGCGCTTGTGTTTAGTTCCTACTCCATACCACATTAATACCACGAAAGAATTTCACATAAACTACAATTGTTTACCAGATCATCACAATGTGCAGAGAACACGTATCGTATTTTTATTTACGTTTTAGCAGGGCTGTGCACTTTGTGAATTATTCATATTGGACCTCATCTCTCCGTTTTCTGTCTTTTAACCCTTTCAACCCTGAGTTTCAGCAGACGACATTTGATGATACTTTTCATTTTTTTTTCCCAGAAAAATGGATTTCACGGTTTTCTGCAAAGTCGAGACAATTTGCATGAAATGTCAAAACTTGTTTCCTGGGAGAAATAAGAAAAAAATATTTTAAAATGTCGTCTGCTGAGAATTGATGCTTAGCACTCTCTGGACAATTTCAGCAGACAACATACTGATGATACTTCCCTTTTTTCCCAGAAAACAGAGTTTGACATGCATGCAAATTGTCTCCAAATATCAAATTTTGTTTCCTGGGAAAAATAAGAAAACTATTTCAAAATGCCGTCTGCTGAAAATTAATGCTTAAGACTCTGGGTAAAAAAAAATCATCTTACACCATTTTGAAATGTATTTTTTATTTATTTTTCTAAAAAAAAAATGTTTTTTTTTTTTTTTTTTTTTTTTTTTTTCTTTCTTTCTTTTGAGAAAATTATCGTTTGCGGAATAAGCCTAGAGAGTGATAAGGTTAAGGTGCGCTGATACAGCTGAAACACTTTAAAAGATGTGCATTCTAAAGTACACCTGTGAGATCTATAAATAAACTATGGTACGAGTATTATCCCATAGTCCAGCAAGTGAATAATTTTCGTTTCTTGCAAATTAACTTAACTTTTATTTACATAGAGACAATGGAACATCCACTGGTTAAGTCTTATTTATACCACAGCTCATGCGCATGTACTATGCGATAATGCACGAGCGTGAGTGGGCGCATTATTGCAAGTACGTGCGCAGAACCATGGTATAACTGATTTATCACATTTTCAAGCTTGTAGATCATCTACATCGTGAGCTACTTTATGCATGCTAAATGTTAGGAATTGTGGCTACTATATGATAATTCATTGTCAAGCGCTTGTGTTTAGTGCCTACTCCATATCACATTAATTCACAAAAACTACAATTGTTTACCAGATCATCAGACTGTACAGAACATAACCCTGTCGGGTCAAAGTAAAAGCCACATTAATTGCAAAACTTTTGTGGCCTGTACTTTGTGTCCGTTTTGATATCACGTAAACTCCTCAATGCATTTTCATATATTTTGGTATGATTGTTCACCATATCAAGACATTTGCAGAAACTAGCCATGTCGGCCCGTGGTCAAGGTAAAAGATTTCTGGCATGTTTGGCTATTTCCTAAACTTTGATATTTTTCGTATTTCTGCTCAAAACATAGATTGTGGGTACTCGTACCCCTGTAAACCCCAGTTTTACTATATAAAAGTGGGGTTTAAGGGGGTCAAAACTATATAGGCATGTTTTCGTGATGTAAATTCAAGAAAAAACGTTTATGGACTGTTTTCTTTTTGTGTGTCCACTCCATAGAACATAACCCCATACAGCTTGGCATAGTTGTTCAACATGTCACATGCTATTCGTCTTCCCCCCAGTGACGGGGAGACGTATTGTTTGTTTTAATCATGCCAGTTTGACCAACTGTCTATCCTTAACACAAATCGTGTCATCTCTGTATCTCCTAAGCCCCTTGCGTGAGATCGATATAACCTATCACCACTGGCCACCATATCAAAACGGAGTGGAGGACCAACTTTCCATGCATGTTTGGTCAGGGTCAAAATTCAAGGTCAGACGTTACTGACCTGTATTCAACGATGATAAACAGCCCACACAGAGTTTTCTACATGTGAAAAACCTTTGATGAAAACGTATGGTTTTGTTCCAAAAATCTTAATTGATTCTCTTTATTTTTCATATGTAAAGCTTTCAAGCTTTTAAAATTCATATATATGCTACCGGTTTTGTTCCCCTTCCCCCCCCCCCACCCCCCACCCCCCCCCCTCAGAATCGATTTATCTAGTGTTTCCCTTTTCTTTATTTTTATTTTATTTATTTATTTATTTATTGCTTTTCACAAGAAATGCATTCACAATATTTTGACATGAATCTTTGTAAGGACATTGACCAACAGATACTTTAGCAATAGTACAGGTATGTTATAAAACATGTTAATAAGAAAATATGCACATGATGTTAACACAACGTCGCATTAACAGCGATACAAAGTCATCAAGAGGACACACATGACGTTTATACAACGTCATGCCGATGCAACGTCATGCAAAGTTGTATTAACGTCATGTGCCCGCTGGTACGTGTTTAAAATTTAAGAAATTTAATGTATCACAGATTAAAAGCAGTTTTAAGAGAACACATACACAAAAGACAAATTGTTTCTGAGATTTTGCCAGTGTTTATTGAAATATTACAGTCAATAAAACGCCTAGCAAAACGTCTTTCCAATAGGAAAATCCCAGTAAGCATTCTTTATAAATCTATAGCGGCCCGCTATAGATTTATAAAGAATGCTAGCTGGGATGGCAGTAATATCGCCTGTCATCGTCAGCTGCACATTTTACTTATCAAAACTTGTGTTTTCTTTATAACAACGTCAATAGGTACAACAGTATAATAATTTGCCATTTCCTGTGAACTGTCGAAATTTTCCCAAGAATCATAATTTAATCCGCGCCAAGAAGCTATTTTCTCATAACATAAGTACCATGGTCTTCCCTTCTTCCAGTCTTTAGGAAACATTTCAAGAATGGTCGCATGTTTTGGCAGAAATACTGAGTGAGTCATACCTGCTCCATGCATTCCTATCAAGACATCCGTGGTACTAGATATCTCTAGCTGTCTGCACATTGGTAGTGACTCCATCAGAATGCTTTGTACACGTGCGGTTGGAAAAGTCTTCATTAAAGTTTCTACGAGTTCCGCTTCGTTAAAGATTTGCCTTTGAGATCTACCGCTTGTATTTATTGGGGAGTTAATATGTCCGCGTCTAAGAATGATTGTTACCACAATGTCCTGGCAATTTAGAGGTTTGGAATCACTTAGGCCATGAAGCGTTAAAAAATATGAACGAAATTCTTCCAGGTATGCTTGCTGCTTTAACTGAAAATCTGTCAACCCACCGTCGGATTCTCTGAAACCCCACACCAAGTTTTGGTAAAGAACGGGCCCGGTAAATTCGCCGGCTCGAGACACTGGGCCAAATATATACTCCCATGTACTATCAAACACATTGGACGGATGGGCATCTAGAAACAAAATGGATGTTTCACTGGGTTTCTTATGGAAAAACATCATGATAAGAAAAACATTGTACATTTGTCGAATAAAATTATGTAGATTCCAATAATCCTCCCTCGTGATAGCTATCGTAAATTTATTATCTATATCAATACCTGCAGACGCTTTCTCGAACTCGTGCAAACTGGTAGTTATCTCTGTGAAAGGGAACCAGTGAAATGTTTTAGGAACATAATCATTTATTTCCTTAGACATGCACCACAACTTCCAGAAACCTTTCTGATACATGAAATGTCCCAGTCTAACCTCTCGACCAACGGCGGTTTTGAACGGTTCGCCGCCTTTAGGGAGGTTGCTAGCTCCAACCCGTTTTGAATTATCCATGATAATGTTTTTAAGTAATCCAAATCGAGCATCAAATATTTTTATTTTACCACCACACGTTGTAATTGTGACTTTAGGAGCTATCCAAGAATACATGGGTCCATTCAAAATGGAAAAGTCCTGTTTGAAGTAAGGAAATGCATCTACAATAAAGTTATCCGGTCTAGAATCCAGAATAGAACATATTTTAGAATTCACGTTATTTGGCATTGTCTTTTGTGGTATGTGAGGCTGACTTCTATTTGAGAAAATAAAACCATTTGTTATGTGTCCTTCAGGAAATGAATCACTTGTCTGGGAGTCAACAATAACGTCTGAACCGCTGTATATCGCTCGTGTTAGTTCTGTCCTGCAATGTTGTTTCCAAAATACGATGAACAGAATAAAACATATAAAAAATGCTGACAGTATTACAGTATTTTTCATTTGCTTTCTCATCATCTTATTTACAGATCCTTTGAACACTTAGTTTCCTGTATATTTAATTTTACACTAAAATCATATTTTTACGCTGAATGTGAAACGAGACTAGATCATCACAGTATATAACCGTACAGTGATACAGTGAGTTACATCAAAAGTGCCCTTAACTGACGCCACGTCAGTTATCGGGAATAAACTACGAAACATTGATGCCAGGTAAGAAGATATGAAAAATCACTTTAAGGTGAATAGATACACCCGTTAGATTTTCTGCAAAGGGAGAACTTTTGCAAATGTCTGTTTGATTTACTCTACACCAATGCCCTTCTGAAAAAAAAAAAAAAAAAAAAAATAAAATAAAATAAAAAAAATGACAACTCTAAAATTGCGGATCCCTTTTCAGAAGGGAGCAAAAACAATTTTGACCGAGTTGTTCCCCTTGAAGGTGTATACATTTTCCATTGATGTACGGTTTTCGTTGTCGTAAGAGAGCACTGATACCTTTCCTTTCCATAGTCGTAACGCTCATAACGCACATTACGCATGTACGTAACATGCGTAAGATATATCTTTACAATAAAGTGACATTAATTTAAATATTTTGCTTCATAGACATAGGATCTGCTTTTAAAGGAAAGAATTTGCTCCCTCTGGGCAAATTCTTACCTTTAAGAATAGCTTCTGTTTTATGAGCGATTCTAGGCATAGTTTTTGAAGAGTTTTCCTGACTGCGTAAAAATAATTCCGTTCTGGCTGCGCCACTGCTTTAATCAAACATATGGTTCTGAGTAAATAGCGTTCAATGAATACAAAACATGTGCAAACAGTATTTTGATAAATGTATAATGAGCAGGTTTGTCCTGGATTCTTGCACTTGATGATATCTGCCAAAAGCAGTATTCCAGGTCGAAACTTTGCCAGTACTTTGACTACCTGAATGGAGCTGTGTTAACGAGGCTATAAAAATATGTCGCATACGGCTTACACAGTGCTGAAATATTCCATTTCTGGTCCTTTTTATACAGTTCCGTTTATTCAAAAAACAACACAACGACAACAACAAAAAACGCTGCTTGACTCGCGCGCGTGCGCGCGCGCGCGTGTGTGTGTGTGTGTGTGTGGGGGGGGGGTGTTGGAAGGGGGCTTAGTATTTGCAAAGGTGTGTGGCGGGGGTGGGGGGGGGGGGTGGAAGGGGCTTAGTATTTGCAAGGGATCATTCAGAATATTTTGTATAGGGATTTTCGGGATTGGGAATATTTCGTTATTTAGGGATATTGGAATACATATTTTTAATTTTAGTTTAATAATATGGGATATTTAGAAATTTAGCGATATGTGGAACCACAATTTATTTAGCTTTATTGCAAAATCAAATGTTGGGACATGAAATGTTTTGAGGAATTCATTTTGGGATATGGATTTGGCATATTTCATATACAAACCAGGGCCCAGTTGTTCAAAACTTAACGAAGTCGTTAGCTAATGTGACGTTAAAAATTCTATCTTGAAATATGGCAAATACATTGACATTTCTTTTGCTGAAAAAATGTAAGTAGCTTTGCAAAAGCTACTCACATTTTTATAGAAAAAAAAAACAAAACAATGTATTTGAAAAAAAAAAAACAAAAAAAAAAAAAACAACAAAAAAAAAAAAAAAAAAAAAACAACAACAAAAAACCTTAGCTTTAAGTTAACGAGCTTGTCATTAACGAGCTCGTTAAGCTACCGATGCTTTTAACACTGCGTACTGGTTAACACATGTTTCACCGTTTAGAATATACGTAAGTAAATATGCGAGGCACATTTGAAATACTACCCAGTGGGTCAATGACGTTTATATAATGTTTCATTAATGTCGATGCAACGTCATTAATATGACGTTCTTTCAACGTTGAATGCCCGCTGGGTAATGGCTAAAATAACTAGAATAGTCGGTCTCCCAGTGGGCACATGAAGTTTATATAACGTCGCATCAACGTCGATGCAGTCCTGACTTTTTTCTATGTCCCATTAACGTTAATGTAACTTCGAGAGAGTCGACGTTAATGTATTAATGCGACGTTGTATAAACAGAGGGCTACATGTACCTAAAGATATATGTCTATTTATTTCAGTTAAGCAGATGATAATATACATTATAGGAACAATACGGGCGAAAATCGGGTATTTATGTTATGGCACCTACTTACAAAGAATGCTTAGAATGAAGGCTCCTGGTGTTCATTACCAAGATTCACTGACTTACAAACAATCAAAAGTACGATCATGCCGGTACGTCACAGTGCACATGTCCAGAATGGCAGAAGATGAAACTGGCTTCGGGCGCTGTCCAATAATATTTTACGATAACAAATCCCGCTAGGTAATACATTTTGACAATAGAAAAATGTTTACATTTTAAGAGTAAAACGGTGGTAATACATAAAACACATTTCGCATGATTAGGCCCATTTACGCAATGTTTTTTTTTTATTTACATGTATAAATCTTCCATTAATCTTTACCTCTGTCTGGAATTATTCAGCAAATGACAAACTGATACTATTTTTTTTTCTATTTTTTTTTTCCGAGAAAATAGGCTTGACATTTCATGCAAGTTGTCCCCTAAACTGTCTCTAAAGAGGAGACCGCCAAAGAGGCGACAATTTGAATGAACCCAGCGGGCACATGACGTTAATACAACGTCGGCTGAACGTCGATGCAACGTCATGACGTTGCATCGACGTTGTGCCGACTTTGTATAAACGTCATGTACCCGCTGAGAAATGTCAAAGCCCATTTACTGGGAAAAGTAAGAAAAATGAATGAAGATTTTTTTCCCAGCAAGCGTTAAAGACGTAAGGTATGCAAGGCACTGAGATCAGCGTCGTTTTTTCCAAATTAATATGTGTTACAATCTGTCAAACTTCATTTATATTAGGACACCATAACATTGCGTAGTCCTGTGATAAAAGACAAAGGAATATCCACCTCGCGACGTCATATAAATTTTGCTGAATGTTATAATTTAATTGTAGCTGCATAAACAGTTTCGGGGATTTCAAATAGTTTCTCGCGATCGGAACCTCGTCCTAATAGAATAATATAATAATATATTACACAGTATTACAGTTTTTCATGATCGTATCTTTACAGTAAGCAACATCAGAAGTACCCTGAAGTGTACACGCCACAGTACGTGTCCTTAACCCTTAAATTCCAAGAAAACCTGCATCTGAAAATGTCGTCTGTTTATGTCGTCTGTTGAATATTCTTGCAAACTTGTCAAACCTATTTTTGCATACAGGTAAATAGTGTGCACTCTGGCCAGACTAGAGCAGTCTGATCTGGGTCCACACTGTTTGCAAAAATGTGACTTTTAAAATCACAAGCAGATGACAAAGCAGACCACAATTGTTGTGATTGGCAGTTTAAGGATTAATTCTGATACTGCTCAAAATTACAAATATGTGTTCGGTCCTCATAGGGTTCTCTGTCTCGTCAGTAAAACAAGATTAACCCTTAAAGCGCCAATCACAACTGCAGCAGACTACATTTTTATTATTATTATTATTATTATCATTTTCCAGAGAAAACAAGTCTTGACATTTCATGTGAATCATCTGCTTGTTTTCTCTGAAAAATAATAAAAAAATTATATCGAATGTCGTCTGCTACAAATTTTGCTTGGCGCTTTAAGGGTTAGTAATATTTTATTGCATGTTAAACAAAGTGATTCGACACAAGTTATAATAATATTAGATAGTCCTCTCCCTGCAGCATGACACACACAATGGCGCAAACAAACATTTTTTTATAACAAAATAGAAGACAGAACATATTTGGAAATGAAAAAGTGGTCCTTATTAGTGTAAACTTTTCGATATGCTGATATTAGCATTTGGCAAGAACAAAAGCGAAATATATGGAATACATGCACACACGACTGGAGAACTAGTCAAACCTGTTAGTTTCTTTGATGAATTTAAAACTGCTAGAATGATTAGTTTGTTAGTTTCAAAGTCGTATAATGAGCAGCCGTTCGTAAAATTAAGAATGTTTGGAATTTGGTGTATTGTTTGCAATTACATTGCAGTAAAACACAAAGGAGACAGTGCATGACAAAACCAACAAAGTGGCATGAGCGCCCAGCGAAGAATCAGATCAGCCTGGGCATCCGCAGTCATTTTCACAACGGAGAATGAAAATACAGTCGATTCTCGTTATCTCAAAATCCAAGGGACTCTATGAAACACTTCAAGATATCCGTACTTCGACATATCAGATTTGCGGAACTGAGGAAAACAATTAATCGAACCACCTTTAACAGAATGAATATGTAATTTGACTCCTAAGTTAGAGATATATTGAAAATATTGTGATAAAAGAGGAGAAATTGCTCCTATTTCTCCTCTTTTCCACAATATTTTGTTGCCTGTTGGTAGATCTCTGTGTTTAAACAGGGACCAGATTTTCACTTCGAGATAAGCGGTTATTCGAATAGGAGGTCGAGATAACGAGAGTCGACTGTATTGAAATTTTTAAAAGAAATGCATAGAATAAAGTTCTGCTGCATAGGTATTTACGATAAAGTGTTTGCAAATTTACTTCTTCTGTGTAAAGCGACAGGCAGACAAATACAAAACAAAAACAAGACATGTGGACATGCGCAATCCCCCGCAGATGGATAGTTTTCACATGAAAGTGGCAAGAAAGCGCAATGTGAAATGTACAAAAGCAAATCACAGTCGAGATGAAATCTGCAAAGTTAATATGGACAGAGAACATTGCCATATCACCATTCGACAGCATTGCCCTTTGGCGTGGGGGAGGGTGGAACAAGAACTGAACAATGTATTTTCTTTCAATGTCCTCTATTACTATCTATAAGTTTATAATTTGAACTAAATAACTAAATACCTTGAATAATTCTTGAGTCATATATTTGGGAAAAAAATCTGAAAATGTAAAAGCGGGATAATAGTAAAATGAGGCAGGACAGAGTTATGCTTCTTAGACATTTCGCTTCCACTGAATGTCCTACCTTTGTATGCAACTTAGATTAATTACCTTCAGCACTTCTGGAGTTATACCCCCGAAAAAATATTTAATAAAGGGAAAACAATCAAAACATTAGCAAATTGTCATTAAGGTTCTTGCATACTGCACTTCCTCTCAACGTCCTATATCATTTAATGAAGTTTCAACAAAATTCCTTGAACAGTTTTACAGTTATGCTCCGAACAAAAATGTGACAGATGAACGCATGCACGGACAGAAACCATTACCATAACCCCCTTTGCCTTCGGAGGAGGGGCGGGGATAACTAAATACCTTGAATAATTCTTGAGTCATATATTTCTGGAAAATGTTTAAAGCAGAGTAGGTCTTACATTTTATGACTACGTCCACTTTTTTTTATATACACTGTTCTATATTCCATTGTAATTTCAATTAAAAAGTCGTGTTTTGTCTTGCCTTGGACAACCCGGCCAGAATTCAGTGTGACAGTTTTACTTTCGTAGGAAATACACCATGTGGTTGGTCACCGTCGCAACACATAGTGTTGCTATTTGAGAACAGGCCGTTTCTACAAAATTCTGTGTTTGAAGGACCGCGTCTATTGCTGATTGAAGGACAAGAAGAATCTTGGCCAACGTCGTTTGAAGAACTGTATCAGCGTCGTTTGAAGAAATTGTCATACGTTAATCTAGTCAACAAAAACCCCGTCATCATATTAAGATCATTTTCTTATCTTGATCATGAAATTTGTTTAACACATCTATAAATATCTGTTTAGACATCATCGAGAATATGCTTCATTTGTATGACCTCCTCGTTTTAAACAAAGACTCGGTTGTGATAGAAAACGCCCAACGTCGTGCTTTAAAACTTGTCAAAACACTGAGGGATTTCAATTACGCACAGCGACCAACTTAGTGTGACAGTACACCTCGCTTGGGGAAGAGAGAGCTAATCTTAGTGCTTTTCGTACGTTTGTTAGATTTGTCGGTTTCCTCTTCCTCTTGGGGTCTGGGAAGGGCTGCGGTTTGTAATTGTGGCACTCCCTGGACTTTTCTCTTACCTTTTTTAGGAAATAAAGGGAACGAATAGATTTAATTAGGGTATATAAAATTATTAATAACATTGATATCTCGAGTACACTTTTTACAATAGTACATAGAACAACAAGAAGGCATTCCCTTAATTGCACAAGTGGAGATCTCGTCTAACTTCAAGAGCAAGTAATTTCAGCAACGGAGTGATACAGGCTTGGTACCGTTTACCTATATAGGGATCAAACAGTTTTTCATGCATTAACATTCGCCAGGTCCCGAAGGAGGTGTTGAAAACCGAGGCCGGAGGCCGCGGTTTTCAACACCTCCACCGGATCGCTATTATTGCATAAAAACTGAAAAAAATTGCTACATTTTGCGTTATTTCTTGCACTGTTTTGTTTCGCCTTTTCACCGATGTCTCGCGAACGCAATTTCCACGGACTATGCTCGTTCTAGGGCCGGGCAGTACACATCTCGTGACGGCTGCAAATCTGTGGTCCCGGTGTAGCGTGAGATTTGTCAGACCATGAGATCTTTCAGACCGGAAGTCTGAAACCGGAAATACCTGACGGAACTCACGCTGCGTGTACGAGATCTTTCAGATCATGAGAAATGTCAGAACGTCTTACAAAATTATTCAAAATACCAAGGTTTACAAATTAAAGAAAGATTTAAGCTAATCGTTTTTCAGTGAAAAAAATATGTTACTAAAAATAAAATCCTAATAACCCCAACAGTCTAATATACACATAAATTAAATACAAACAGAGCTCGTCTTCGGCATATCTGTTATAAAACTGAATTTTAAATTCATAATTCTACACCGTGAAAAATAAATCATATAAATAAAAAAAAAAAAAAAAAAAAAAGAAATCTGTCCTCTCTGTTCGTATATAGCATTCATGTCTTACTGTATCCTAGATAAACAGGCAGGTAAGAGTTGACAACTGGTATATCCACAGGGCTGTACTAAAATACAAATCACGAGTACATCAATCTTTTCTATTTATGATAAAATATTGTTGATGGATCGATCAATTTTATCGATGCAGCAGTAGTTCTATACATGTGAAAATAAAGCTGATGATGATGAAAACATGAAATAAGTGTGACAATGCAAAGCAACAAAAGCTGTTTACCGATAAATGATATGTGCACTGATAATTTTTATCAGCTTATATATCTATAATGATGTACCAATACATATAGCAGTAGACCAGTAACATGTCAGTGCATCAACATAACATCCTTACACCGATAAAACTATTCGTATATTGATAAAGATGCATTGGTGCATTATAATAATTGTAGGTGGATATTATAATTTGAAAGTCCTGGCAAATGTTCATCATTTAATAGACTTGTCACCAGTAATAATACTGAATCTAAGTATATATTTTATCGGTACACTGATTTTGTAAATCAAAATGACAATTTTTAATTAATTGATGCATAGATTAATCAATTTGTAATTTGTTATTTTACTTTTCCCTTTTACAGTTTCGACTTAAGCATGTTGTCGGTCCATCTGTAAAATATTGCTAAAATTTATCCATGCAGTATAAATTAATTTTATCCATGCGGTATAAATTATATCGGTTTCATTGATTTGGTAAATCAAAATGACAGTTTTTAATTAATTGATGCATAGATTAATCAATTTGTAATTTATTATTTTACTTTTCCTTTTTACAGTTTTGACTTAAGCAAGTTGTCGGTCCATCTGTAAAATATTGCTAAAATTTATCCATGCAGTATAAATTAATTTTATCCATGCGGTATAAATTATATCGGTTTTATTGATTCGGTAACTCAAATGACAATTTTAATGAATCGATTTATCGATTATAATTGTTTTACTCTTCACTTTTGGCTATTTCCTCTAAAGCAAGGTGTCGGCCAACCTGTAAAAAATATTGGAACATCGCTAAAACATATTCATGAAGTTTAAATGTTTTCAGTTCATTGATTTGGCAACTCAAAATGACAAATTTGATGTCATTCATTGCAATGTGATCTATTTGTAATTATTTTACTTTTCATTTTTGGGTGTTTGACTTAAGCAAGTTGTCGGTCCACCGGTAAAAAAATATTTCATTGCTACATGTAAATATATTCATGCAGTATAAATTTTATCGTGCACACAAAATGAGAATTTGGATTGATCGATGTATTGCCTAATCGATTTCTAATTATTTTACTTTTAACTTTTGCATATTTGACTTAAGCAAGTTGTCGGTCCACCTGTAAAAAATATATGAATTTCAAAATATAGTCATGCAGTATAAATTTTATCGGTGTACTCAAAATGACACTTTGGATGAATCGATGCACTGCCTAATCGATTTGTAATTATTTCACTTTTCACTTTTGGATATTTGAATTAAGCAAGTTGTCAGTCCACCTGTAAAAAAATATTTGAATTGCTAAATATATTCATGCAGTATAAATTTTATCGGTGTACTCAAAATGACAATTTGGATGAATCCATGCATTGCCTAATCGATTCGTAATTATTTTACTTATCGCTTTCGGATATTCGACTTCCGCAAGTTCTTGGAGCAAGTTCTCGATTAAATGATTTGCCGTGTAATTATTTAACTTTTCGCTTCTGGATAATGGACTTTAAGCAAGTTGTCAATTCACCTGTAAAAACTATTAGAACAGGGTAGAATTTATTCATGTAGTATATTTTTTTCGGTTCATAGATGTGGTAACTCAAAATGACAATTTTGATTAATCGATGCATCAACTGATCAATTTATAATTAGTTAAATGTTTTACTTTTGGATTTTTGACTTAAGCAAGTTGTCAGTCCATGTATAAAAATAATAGACTGTCTATAAAATTTATCCTTGCACAATAATATTATATGGCAAGCCGTTTTACTCTTTATTACGCAAAATAGATATCTTATATATTATATCAGATATCTTATATAGGATATAAGATATCTAATATAGGATATAAGATATCGCATATACTAATATAGATATTTTATATACTATATTAAATATCTTACATCCTATATCAGATATCTGATATAATATATGAGATATCTTATTTAATTCTGCATATAAGCTATCTAATTTACCATATAAGATATCTTATTTGTTATATAAGATGTCTTATTTATTAATATAGATATCTAATATACTAAATAAGGTATCTTATATACTAAATGAGATATCTTATTTGATTGAATATATGAGATATCTTCTTTAGTAAATAAGATATCTTATATCCTATATGAGAAATCTTATAAAGCCTATCAGATATCTTATATGGCATATTAGATATCTTATTTGTCAATTCAGAGATATCTTATATAGCATTAATTGACATATAAGATATCTATTTTATATAAGATATCTAATACAGGATATGATATCTGAATTAGTATATCAGATATTTTACATCTTATAAAAGATGTCTGATATATCATATTAGATATCTTATTTAATTCCACATATAAGATATCTTATTTACCATATAAGATACCTTATTTGTTAAATATCTAATATATTAGTATATATATCTGATATACTAAATAAGATATCTGATATACTAAATCAGATATCTTATTTAATTGAATAATATCTTCTTTAGTAAATAAGATATCTTATATCCTATATAAGATATCTTATATAGCATATCAGATATCTTATACAGCATACAAGATATCTAAATTGACATATAAGATATCTTATTTATATAAGATATCTGATATAATATATCAGATATCTTATATATTATATAAGATATCTGATAAATTAAATCAGATATCTGATTTATAGAATAAATAGTAAAACGGCTTGCCATAACTTTATACATTCACAGGTATCAATGGTTTCGAATGATCTGCAGACGAATACATACGTTTCTGTGCAGTTATATTATATTAAGTGCTTGATAAAAATATCGGTTCATCGCAACTAATCCATCCACCAATAATATTTAAATCTAAATGATACACCAATAATATTTATCAGTGTGTGTGTGTGTGTGTGTGTGTGTGTGTAATATGTAACCCTGTTTTCTGTAAAGTACGTATTTGACTAGACGTGTATAGCGCTATTAAATTTATTCTAGTCTATTCACACCTAGATCTGTGCAGTCGAAGGATGCAGAATTTGCGTATTTTGTTATTATTATTATGACACAAGTACTAGCTTTTTAAAACGTTTGCATGCTTTATTTGGATAAGCGAAATATTCTGTGGCCCTCTCAGGGGTTTAGGTAGGGGGGAACAGGGGAATATGGTCATTTATTTCAGGGGAACAAAGGAACCAAAGCCTAAAACTGATGAGAGCAGGGGATCAAAGGCAATTTGGGGGAACAAGGAACATAACAAATCAAGATTTTGATTTTTTGGGAACAAGGGAAAATGTCGATTTTTTTTCCAGGGAAACAAGGGTACCCCCTCAAACCCCCCACCCCACGCCCCCGCTGAGAGAGCTTCTATTATCCTTCCAGGAAAAGATCAGGAATCTTCTTGACATTGTACAGCTGACCTACAGTAGAACCTCGATTATTCAAACTTCAATAATTCAAAATTCTAAATAATTCAAAATCATTTTGAAGTCCCGACTTAAATATATGTATGCATTTTACACCTGAATTATTCAAAATCTCAATAATTCAAACAAAACTGTTTGGTCCCTTGGACTTTGAATTATTGAGGTTCCACTGTATTAAGAGGATGGAACAGATGCAATCTTCCAGAAAAAACAGTTAAATAGTAAAAGTCCTCTATGTACAGTAAAAAACAAAACAAAACAGGAAGAATGGCTGTTTATGGGGAGATGAAGACAGCTGCATCAGTAGCTTGGACGACAAAGATGTGATCTCCTTGAGACAGTCAATGGTCTGTGTTGAATTTATTTATAGAAGCCACCTACAAATATTGCCCTCAGTATTTTATATTCTGCACTGTCAGCATTAACTTTGTTGCAAACTCTCCATCATCCTGCTCAAACAAATGTCCCTAGGCAATATATCTATCATCAAATACTGCCTAAGCCCTCTTGGGTATTTCTTTTGCCAGACCTTCCTTGATGGAAGTCAGTACATGTACTAAATTTGCAATGTGGATAAAGTGCCTTGCTCAAAGACACAACACTTGGTGCTCAGTGGAGCTGAACTGCTAACTCACAATCTTGACTTAGAGGCTTTACCATTCCACCCAGCACCCTACAAAGTGCGGTTAGTAGCAAAAATGATAAGCAGTATCTCAGTTTCAGTAAATGTACATCCAAACATTAAAGCAGCACATGAAAGAATTTGGAGGAAAGAGTATAACCTGGTCTGTTCTTTACTTTATCGATAATATGCATTTTGTAGGACTGAGAGCCGTGAGATTTGTCAGAATGTCTTCCTTTGTTACAATAATAATGTTTGGCGCTTCATTTATACTTTGATCTACATTCAGGATAATTGGGAGCCGTGCTATTTCTCAGCAGGCCTCTGATGACCGACATAATCGGCTGTAGTTAGTTAGCTTGTTGATTATGTGCATTTGGTATGACTGAGAGCCTTAAGATGTGTCAGAATGCCTTCCCTTGTTACAATAATATCTTGTGATTCATTCATACTACAATCTGCATTTAGGTTGATTGGAAGCCGTGAGATTTGCCAGCAGGCCTCCGTTGACCAAACTAATCGGAGGTAGTTCTTTACATTATCATTAACATGCATTTGGTAGGCCTGTGAGCCGTAAGATTTGTCAGAACGCCTTCCTTTGTTACAATAATAATGTCTTTCGCTTCATTCAGACTACGATCTGCATTTAGGTTTATTGGAAGACGTGAGTTTTGTCAGCAGGCCTCCGTTGAAAAAAAAACAACAAAAAAACAAAAAACGGCTGCAGTTCTTTAATTTAATTTATCGATAATATGCATTTGGTAGGACTGAGAGCCGTAAGATTGGTCAGAACGCCTTCCTTGTTTACAATAATGTGTTGCGAGCCATTGATACAACATTTCGGTTGTTTGGAAACCGTGAGATTTGTCAGAAGGCCTCTGTTGATCAAAATCAGCGGCTGTGGGTCTTTAGTTTATCGCTGATATGCATCTGGTAGCCGTGAGATTTGTCAGAACGCCCTCGTTTGTTTGTTACAATAATATCGTGCGCCATATGCATACTATGATCTTCGTTTAAGTTGATTGGAAACCGTGAGATTTGTCAGCAAGCCTCCGTTGACCAAAATAACCGGCTGTAGTTCTCTACTTTATCGACCATATTCAGTTCGTAGGACTGAGAGACGCGAGATTTGTCAGAACGCCTTCCTTTGTTACAATAATAATGTCTTGCGCTTCATTCATACTACAATCTGCATTTATGTTGATTGGAAGCCGTGAGATTTGTCAGCAGGCCTCTGCTGACCATAATGATCGACTGTTGTTTTTTTTAATTTATCGATGATATGCATCTGTTAGGACTAAGAGCCGTGAGATTGGTCAGAACGCCTTCCTTTGTTAAAATAATAATATCTTGCGCGCCATGTATACAACGTTCTGCATTTCGGTCGACTGGAAACCGTGAGATTTGTCAGAGGGCCTCTGTTGATCAAAATCAGCGGCTGTGGGTCTTTAGTTTATCGCTGGTATGCATCTGGTAGGACTTAGAGCTGTGAGATTTGTCAGAACGCCTTCCTTGTTTACAATAATAATGTCTTGCGCTTCATCCATACTAGGATCTGCAATTAGGTCGACTGGAAACCGTGAGATTTGTCAGCAAGCCTCCGTTGACCAATCGACTGTAGTTCTTTAATTTATCAGTGATATGCATTTGGTAGGACTGAGAGCCATGAGATTTATCAGAATGCCTTTTTATACACTAAAAATGTCTTGCGCGCCATTTATACAAAGTTCTGCGTTTCAGTCGATTGGAAAATGTGAGATTTGTCAGCAAGCCTCCGTTGATCAAAATAATCGGCTGCAGATCTTTAGTTTATCATTGATATGCAATTGGTAGTACTGAAAGCCCTAAGATTTGTCAGAATGCACCCGTTTGTTACAATAATAATGCCGTGTGCTATATATACTATGACCTTCAGTTAAGTTGATTGGAAGCCGTGAGATTTGTCAGCAGGCCTACGTTGACCAAAGTAACCGGCTGTAGTTCTTTACTTTATCGACGATATGCAGTTCGAAGGACTGAGAGACGTGATTTGTCAGAACGCCTTCCTTTGTTTATATATTAATTGATTGTGTTGGGGTTTAACGACACGTCAACCCTTGAGGGTCATTTTGTGTCGTCTCCCAGAGAAAGGGAGAAAAGAGATAGAAGAGAGAGTAGAGGAGATGAAAGAGAGGGACAGGGAAGAAAGAGGAACAGGAATGAAAGTGAAGAAACAGAAGAAATAAAAACATCCCCCCTCTACCCTTACCCACTACAAGGATAGCAGGCCTTGCCCAACTGTAAGCCAATATCAGTTGGACGCCCCAGTGATGTAAGATACACAGCACCTTCGCACCACCCGACCACCCCCGTTTATATATTAATGTCTTGCGCGCCATACATATTACAATCTGCATTTAGGTTGATTAGAAGCCGTGAGATTTTTTTAATAAAAATAATCGGGTGTAGCTCTTTAATTTATCGATGATATGCATTTGATTGGACTGAGAGCGATAAGTTTAGTCAGAGCGACGTGAGATTGGTCAGAAGGCCTTCCTTGTTTACACTAATAATGTCTTTCGCGCCATGTATACAAAATTCTGCATTTCGGTCGATTGGAAACCGTGAGATTTGTCAGCAAGCCTCCGTTGACCAAGATAACCGGCTGTAGTTCTTTAATTTATCGATAATTGCATTTGGTAGGACTGAGAGCCATGAGATTTATCAGAACGTCTTCCTTTTATACACTTAAAATGTCTTGCGCGCCATTTATACAACGTTCTGCATTTCGGTCGATTGGAAACTGTGAGATTTGTCAGCAAGCCTCCGCTGACCAAAATAATCGGCTGTAGGTCTTTAGTTTATCATTGATATGCAATTGGTAGTACTGAGAGCCGTAAGATTTATATGAAACAGTCCACACAATCATGCTATATCAATTAAGAGCAAGGCAGGTGAGCCCCTTAATTGTTTATTGAACGGTAAGTTGAAGATTGTATAGGCTAAAAAGTGCAGCTACTATATACACAATATCATATATCAGAACTCTGGGTGAGGCTTTCTTCTATCAAATATTGTTCTACCAAAACATGGTGTAGTACTTACTAAGAATGTCATTGTAAAACTTTAACTGTCAGAGACCCTGACTATAGCCCTGCTGCAGCACTATTAGGAGAAATACCCATAGTGTTGAAGTATTTGGAACTCATGCTTACCAGATAACATCACTGTAGGACATGGTAACATGGCAACATAAAACCTATTAAGGGATTTAACTGAATGAGTTATGCGCCCTTGGCTCTGATTCTGGTTTATATGATACATCAATCCACTGTGCATGTGTATATCAGGTTTCAACTTTGTTACCCTTACAGTTCTTGAGAAAAGTGTGACAAAAATGTTTCATTAATGGCAAATTGTAAATTGTAAAGAATATACCTTCAAAAGTTAAATGCCCTTGGCCCAGATTCTGGTACACAAGATACAACTGTCCATGCCTGTATCAAGTTTCAACTTATAGCTTTAATAGGGCCCAAGAAATCTGCAATGATTTTTTTTTTTTTTTCATTTATGGCAAATTATAAAACCTATCAAGGGATTTAACTTGGCCATAATTCTGGTATATTCTGGTATACACAATACATCAGCCCATATCCATGTGTGTACTTGGTTTCAACTTTGTAACCTTTTTTTGAGAAAAGTGTGACAAAACTATTCATGAATGGCAAATTGATTTTTTTTTTTTTTTTTTTTTTTTGATTTGGGTTTTACGGCCCTTTCAAGAATATTTCACTTATATCGAGCCGATCGTTCATCAAAGGTGGGCGAAAACTGGAGAACCCGGAGAAAAACCACCTGACCATCCGTAAGCAGAACTTGGCTTTCCCACATATGACCCGAGCGAGGCTCGAACCACAGCGGTGAGAAACCTAATGGATTAAGAGTCAACTCTCTTATCCACTAGGCTACGGGGGCCTGTAAATGGCAAATTGTAAAACCTGTCAAGGTATGTAACTCTAAGAGTTATAGGCCCTTGGTGCTGATTCTGATATACACTATACATCAGCCATTTGTCCATGTGTGTACCAAGTTTCAATGTTACAGCTTTCATAGTTCCTGAGAAATCTGTTAAGAAACATTTTCATTAATGGTAAATTGTAGAACCTATCATGTAACTCCTAGAGTTATTGGCCTTTGCCCTGGATTCCTGTACACACCATACATCAACCCAATGGGTATGTGTGTACCAAGCTACAAGTTTGTAACCTTATAGTTCTTGAGAAAAGTGCCACAAAAATTTATCTGATGAGGATGAACAGAATGATGTACAGAAGAAAGGAATTAGGTAAAGAATGACAGAAGGAAGGAATGACTGAATGACAAGACAAATCCAGTATAGCCCCGTTGTCTGAAAGTGGGGCTATAATAACATAGTTTTTGTTATTTGCCTTTTGTCTAGATTGATTGTTTTGGGGCTTAACAACACCTCAACCCTTGTGGGTCATTTTATGTCTTTTCCCAGAGAAAGGAAGAAAACAGATAGAAGAGATATTAGAGGAGAAAAAAGAGAGGGACAAGGAAGAAAAAGGAACAGGAATGAAAGTGAAGAAGCAGAAGAATAGAAACATTCCCCCTCTGCCCTTACCTGCTACAAGGATAGCAGGCCTTGCCCAACTGTAAGCCAATATCAGTTGGACACCCCAGTGATGTAAGATACACGACACCTTCACACCTCCTGACCACTCCCACCTTTTGTCTTGAACTATATATATCCAGTTACTAGAGAAATTACTTGTTTGGGTAATTACCTTGAGCAAATGGGGACCACATCCCTCAGAAACAGCTATATTTGCTCATGGTAGTTATCAAGACAATGCGCTGTTGGCTTTAAACAGAGCTCCAAATAAATAAGGCTTGCCATGTGACTTGACTGCTAGGTAGATATTTCACATGAAATGTTGGTAGACATTTCATATGAAATGTTGGTAGACATTTCACATAAAATGTTGGTAGACATTTCAGATGAAATGTCAGCTTTATTTTATCTGAAAAAAAAAACAGAAATGAATGTTGTATGCTGCAATTCTACTTGGTGCTTTAAGAATTAAGCATTGTAACTGGACATTTCAGCATTACCCCTTAAAGCAGGAGGTAAAATACTCATTGTGACAAGACTTTATATGGAGAGCTGGCATTCTGAAATGGGATACTGTAACAATGACCGACAGTAATAGTGTTTCTATTATCTCCCTTGATAGGTAAAGTGCAAGGTAGACCAATTCTAACTGGGCCCTTCCAATTAGAATCCTCTGTTTTCATCATAGGTCATCTATGGGAGCTTTATGTTGCCATGGCAACTGATCCAAGATCACCATAATTTCAGCTATCTTTAAATCCCCCTACCCTAGCAACCTTCTTACCTAATAAGGGACAAATCGCTTCAATAATTTTGTAGTGCTCATAGCTCAATAGTGTTGAAACAAGTACAACCCCAACGGTCCCAACCAACTCTGAATACAGATGACGAGACCGATCATATAGACCTGACTGAAAGCGCGAGAAAACCTATAAAACAACCAACACTTCTGATTGGCAGCTCCATCCTGAAACAAGTGCAAACAAATGAACTAAACGGTCATACAACTGTGCGCTCTTTCCCAGGAGCAACTATAACAACCCTTAATGACAAAATTAAAAAGTACAATATTGATGAGTGTAAAACCATCATTCTGCATGTCGGTGGTAATGATGCTGACCAAGGTGTTGACATAGACAGCTTCTGTGATAATTACATCGCACTACTAGAGAGCCTGGCGTCTGATAACCGTCGGATCATAGTATCAGGACTCCTACCGAGGAAGACAGCTAATCTTGAACCTTATAACGAACAACTCAGGTCTCTATGTGCTGAAAATGACATTGAATTTGTAGACCACTTTGACAGTTTTCTTCTTGCCACGGGTGAAATACCTGCAAATTATTTTTGGAAAGACAAAGTGCATTTAAATCAACAGGGTAAACAAAAACTCTTGTCGAACATCAACAATGTATGTAAAATCACCAATGTTCAGAAACCTTTACGACCAAAGAGACTGTTTCAAGGATCTCAACAGGGAGCAAGGCCTCCTTACCATAAGGGCCCTCGCTCGATGTCGAGATTCTGCCATATCTGCAAAACAAACAGCCATAGTACCGAGATGTGTTGGTACAATGGGAGGAACACTGGTATGCCGGGTCGATTCCCCCAATAGCAAATAAATGGGCGTGTGAAACACATATTACCAACAGATAATAATATATCAATGAGACTGCCCCCAGACACAGAAAACCATTCACCACAACAACAATGTGAATATGATGAAACAATTATCATACCACAAGAACCTGTGCATCCCGGTGATCCTTCCCTTGCTAACACTTCTTCTTTGCCCAATCAAAACATTATACCAAACTTTCATACCTCTGATCCTACCTGCTTGATGCCTAACACCACAAGTAATACCACTTTGGACTTGTTATCCAAGTCAAAAGGGTTGCATTTTTGTAATCTTAATGTTAGGCACATTGTCTCTAAATTTGATGAGATACGCATTATCATGGCTAACAAAACATGCCCAGATATTCTGGGTATTTGTGAGTCATTTTTAGAACCGACCGTCTCTGACAATGTGGTGGCGATCGACGGATTTGAGATTCTTAGAAAAGATAGAGCAGAGACCAAAAATAAAACTGGTGGTGGTCTACTATTATACATTAGAAACACAATTAAGTTCAAACGCAGGCCTGAGTTTGAAACATCTAGCTTAGAAACACTTTGGGCTGAAATCGAGCTACCGAATGCTAAACCTTTTCTCTTATGTACAGTTTACAGGCCACCCGATGCAAAAAGCGAATGGATCGACTTGTTTGAGGTAGAGCTTTCCATAGCACAGACATCTGGTCTTGAATTCCTTCTCATGGGTGATTTTAATGTTGATTTGAAAGCTCATACGAATAATAAATGGCTAAACCTTATAAATCTATTGATTTAACTCAACTGATAACAGAGCCAACAAGGGTAACGGAAACTACCAATACGTTAATTGATCATGTATATACGACTCATCCAGAGAATATTGTACGTTGTTTTACTTCTACTTTATCTTTAAACGATCACTTTCCCATTTGCTTTACACGAAAAGTAAACTCAAAGCTTCTAAAAGACAAACATACTACCACTACTTATCGCAGCTACAAGCATTTTGACGAAAATAAGTTTATATCTGATATTGCTAACGATTTGGATGAATTTGCGGCAGATAAATCAAGTATAGACGAAGACCTTAACATCTGGTATTCATTCCTTTTGAAACACTTGAACAATCATGCTCCGATTAAATCCAAACGCGTAAAATCTAAACGTATGCCTGACTGGTTTACTCCAGATATAATTCAAATGCAATCTTTACGAGATAAAACCAAACGATTAAAGCAATGGAGTGATCATAGAAAATACCGCAATAAAACAAAACAACTCATACGACAAGCAAAACGTAAATATTTTTCTAATAGCATAACAAATTCAAAAGATACCAAATCCTTATGGAAACACCTGCGAGACGTGACTAATGGTAGCAAGACTGCCTCCAGTAATTTGCCTCAAAAACTTATAATCGGAAATGAAACCATTACGGAGTCTGAAGCTGTTGCGAGCAAACTGAATAAATACTTTGCTTCAGTTGCCGAGCTTTTGAATAAAAACACATCATCCGGAAATTCATTAGACTTTGACACCAATAAAATCAGCGATTTTGTTGATAGCAAAGTGCCTACAAACACACAATTTACAATTCCATTTATTACCCCCGAACAAGTTTTATTACATATTAATACCTTAGAGGTTTCAAAATCGACCGGGCTTGACGGCATAGGGCCAAGGATCATCAAACTTGCTGCTAAATCATTATCGCCATCGATTGCGATGCTTATCAATAAAAGCATTGCGACCGGCCAGTTTCCTTCTCAAATGAAATTGGCAAAGGTACTTCCAATTTACAAAGGTGGTGAAAAGTCCGACCCCTCAAACTATAGGCCAATTTCTATCCTGTCCACTGTATCTAAAATTTTCGAAAAGCACGTGAACAAACATCTTATGGATTATTTGAACAAATATAAACTTCTACATGACAATCAATCCGGGTTCAGGCCAAAACATAGTTGCCAAACAGCTTTAGTCAAACTCATTAATGACTGGATGACATGTATTGATAAGGGTGACTTGGTTGGAGCCCTTTTTATCGATTTTCGGAAGGCTTTTGATCTAGTTGATCACTCCATCTTGCTGAATAAACTTGCATTATACAAACTTAACCCTTCTGCCATTCAGTGGTTCAAATCATATTTATGTTCTCGACAACAAGTAATCGAGAGTGATAAAGGGTTGACGGATTTCACCACCGTACAATCTGGTGTGCCTCAGGGCTCAATATTAGGCCCGACCTTATTTCTCATTTTTATCAACGATCTTCCGCTTCATATCAAAAAGTGCTCCTCTGATTTGTATGCAGATGACACGACGATTCACACGCATGGTAATGACATAGATGCTATTGAAGAAGATCTGCAAGGAGAATTCGGTAACACAAAAACATGGGGAAAGATAAACAAAATGAATGTTCACATGACCAAAACAACTTGTATGCTAGTTGGCGCTAGAAAACGCTTGAACGACTCTCGACCTCTAAATATTCTTGCTGACGATGTCAATATTCAATCCGTTAGTAAACAGAAACTCCTTGGTGTTTATATCGATGAACACCTTTCTTGGTCTGCTCATATAGACCACTTATGCTCCCTTATCTCATCTAAAATATCTCTATTACGCCAGTTAGCAACGTATGTACCGACACATATTCAAAAAGTTTACTATCAGGGGTATATTCTTCCTTATATTGATTATGGCTCTGTTACCTGGGGGTCAGCCTCTGTAACTAATATTGAACGCATAACCAAGCTGCAAAAACACGCTGCTCGAATCATCCTGCGAGCAAATTACGATACCCCATCAGTAGATATGTTCAGTCAACTGGGATGGCTGTCAATTCCGGACAGACTTAAATATAATAAGGCTGTCTTGACATACCGAGCAATAAATAATTTATCCCCTGAATATATAACACAACTTCTAAAACCAGTATCCGAGGTACACACTCTTAACCTCAGGTCATCAGAAAATGGCTCACTTTATGTGCCGAAAGCACGGACAGCACTTTTTGATGGCTCTTTTTCGTGTTCCGCACCAAGACTATGGAATGCTCTACCTCAAACAGTAAAAACATCGGGGTCACTCTCTACCTTTAAGCAGTCTCTTAAAGCAACATTTTAACCCTTATAAAATGTCTTTAACTATGATTTTAAATGATATACCATGTGTAAAATTATCGCTGAAACCGTTATTGTAACTGAATTGAGAGCTTTTATGACCTAGCATAATTGTTTTAGATATTGGTTTTATGCGCTCGTCAAATCTTAAAGCACTTAGAAAAACTGTGATAACATACAGATTTGTCTTTGATATAATTCAGTGCCATGTTTGGTTTTAAATCACTTGCACATACCTGTTAGCACTTTTATTTGATAAAAACTTTATACAAGCATTCACTTCGCTACAAGCTACTTTTATCCCATGAATTTCTTAGCTGTTAGTTAAGTCTTGTTGTATATATGTATATAAATTTTAGTTAGAGGACCACAAGGTAGAATAGTTATTTATAGCTAATTGTGTCATCCTCTTGAAACATTGTTTAAATAAATAAATAAATAAATAAAGTCCTAATAAGTTCTACAACATGTTTTGGTGGACCTTGTTGTTTACAGAGAGTACTCATGGGAATTAACTGGCTATTATCTCCCATTGTCTTTTTATTTTATATACAATATCTTCGCTTAACCCTTAAATTGCCAATCAAAACAACTGTCATCTGCTTTGTCATCTGCTTGTGATTTTTAAAGTCTGTTTTGTAAACAGTGAGGACCCAGATCAGACAGCTCCTAGCCTGATCAGGGTCTGCACCATTTGCCTGTATGCAAAAATTGGTTTGAAAAGTTTGCAAGAGTGTTCAACAGACAGAGGTCATTTTAAGATGCAGGTTTTCTTGGCATTTTAAGAGTTAAATGCATATTAATCCGTTTGGTGATAAACGCACCCTTCCTCTACTGAAATAACATGAGGAGTGTTGTGTTGACCCTGATAATCCCACAAACTTTCAACAATAGGATAAAGAGTCCTTCTCAATGTTTCTGGCAGTATATTGGATTCCTGAGCAATGGTATGCACATGATCCAACTTCCATTTCTTCATTTACTATTACTCTAGTGCATGTGTATTTGTGAGCCCAATGTTTGTCAAAGCACTACTGAAATCATTACCTGAAAGAAAAAAAAATGATTATAATATCTAATATAAAATTGCTTTGGTTTGTTTGTTTGTGTTGAAGTTTTACGGCCCAGTCAACCCAATAGGCTCATATCAAGCACAGTCAGTTTACCTTACAACACTTTTGCTGGGCAGACTTAGTGCCCTTATTGGTTAGATTTTGAAGATGGTGACTGTGACAGCCATCTTGGATTCTCAACCAGAACAATTTTAGCCAGTTTTGATCTACAAGTTATCTCAATACTTCCAACCAAGTTTAGAGTCATTTAGCATAATATTTTCAGTTCAGGAGAATTTCAGTATAGATTTTCAAGCTGGCAGCCATACTGGATTTCCAATTTGAATGATTTCATTTTTTTTCCTGGGCCATACAGTGAAGATGTCATAGCAAAACATGATAAATGACACTTATTACCATGTACAAAAAGATGAAAACTTTCTTTTATTACTCTTTTCATAACGATACATGTAATTCATTTGCAGATCTTAAAAGTGTTATAAAATCTGTTTTCAGCAAAAGTCCAGTTGTCTCTGAAAAAGTTTTCTACTTAATTTTTTTTTATTTGGTCAGAATTTTTGTGGGGGCAGGTGGAATTAGAATCTAATAATTAATTTTCTCTGGCCTAATTGAAAAAAAATGAAATTTTGACAAAAATATTTTTTTCACATCATACTTCTTCCTGCACTCAATATGCCTGTAATGAGTCTGTTGTTTCAAAAAATATTTCGAGACAAGCTGATTTCACCATGCATGTACCATACAGTCATGCCAAAGCTAAATTTCCAGAAGAACAAAGGGAATTGACCATAACCTATTTTGCTCTACAGCAACATCACATCAGTATCAACATTTATGCAAAATATGAAAATATCATATTCTATCTAATTACCACACTGTGCACTTAGGTTTTTAAAAATTACTGGGAAAACTTGTGATACAATACATGTATGTATGTACCTACTAAGTGTATATCATCAAAGGACTTATTTGATGATGTTTATGTGATTTTTTTTTCTTATTTTCTTTATAAAGCCTATGTTGTGGGTACTAAGTTGAATTGCATCATCATGTCCATGCAATTCAAATTGGTGCCCACAACATTTGCATTAAAAAAGAAACTGACAAAAAATACACTGGCTGTAAGTAATCTGAAGACTACGGAATAGCTTGACTGTGCTTATAGGGGTATCTGTGGTAATAAGGTTGAATACGGTTTTCCTCAAACTATTAGGCAAGATTAGAAGCAGAAACCAAAAGGCCTTTTCAAGAATTACAAAGGGAATTTTAAATAACAGTAAAAGAATTAACCCTGAGGCCCTTAATTTTATCTGACAGCAACATCTTATCAATATCAACATATATGCAAAATATGAAAAGATTCCTTAAACTACTTAGTAAGACGAGAAGCAGATCCTAAAACAGACAGACATACGGACAGGCAACGTAACAACAGTATACCCCTCTCCTGCCACACAAACACATTTTGCATTTGTGTGAGGGTTAAAAAATCATTGAAAATAAAGTCAAAGATTTAGGAAGAAAAAAAAATCTATCCAAATCTGTGACTTATCTCAAACAAAAACATATCTCCAGATAAGATGATTTTTTTTTTTTTTTCATGGATTTTTTTTTTATTATTATTTTATATATATATAAATAACAACATGCTGAGAGTTTTCATTAGAAGAAGCCTCAGTGAGATACTTCTAATGAGTAATCATAACATGTTTTCTTGCAAAATTAAGAAAAATAAATATCTTGGTTCTCCTGTTTTCTGGAGCAGGGGTATATACTTTATGCAAGTCTGGAGCTATGAAAAAGTATGATTTTTTTTTTTAATTTCTCAGTGGGCAGATACCCTGAATCCTCATTGAAATAACCTCACTGAGGTAATGCTAAAGCCATAACTATTTGTAATTCTATTTTAAAAAATGTGTATTTGGATTATTATGCTTCTTATCTAGAGCACTGCCACAGCCAGGTGCAATAATGTTTATTGCCATAAATCACACCTAATTATTATCATGCTTGTAGGACAGGCAGAATTGTGAGTTTTATGGCACATTGTGACACTCCAAGGGAAAATTGGGTGGACACATGTGGCTAATCATAGCCCTGATTTTTTTTTTTTGTTTGTTTGTTTTAAGCTGTCCTTTATCTAGGAATTTATTGTTTCGATTTCCTATATCACCAATTGTCAGTCTTTGAATGAGTACCTAACATTTAAAGTATTTTAATCCTGTGAAAGAGATTTCATTAATCTAGCAAAAAAAAAAACACACACACACACAAACACACATATATATTAAATCATTTTTTTTTTTTTTTTTGTCACAGAAATGGTAACCTGAGTAAAATAAGCCTTGTATCTGCTAAAAAAAAAAAAGAAAGAAGAAAATGTCATCTTATAATCTTATAAATTCTTTGTTAGTATAACATTCAATAAATTGACTAATTTAAAAATAAAATAAAAAATTAAGCAACAACAAACAAAAAATAAAAAAAAACCCCTCTGAAACCCATCATATATGCCAGGAAAGCTATCTCTGTACATCAAATGTTTATACATTACGAAATCATGTCTATTCAAATATACTGAAAATTTCACCAACAAAACGTGAAAATTTTCAGATAAAAAATTCTGATATACATGTATTTCATATTTCTGTTCAAAATATAGATTGTGAGCACTGTCTCAATGAGGGGGTTCTAATGAGTATCTACAATCTATGTTTTTGAGCAGAAATAATAAAAATAATTTATACCCATATAAACCCCAGTTTTACTGTATAAAAGTGGGGTTTAAGGGGGTCAAAATTAAGCCTGTTTTCATGATGCATGTACCAATGGCAGTAGCACTGGAAATAGATTTTTGTCGTTGTTGTTACTTCTTTTTTTTTTTTTTTTTTTTTTACAATTTTTTTTTTACAATAATACGATCGATCGCTAAGTGCAAACAGGACACAGTATTGATATAAATAAAAAAAAAAAAACCCTTGAAAAACTGGGGGAAAAAAAAACAAAAAAAAACTAAAAATGTAATGAACTCTCTTCTGCTAAATTTAACACAAGGTGTAGTGTTTTACAGTTTAGGTATGTGCAGAGCTCTAGATAAGAGGGCTATACATTAATTAATACAATTTTTTTTTTATTATTCCTCCATGAAAACATGTACATGTCATGTATGTACTCCTCAGAAGCACACTGGATAGTGTTCTAGCACACTGTTTATTGTTCAAGGAAGTACTCTAACTTGAACATGTTTTTTTTTTTTTTTAACCAAACAATATTAGTATTTTTTTTTTGTCTGTTATGAAAACAAATCTGTTCAGGCTCTCCTGAAAATAAAGGATTTTTTATAAAAGTTATTTTTTGGTTAACATGGTTAAATATAGGGATTTCAGGCAAATTTTAAACAAAGTTAAGAGCAAAAGCAGGTTACATTCTTCATCTTGTTTCCAGTTTCTGTGCCATAAAATACCTACAATGATGGACAATCTCCGTGTGAATTCACAACTGAGTTACAAACTACATTCTCAATAATTTAGTTGACCTAAGACTGACTCCTTTGTCATAGTTAAAACTTTTATACCCCAGGCATACAAAGTATGTTTGGGGGGTATATAGTCTTTGTTATTCTGCCCGTCCATTAGCTCATATGTCTGTGCTCCCATCCATATTTGCCCAAAAATAAACTAGATTTTCTAGGTAAAGTACTGTTTCTTATATTTTTTTTTTTTTTTTTTGAAGCAAATTAATTTTTTAAAGGTTTTAAAAGATCCCCTAGAGGGCCTGCTGGGCAGTCAAACTAAAAAACTAATGAGAAGCCATTACGAAAACAAGCCAATTCAAATACATTGAAAATTTTGCCACCAAAAACTGAAAGTTTTCAGATAAAAATTCTGATATTTTTCATATTTCTGTTCAAAGTATAGATTGAGGGTACTAGTTAGAACTGCCTCAGTGAGGTGGTTCTAATGAGTACCTACATCTGTTTTTGCGTAGAAATAAGAAATAATAATGTATACCCCTGTAAACTCCACTTTTACTGTATAAAAATGGGGTTTACAGGGGTATACATTATATAGGTCAAGATTATATAGGTATGTTTTCGTGAAGATTCTTTTGACATGTTTGATGAAGAAATAATTTATAATAAAAATGGATCTGAATAGATATTTTATCATATTTAATCTGGAGCCACAAAGGCCTTAAAATGCCAGTTTTTATTTGGTTGTGCTGACAAAGAGTTAGGGTATATGTGACATCCAACACAGAAAAGGGCCCTTTATACCATGCACTATCAGACAAAAAATTATCTAGAGCTAAAATTAAGTCTATTAGGATTATTTTACAAAAGTTTTGGGCTAACATTTAAATATTTTTACCAAATACATGTATGTAACAAATATGGGCATATATTTTAATCATCTGACTAACTGACTTTCTCCCTTTTCAAGAGAGTTTTTCTTTTAAAGGTCAATCTATCTTAGCCACTGTAAATTTTCCCAAGAATGAGCAACACCAAGCACAGAGAACATTTTTTTTTTTTTTTGTAGCAAATAGTTGACAAACGGGGTGACAGGTGGGGGTGGGACTGTAATCTGCCAGATGCCAAAGTATTTGACAGAATTTAGTAGACTTACTAGAATAAAAACTTGAAAACAGAAAAATTAAAGGTGTGAAATGAAAGTTAGGAATTCGTTTTAGAAAGCAGACCCATTTTGTGCTCTTGTTTTTTTTTTATGAAGAAAGCTTGCATGAAACACAAACTATATGGAGTCTTATCAACATATTCTTTGTCAATATCTTCTGCAATATCTGTGACTGGGTCTTTGCTGTCTGGTATATTTAGGGACCGGCCTTCTCTCACAATGTGTAACATATCAGTCTGCACAAGAAGTAGAACAGAAGTTAATCAGAAGAGCATTTGGATGTGACTTATACAATAATTCACCAACTGCTTTGCTTTCTCTGCAGATTACTGGATGCTAACAGTTTACTGGTAACCCTTTTCCTTCACTCATATGTGTAAATTTAGCATGCCCTTTGATCAGCCTGCACAGCCTGAAAATTACAAAAGAAGCCTATATTATAATTTAAATTATATACATGCAGACAGCCTGTACATGTTCATCACAAAAAAATATATCTTTGGGTGTAACTGTGTAGACTGATCAGGATCTGTACTGGTCACTCATAAATCACTGAATAATGAATGCCCGTGTATGGAATATATCAATGGACAGCTATAATCTACAAGGGAATAGGGCTGGATCAGCTGGATAAATAAATCCAGATATATTATGCACGCTACTTTTGCTTTTATTCCCTTAACAGTTTTGTTGTAGAATAAGTGAACCAATGAATAGGGCAAAACAATATGTGCAAGAAATCATAAGGGTTCTTGGCTGTATCTTGGCCAGAGGATGTGGCGTATAAAACAATTACCCACCTGGACAATGATCCACCCATACATTTAACCACCCCTCTTAACCTAAATGCGGACAATTACCCACCCGAAAATATTTTTCATTAACTGTCCTTAAATGTTTACAAGTGATCTATAAATCTCTCGGGTTGGGGGGGGGAGGGGTGGGTGGGGGGGGGGGGGGTGGGGGGGTGTGTGTGTAACTTGGGGATAAATGGGATATGGGTGTGCGAGCCAGTATTTCGAAACCTACCCCATTCATGTACCTGCCCTTTTAAAAAATTGCCCCCTTCATATACTTGATCATCTGAAATGCTGACCTATTCATATACTGCCCTTTGATTTTTATACCCATTTATTGCTGGTAGTTAGACAAATATAGCAGTCAATTCATTGAATACCAAGAGAAATAGCAGTCTTGACAAATCTCTGAGTGAAAAAAATATATGCATTTACCGGAATGTCAGAAAAGTGGAGCCTTTCACATACGAATCATAAAAAATCAGGTCAGTCATATACTTTTTGTTGAAAAAAGGGGCTAATCATATACCTGGCAGCGCTGAAAAAAGGGGGCAATTTGGCACGCATATCCGTACTATGCCATATATAGGAACCCACCCCGACCCACGGGCTGTAAATTGTCGTCTTACAATATTTTTCATTCATTTAATCCTGTTTTATTGGTAAAAAATGATTTTGTGTCAATCTGAGAGTCTTAGCTGAAAATGACTTTGAAAGGACAAAATGAAAGATTTCTTTATTTTTTTTTAAATGGCTGTTTTTTTCTTTTAAGGTAAGTTTTCTTCGATGTATATTTTTTCATAAATCCATAGCTACAGATAAGAGGGCTATCCACATAAAATTTTTCTTCTTTCTCCACAAAAAAATATGTTGTGGGTACTCATTAGAAGCCCCTCACGGAGGCACTTCTAATGAGTACCCACAACATATGTTTTCATGGAGAAATAAGAAAGATATCAGCATTTTTCGGAAGAAAAAAGCGCTCTATCTGTTGCTATGATAAATCGCAATAAAAAGGTATCCATCATCCATTACAGCATGCAAATGACATTTGACTCATGGCAGCAGACATATTTTAATCACATTATTAGTAAATGGTCATAAGTTATCATATGAAAAAAAAAAAGATACTAAATTCTATAAAGTAATTTAATAGAATTTTCTTATTGGGGATTTTTAAGATATACATGTATTATAATGAAAGAGGTATTATTATCATTTGGACTTCAACAATTAACATATACAAAATCAGAAAAGAACCTTATAAGTTTTTACTGCACATATTTAAAAGTACAGGATGTAATCTTCAGCTCTCCTACATGTTGCCCAGTATCACGCATTCTGTTCAGGGCTTTGTGCCACCTTACATCTAATAAATGGATATGTTGAATACCATATGTGCTCTAAGTATTGGACGGACAGTCCTGAGCTAACAATACAGATCTAGATCAGACACCACCTTACAGCTAATAAATGGATAGTGTAGAATACTGTTTAACACAAATGTATTTGACAGTCCTGAGTGTAGACCCAGATCAGACGCCACCTTACATCTAATAAATGGACACTGAACAATAGTCTTTACACTCAAAGTATTGGCCAGACAATCCTGAGCATACCGTGTAGATCCAGATCAAACAACATCTTACATAGATGAATGGTTAATGTACAGAATACCATTTTTACTAGGAGCACTGGACAGACAGTCCTGAGCTAACAGAGTAGACCTAGATCAGATGTCACCTTACATTTAATAAATGGGTACTGCAGAATACTGTTTATACTCTAAGTTTTAGACAGACAGTCCTAAGCTAACAGTACCCAGATCAGCTGTCACCTTACACTTAATAAATGGATACTGTAGAATACTGCATACACCAGACAGTCCAGAGCTAACAGTGTAGACCCAGATCAGACACCACCTTCATCTAATAACTGGATACTGTAGACTACCATTTATACTCTAAGTTTTGGACAGACAGTCCTCAGTTTAACAGTGTAGATCCAGATCAGATGTCATATTACACCCATTCATGCCATAAGCTGTGGATTAAAATCTGTGAGATAAGGCAAAATACTAAGGGAGATTTGACAAAATTCTGTGAGATTTTCTTAAACATCACTTTGGTGTTCCCATAATATAGTCTTAAGTCTTCTTTTTTCATGTGAGAAGCTTGTGAAAACCACAACAGTGTGTGATTTATGTTTATTTCTTCATAAAATCTGTTGTAAAATGGTCTGAAAATTCTGTGAGATTAGAATTTTTTATGGGAATTGCTTTCCAGATGGGCCAAATTCTGTGAGATTTTATCTCACAGTGTGAGATATGGCATGTATGCACACATACGCACCTAATAAATGGATACTGTAGAATACTGTATACACAGGACGGTCCTGAGCTAACAGTGTAGATCCAGATCAGACTCCATCTTACAGCTAAAAACTGGATACTGTACAAAACTGTTTTTATTCAATTAAATGTACATTTTTATATTGTGAATTTAATGTAGTGGCTGGAGTGCATGGACTGAACAAGACTGCCTGCTTGGTTCAGTAGGAAGAGCACCTGACTAGTGTTACGGGGTTGTTGCCAACTTGTTGGTGAGTCCCAGCTCCGGTAGTCATTGTTTCCTCTCTTGTTCACTTTACTGATATCAGATTTAGTAAACAGGTGTGTGCCAAATGCAAGCAATTGGGGGTTGCAGACCAGATACCTTCAGGACATCAGGCTGGTACCTGAATCCTAAATGTTATGAGGAGTATAGTGGCTCGAGTCCATGGACAGAACAGGACCACCCTTGTAGCCCAGTAGGTTCAGCACCTGTCTAGTAGTCTTGCCAATGATGATCGATTATAATCATTCAGCAATCACTTTTGCCTTTTGAGACTGAAGATCGGAAAGATCTTTTATAGTCAACTAATCGGATTTTTTTTTGTTTTGTTTTGAAACAAATATATTTTTCTCACCTTTTTTTTTCGTAGGCAAGTCATCAATAAATGAAGTTCAGAGCTGTCTGTTAGGGTCATTCTAGATTTATGGTCAATAAAAGTGAAAAGATTTGATAAAAGAGTCTTAAAAAAAGTCAACCCAAAAGAACTAATGTTTTAGGTACTCATTTGAAGCACCTTGCAGAGGCACTTCTAATGAGTACCAACAACATTGTATGTTTTCATGGCGAAATAAGAAAAATATTACCTGGATACCCCTCTTATTGATCTGGAGCAATGACTAGGTACCTGGAAGATGGCTGAATTAAGAGTGAATATAATTTCTACAAGTCAATTATTACTCAATGATCAGTCGGTTTTACAAAACCGATGATCAACAATGAAATTCTGGCTGATTCCCAACACTACTGTCTAGTGAAATGGGGATCATGGGTTCAAGTCCCGCTTTAGGCAAGCAGTTTTCCTTTCATTTTTACTTTATTATAAGAATATTGCAATTCACTTGCAATTTTTTATCTGCCGACCTGTACTGTTTTAGCTGGAATTTTCAATTTTGTTTTCCATTTAGACCCTTTAACATGTTCAATAATCAATATTAAAATAAACTTAGAAGGCGAACGCGAATCCGCGACCCCATGACTGCAAATCAGGTGCTCTACCAACTGAGCTAATCAGGCTGACAGTCCAGGTCCATACGCAGATTTTTGAAATGGGGAGGGGGTGGGGTGGAATTTTAGGTATTCTGAAAACAGGGATGCAAATGCTTCTTGAAAATGCCAATTTGGGGGCCAAATTAGGGCTATATAGGGAATTTAGGTTTGAAAACTGCATGATTTTGAAGTAATTCTCAAGAAAAGAGGATGCGTTTGTACCCCTGGAACACCCTTGCATACGGGCCTGCAGTCTCACCAATTACTACACTCCTCTCCCTTGAATGTTTACGGTAACTTACATGTGCCAGACATCAACTGAACACACTAACAGTGCCTAGCTTTTCTCCACACTCATAAGTATCTCATTGCCATTGAAGCAACTTAAGGAGGGGGAAAGGTATGCCTAATGCAGAATTTAAATTGCAATCCCCTGCTTGTAAGTCAGGTGCTCTACCAACTGTCTGATGTACCAGGCTGACCTACAGTTTTGGCAATCACACAATAGCTTACCTTCTGCTGTCAAAAATCACAAGTGTTCCAGGTCAGTACTTCCAACGATGTTTCATCCATCATGCTAAACATTTCTGCTTGTACAAGTTATACCGCGTCAAACCCCACAGTTGTGCGTTCAGTAAATATAGTCATTCAAGTCACGTGTACGAATCCTAATACTGTACGAACATCGCTGGTGACGCAGCCAGTTTCAACGCATCCACGATTTTCCAAATTCTGTTCATTTTTATGCAGCCGTCTGATCATAAAGTACATAAGAAAAACAAAACTACATTTCTGTAGGTATCAAACTGTAAGCTGATACGTAAACAGTCGCACACGGCGAATATGAATGCACGTTTTCGTTCTTCACGCCGTATGTCAACAGATTTTAAAAATAATACAGGTGTCGAAGCAAGACAAATACCTCCATAATTCATCTGGGTATTCTAAATTCAAACGCAGCACGGAGAAAAGAAAAAAAAAAACAAACGTTATATAGACAACAGCAAAATAGGAAGTCTATTGGGGCAGATAAATTCTGACAAATCTCACGCCTTTTTCCCCCACCTGATATCCGCTTCCGTTGCGCATGCGTTCTGAAACATCTCATGGTCTTAAACATTTTACGCGACACCTGTACGATCATATTCAAAGTTGCGTAGACGTGCATTAACAGCGCGTGAATTGCCTTGTTAATACACGGCTTTTCGCCGATTAATGCACGGTTGTTAATAACGTGCGACACTGATTTTTATGCAATAAAATGATTAGTGCGCCCCCTGTGAACGCTTTTAAGAAACAAACATTGGCGTGGACACAAAAAAAGTTGAAGTAGCCTGTTACCAAGCAGGTTCGGTTATGAGAATTGTTACTGAAAAACGAAACGCGCTTCAAGAAGCTTAAAATATTTACTCTATGGTGTCTACGGCAAGTAATAACTGTCTATCTATAAATACTGCTTTCAATCCCGAAACGGGGGCTTTCGAGCAGGGACATAGAGGCTCCGTGCCAAAGAAAAGAAAAAAAGAAAATGAGATAGGAAAGATTTGACACTTGAAGAGATTTAAAAAAAGAAAGAAAAAAGAGAGATAAAAACAAGTACTGTGGTTTATGCATGCAGAGAATAAGGCAGGTTGATGCTGTGCTTCTCATTGTAATTCTTGCCTAAATTTATCAAACGATTATAAGAATATTCTGATGCACAGATCAGTTTATTTCACACTTTCAAAGTTTTCCGTTGTATTTCAATCATATTGTGTTGTCAACGCTCTTATGAAGTACCACAGTCGCTGTATGTTTAACTGGTATTTGGCTATGGAAAAATATCTTGCATGTAGCCATTTTCACCGCGGCCGATGAAAATGAGTAAAATCCTCACCTTAAAAGTTATTTTATACAACCTTTCAACGGCAGTTCTTAATATTTCGCCAGTCTTGATTGTACAAAAGAGCCATGCACAAGCAAACCCTCTTTCTTGTTGACAACGGCGACCAAAAAGACGGCATATGACTGTAAGTGTAGTGAAGTTTTAACAGCCACATGTCGTCTCTTTGATCAGCAGACGACGAATTGATGATATCTTTTTATTTTTGACGGAAAATAGGACTTGACATTTCATGCAAACTTTGTTCCTTTTTGGGGGAAAAATAAGAAAATATTTCAGAAAGTCTTCTGCTGATTTTTTTTTTTTACCCACCACACATACTTTGTTTAGTTTATACTGTTAGTTTTTAGTTTTTGTCTGTAGTGAAATCACAATAAACAACTGCAGATAATGTTCTTAACCCTAGTCATCCTGCTGAACCCGAATATACCCTGACTTTGCAAACAGTGTGGATCTGGATCTGCACTGTTTGTCATTGAATTTATATCAACAATTTGGATCAAGAGATCTGATTGGCTGAAATTAGAAGTGGGCGTGGCCACTTAATTTAGTCAGCATGACAAGGGTTAATTAAAATTACGTTGCCGCTTAGCACTCTGGGTAAATTTTTCAGCAAACGACATATTAAAACAATTTTTTCTTATTTTTCCCAGACAACAGGTTTTGACATTTCATGCAATGAAAACAATTTGCATGAAATGTCAAACCTGTTTTCTGGGAAAAAAAAATATTATCAGTTTGTCATATGCTGAATTAACCCAGAGAGTAGTGAAGGTTAATTAAAATTACGTCGACACTTAACACTCTGGGTAAAATTTTCAGCAGGTGACATATTGAAGTGTCTTTCATATTTTTTCCAGGAAGCAGGATTTTACATTTCATGCAAATTGTTTCTAGCAGAGACGATTTGCATGAAATGTCAAATCCTGTTTCTTGGAAAAAATAAGAAAAATATCATCAATGTGTCGTCTGCTGAAATATCCCCGAGAGTGGCTAATATTATAGAGCTTTGTGCTAAGAAGAATTGAAAACGGTATAAGGCATGCAACATATTGTTTGTTAGCTGTATTTTATTTTCAAATGAAGATTAAACTCGTGAAAAAAGAAGAGAATCTGTTGCACAAGCATGATTTGCGAAATATTTTCATAGGATTTCAGGTCGATATCTAAACAGCATAGGAAAGTACAAGCATGTCATGTAAAAATGACCCACTGCTGTAATAGTAGTAGTAGGTGCATGCAAAGTCTGATCTTGACACACTGTGTTTGTCTTATTTTCATGGGAAATTTTGAATGATAAATTTTTATCCAGAATGTTCACACACTTACTTTGATCACGAAGTTTTGATCCCCTTAACCCCCAATTTATACAGTAAAACTGGGGTTTACAGGGGCATATATTAACTTTCTTAATTCTGCTTAAAAACATAGATTGTGTGTACTTATTAGAACCGCCTCCCCGAGGCGTTCTAACAAGTACACACAATCTATGTTTTGAGCAGAAATTTGAAAACTACCAGAATTTTTCATCTGAAAGTTTTCATTTTTTTAGTGGTAGAATTCACAATATATTTAAATATGTGTGTTTACATAATGGTACTTCTAATACAATTCGCAATGCGGGTCAAACAGTGTAGACCCTGATATAAAAACGCGTTCTGCGCCGTCTGATCTGATTTAAATTGTTTGCTTAGAGCTGTCTTCCCAAACTCTTTTGCTATCAAGTCTGATAGTTGTCGCGCAAGTTGTTTAATCACATCAACCTATTGTTAAAACATGCTGTGTTTATGTTGATCCTGCTAGACGTTATTGAGCAAACAAGCAAACTTTACAGACCAGGACAGGAGTGACTCGAAAGGAGCAGTCTTATCTATGTCTACAACTTTTGCTATCTAGTCTGCTACTCACACCAAATTAGGGTAAAACGTGTAATTCTGTGTAATATAGACGTTTATAACAAGCACATTGTCAAGCAAACTCTGCAGATCTGGTCTGGATCTGCATTTGTTTGCAACCCAGTTTGCCAATTAATTGTCGCGCAAGTGGATTACTCACATCAACTCATTGTAAAGTAGGTTGCTGTTAAGGCTGTTACATTATAGACGTTTTAAGCAATGAAAACTTTGCAGACCCTGATCAGAACACTCCAAAATGATTCATTCATATTAGCATCAAAAACGATTTACCAACATTAAACAATGACTCCATACCATCTTTATCTGACAACAAAAGTCACCTTCATAAGACACAATAGAATCTTGCCCCGTCAGATCCTTGACTCTAGCCCTCAAAACCTTACCTGACGACCGGACCAGTAGTTGTCGAGTATGTTGTTTAGTCACGATAACTTATTGTTAAAACATGCTGCTGTTATGTTGATTCTTCTAGATGTTTTGAACAAACATAAGCAAACTTTGCATACCCGGTCCGGAGTGACCCGAAAGAAGTTGGCTGGTCTGTGTCTGCACCGTTCGCTGTCTAGTTTGGCACTTAGTTGTCGCGCAAATTGCTTACTCACAACAACCGTTTGTTAAAACATGCTGCTGTTATGTTGATCCTGCTTGGGCAAACATAAGCAAACTTTGCAGATCCGTATCGGAGTAACCCGAAAGGAGCACTGATTGGGGTCTACACTTTTTGCCATCTGGTTTGCACAACAGAAGTAACTGAAGCAGCATATAAGGTTCATATTAAGTTGGAACTGCAGCAGGAACATGGAATTAGAATAGAACTCAGCTTCGTTTCTATTAGTTCATCACAGCAAGGATGCTGGCGATGACCATGTCACTATTGTTGTTTTTGTTTTTGATGATGATGATGATGATGTCTACGGCCTATTTATAGTGAGTATATTTGATAACCGCATCAACCAACATTATAAGCCTTCTATATGGCAAGCCGTTTTACTATTTATTCTATAAATCAGATATCTGATTTAATATATCAGATATCTTATCTTTAATAATAATTAAGATATCTGATATATTATATTAGATATATAAATAAGATATCTTATATGTCAATTTAAATATCTTATATGCTATATAAGATATCTGATATGCTATATAAGATATCTTAATTGGCATATAAGATATCTTATATGCTATATAAGATATCTGATATGCTATATAATATATCTTATATAGGATATAAGATATCTTATTTACTAAAGAAGCTATCTCATTTGTTCAATTAAATAAGATATCTCATTTAGTATATCAGATATCTTATTTAGTATATCAGATATCTATATTAATATATTAGATATCGTATTTAACAAATAAGATATCTTATATGGTAAATAAGATATCTTATATGTGGAATTAAATAAGATATCTAATATGATATATCAGATATCTCATATCGGATATAAGATATCTTATATAGGATATAAGATATCTGATATACTAATTCAGATATCTTATATCCTATATTAGATATCTTATATCCTATATAAGATATATGATATAATGTATAATAAATAGTAAAACGGCTTGCAAGAAAGCCGTTTTACTATTTATTCTATAAATCAGATATCTGATTTAATATATCACATATCTTATATAATATATAAGATATCTGGTATATTATCAGATATCTTATATAAAATAGATATCTTATATGTCAATTAAGATATCTAATATGCTATATAAGATATCTGAATTGACATATATCTAATATGCTATATAATATATCTGATATGTTATATATCTCATATAGGATATAAGATATCTTATTTACGAAAGAAGATATCTCATTTATTAAATCAAATAAGAAATCTCATTTAGTATATCATATATCTTATTTAGTATATTAGATATCTATATTAATAAATAAGATATCTTTTTTAACAAATAAGATATCTTATATCGTAAATTAGATATCTTATATGCGGAATTAAATTAGATATCTCATATATTATATCAGATATCTTATATAGGATATAAGATATCTAATATAGGATATAATATATCTGAATTAGTATATCAGATATCTTATATCCTATATTAGATATCTTATATCCTATATAAGATATCTGATATAGTATATAAGATATCTATTTTGCTTAATAAATAGTAAAACGGCTTGCCATACTTCTAAGCACCTCCACGCATAACACCTTCCCAACCTTGCCTGCATAGCTAACGCAAATAAAATACCACGTCTTCATTAGATATGCAATAGTAGACACAATTATGTCATTTTATGCTACTGTTCGCTTGTTTGCATAACTTTATGCTCCTTTATGTCTCTTCGTGCTTCTTTATGCCACTTTACACCTCTTTATGCCACTTTAAGCTACTTTGTATTAAGGTAAAGTAACGTAAAGCGGCACAAAGTGGCGTAAAGAAGCCTTCCTGCACAGGTATTACAAATAAAATATTTTCATTAGATACGCAATAGTATATACAATAATGTCATTTTATGCTACTTTACGCTAGTTTGCACAACCTAAACGCTCCATTATGTCTCTTTACAACACTTTACACCTCTTTACCTCATTTTTACGCTACGTTTCTGTATTTAGACAGACCCACAGGAAAAATATGTTTGTTGTGTTTTACACTCCATTTATCTACACCATTTGTGATGACGTAGAGCACATGCTGTTGTTGTGTAGCCGGTAGAAAATAGCAGTTTTTGCAGCACAAAACAATAAAAACTGCACTCGAAGGCTTCGCACACGTTTCACTGATTGCATTCATTGATACTTTGTTCAAATTTAATGTCACTATGTCGGTGAGTTATTGTTTTTGCGTGGTTTGCTCCACTGAATGTCTTGATAGGATTGCAAGAGGGGTTTAGGTCATGGTTAAATTTGACTTGTGTACTTAAAGGAAGTATTATAAGATTATTGCACGCGAAATAAATAAGTCATTTCTTTTTTTATAAAGTTTCTTTTGTGATGATTGGCATGATGGTGTGGCCTAGTAACTGTGGTTTGCATGGTAGTTCTGTGCCAGTAGCAAGGTGTCCTACTTTATCGTGCCCCTTACGACTCCTAGCAAAATTAAGAGAAGAAGAAGATACTGTACCTTTCATCAAATCATTTTTGTATGTAGTTCAATCCTTTCTAAATAATCCTGCATAAAACACATTTCAAATTGGCCTGTCAGATTTTTCAGACACATTGTTTTTTCCGCAATGTGAGTTATAGTGACGTCACCAGGACACCCTTCTTTATCGCGGGGTGAACATAAAATTGAAATTGATTTTAGTAATGGGCAGCCAGTTGATTTAAAACTCTTCATAAGTATTCAGAAACCATTGTGCCACTAAATGCCGACTTTGGAATTTCAGTCACAACTTTAAAACTTTGGTAATCATAACACAAAAGCAACAAGTTGCTATCTACAAGATTCTTCACAGAAAGACAGGTTTTCTGTGAATTTCCTCAATGGGGATGCGTAAATCCATCACACTTCCTTATAACTTTAACTTTAGAACAAAACTGAAGATGTGTCCAGTGGGAACAAACGTCACACACAGTCGGTTTGAGAAAAATTACCGAGAACACAACTTCAAACTGAGTAAGATGACCATTCAAATTGAGAATCTAAGCTGGGGTGAACTTCTCTTTACAAATTGCAGTTGTAATAGGAAAGGAGAAAAAATCCAAATCACATTTTTTCCCCGATCAGGGATCGAACCCGGTCCGCCGGATTCAAAGTCTTGCACTCTACCACGTCACTATAAAAGACGAAGCCGGCTTTTGTAGTGGCGTGGTAGAGTGCAGGACTTTGAATCCGGCGGACCGGGTTCGATCTTTTATAGTGACATTGTAGAGTGCAGGACTTTGAATCCGGCAGACCGGGTTCGATCCCCGGTTGTGGAAAAATGTGATTTGGATTTTTTCTCTTTCCTATTACATTTGGTGGCCAGTGTGGGGGTGGCAGCCTTGGAGCCTGATGGGCAAAGCAAATGCTGGGTTGTCACTCGGAGCTTGCGTGACATTTGTATTGGCATGAATGCATACAAATGTAGGAAGGAGGGATATAGCAGTTTAGGTATAAGATACACTTCTACTGCCTTGCGGTAGAAGCCGGCTTTTATAGCGACGTGGTAGAGTGCAGGACTTTGAATCTGGCGGACCGAGTTTGATCCCCGGTCGGGGAAAAATGTGATTTGGATTTTTTCTCCTTTCCTATTACATTTGGTGGCCAGTGTGGGGGTGGCAGCCTTGGAGCCTGACGGGTGAAGCAAATGGTGGGTTGTCGCTAGGAGCTTGCGCGACATTTGTATTGGCATGAATGGATACAAATGTCTCATTATAGGAAGGAGGGATTTAGCAGTTTAGGTATATGATACACTTCTACAGCCTTGCTGTAGAAGCCGGCTTTTATAGCGACGTGGTAGAGTGCAGGACTGAATCTGGCGGACTAGGTTCGATCCCGGGTCAGGGAAAAATGTGATCTGGATTTTTTCTCCTTTCCTATTACATTTGGTGGCCAGTGTGGGGGTGGCAGCCTTGGAGCCTGACAGGTGAAGCAAATGCTGGGTTGTCACTCGGAGCTTGCGCGACATTTGTAATACAGGGTTCTCACTAGGATTTTAAAAGTAGGAGTCCGGGACTCCCTTTTTATAAAATGTAGGAGTCCCAGCCAAAAAGTAGGAGTCCCACTCCCCCAAAAATAGGAGTCCCATTTTTTTTCATGACTCTCCTTTAATAGTGAGCATGATGTCCCCGCTTACTTCATTCTATAAATACCTGATTGAGAATCAGTTTCCTTATTTTCACATACTTTTTGTGGGTTTTTTACCAACTGATTTTGGTCTCTGCTTTGCTTTATATATTCCGAGCAATGTGTGTAACAAACTGGTAGTCATTATCACATATCCTGACGTTGTTTGCTCAATAGAGTTGGCCCAGAAATTAGATGACGTTATGTCTCCCTCATGGGAAAATAGAGATATCTTTGCAGATCATGAAGATATAACTGCAGACATGACAACCCTAACCTAATTTACTTGCATGGTAAAGATCGTCGCACTTAAATTCAATACCCCACCCCAACTCAAAAAAAAGTTTGGTTCGTTTCTGTCAGTATTGTCATGAATGCATACAAATGTCTTGTTATAGGAAGGAGAGATGTAGAAGTTTAGGTATATGATACACTTCTACTGCCTTGCGGTGGAAACCGGCTTTTATAGCGACGTGGTAGAGTGCAGGACTTTGAATCCGGCGGACCGTGTTCGATCCCAGGTCAGGGAAAAATATGATTTGGATTTTTACTCCTTTCCTATTACATTTGGTAGCCAGTATGGGGGTGGCAGCCTTGGAGCCTGATGGGTGAAGCAAGTACTGGGTTGTCACTCGGAGCTTGCACGACATTTGTATTGGCTTGAATGCATACAAATGTCTCGTTATAGGAAGAAGGGATGCAGCAGTTTAGGTATAAGATACACTTCTACTGCCTTGCGGTGGAAGCTGGCTTATATAGCCCTGTGGTAGAGTGCAGGACTTTGAATCCAGTGGACCGGGATCGATCCCCGGTCGTGGAAAATATGATTTGGTTTTTTTCTCCTTTCCTATTACATTTGGTGCCCAGTGTGGGGGTGGCAGCCTGATGGGCAAAGCAAATGCTGGGTTGTCACTCGGTGCTTGCACGACATTTGTATTGGATGAATGCATACAAATGTCTCATTATAGGAAGGAGGGATGTAGCAGTTTAGTTATATGATACACTTCTACTGTCTTGGGGTAGAAGCCGGCTTTTATAGCGACATGTTAGAGTGCAGGACTTTGAATCCGGCGGACCGGGATCGATCCCCGGTCTGGGAAAAATGTGATTTGGATTTTTTTTTCTTTCCTGTTACACTTGGTGGCCAGTGTGGGGGTGGCAGCCTTGGAGCGTGACGGGCGAAGCAAATGCTGGGTTGTCACTCGGAGCTTGCGCGACATTTGTATTGTCATAAATGCATACAAATGTCTCGTTATAGGAAGGAGGGATATAGCAGTTTAGGTATATGATACACTTCTACTGCCTTGCGGTAGAAGCGGCTTTTATAGCGACGTGGTAGAGTGCAGGACTTTGAATCTGGCGGATCGGGTTCGATCCCCGGTCGGGGAAAAATGTTATTTGGATTTTTTCTCCTTTCCTATTACACAATATTGTTAATTGGTTCCCTCATGTTGTGATGCTAGGACGGACTTTCCATAAATGGTAGTAATGTGACTCAATAAGAGCTACAACTCAGACACTGTTGTCTGTTCCCAGTGTAGAAAAATAAAAACAATGACCTAAAAAGAAATTTATATGGACTTTTGAGGGCAGGTGGGTATACAGAAGATGCCCAAAAGTAAGTTCTACACAACTTTAAAGTAAATATAATTTTACGCACCAATATCCTAGATAGTTTGTCCATTTTTTTTTTCTTTTGCACTTGGTAGTTTGATGCCCCGAAATGAAACTAATATAAACAATCAATAGGGGGTGTAGCAGATGAGAAATTAGGAGATATGCAAATCCCGCGGTAAAGTAGGAAGGGAGTATACTGGAGTTTGTCTTTTTTTTTTTTTTTTTTAATAGAAAATCTATTGAGAAAAACTCCAATTTTGTCATTTTATCATTTCATAAAACTAGCCTATTACCTCAAAATGATTTTTAATCAGATAAATTGTCTTGTCAAGTACATGTTAAAATCCGTTAAAAAAAAACCCTGAACATTTCACATTCTGTTGTTTAGTCATCAGACCAGTTGTAATTGTAATCAGTAATCGTGATTACATGTAATCAATTACAAGTTTTGAGTAATCGAAATGTAATCTGTAATCGTTGAGTTTTATGATTACAAGTAATTGTAATTGTAATCGAATACATTGCAAAACAGCCTGTAATCGTGATTGACGATTACAATAGGACTACAATATGGATATTTAAATAAAATAAGTCAGAAGGAATAGAATTGAAAAAAAAAAATTATTTCTGGTATGACAACTTGACAAGAAACAAGAATGTTGGAGATAATTATTTTAATTTGTATACATTTAATGACTTAATAGTCTGTTATCTATATATCTCTACGTTTTTGTTTGGATATAACATGGTTGTTTAAGGGTGTAATACTTTCGGACAGACAGATCAAGGCAAACATTGCAGATCCAGATCAGAATTGACTAATCCATGTGATAATGGTAAAGGCATGTGCCAAGAGGCATTTCAGGTGCAGCTTTGAATTTGTGCAGTCCCACTAGAGCCTTCACTATCTCCACACATGTAATATGGAAAATGAAAATTTTAGTGTTTTTACAGAAACTTACTGACTTATATAATTTCATGTTTATTGTGTGCATGCTGTCAACAATGTCTCACATGTCAGATGACCTACTGTGAAAAGTTATATACATTTGGACAATTGTTAAGTGGCTAAAGTTGACTTGTCATAATTTATAGTTGGAGTGTGGTCTTGTCATATATTTCTGCATCTAAACAATGACATTTGAATTTGAAATGATGTAGACCCTGATGTACTTTTTCTTCATTGTTTGCACAGGCCTATTTATCAAGTATCCAAATACTTGAATTATTTATGGCATTTACTAAAACAGGCCCAATTATACCCTTCTGTAAAGTACCTGTGTTAAGTTTTGACATTGCCTGAGGACATTGACAGGTTTTGAGCTGGTTCTTTCATAGACAGAGGACCAAATAAGAGGAGTAAATTAGTGATAATTCAGGGATAATTTTTCTTATCTCTCAATGAAAACATATGTTGTGGTACCCATTTGAACCATCTCAACAAGACGGTTCAAATGAGTACCCACAACATATGTTTTCATTGAAAGATAAGGAAAATTATCCTTCAGTTATCAGCAATTTACTCCTCTTATCTGGTCTACTGATAGGTAAAGCAATGTCCTAACAAAACTTATTCACTGCAAATTTCAAACTGTACAGCCCCGGGCCAAGATTGATTTTTTTTTGCCCCCCGCCCCCACTCCCGCCCTCCCTGATTAACCACCACACTACATTTTTAGATAGAGAAGGGATTGTTCTTTCCTTTGTTCCATGAAGCTTAATAGTGCTGCATATGCAAATTAAACTTATTTATAACAGATGAAAACTTGATTTAATTCCATTGTTGTTTTCATTTTTATATATCAATGCTTAAGATGAACAGCCTGACAGAATTATATTGCACCCCAGGGAGTACAACAAAAGCCAGGCACTATAAGTCTTTGAACCAGCTCATGGTACCAAGAGGAAGGGTGAAAAATAACCATACGTCATAGAAAATGTATAGTAAATGGAATATCATAAAAAAATGAATATATGGTATAAAGAATATGAATAACATCTTGTCAGAAGATATAGCATGCCATGCATGAAGCTTTGAAAGAACAATAAAACAGATTATTAATTTAAACTAGAATTTTTTTAAACACGGAACAACAAGAAAGTAATTGTAATTGTAATCAATTACATTGCAATGTAATTGTAATTGTAATTGATTGCATTCAGGAAAGATGTAATTGTAATCTGTAATCATGAAATTACAAAGTAACTGTAATTGTAATCGAATACATTTGTATGTAATCGGTAACAGGTCTGTTAATAGTCGTGTTTTTTTTTTGCTCATTTGGATCCTCTCGGTCAGTCATTTGGAACACCTGTTGCTATGCAACCACACTTGGGTAACAACAATCTACTTCCACTTCATTTAAAGGGGCAACAAACCCACGTCATCAGTATGGTGACATGCACATATGTTACTGCGACTGTATCATTTGTTCAGATTTTTGCCAGAATCATGGTGCATAACGCAGTGAAAATTCACTAACTGCACCATTTTGGTACTGTCTTTCACCAAAAAATGCAAAATCCATAAACATTATAGTTATTGTAGATCTTTTACCAATTACGCTTAAATGATTAGCATTATTGTATATCAACATAGATGATCCAAATGTCTGAATATCTATTTATGTTTCAGAAGCCTGATTTTTCAGAAGATAAGCAGTCTACATGCAATGAATTTTGTGCATCCAGTAAAAATTCTGAATTTCTGACAACTCTGGTTTATTCAGCAAGATTAAAAAAAACAAGTAATTGACAAAAATATTTGTCTTCATTATTGTTATGAGATTGTAGGGGGTGATTTAATGATTGTGTAAACACTTTTTTTTCCCAGTGACAGTGTATTGTGAAAATATCTGCCTTACAGTTAAAATGAGTTGAAAACAATTGCTTAAGAACCCTAAAAGTTGTTGAACTGTAATATTCACAACTAGAGATGAAACGATTCACCAAAAGTTCAGTGCACTGCGGTACACTGGTCATGGTTTGGTTCACGATATTTTTTTTTTTGAATTTCGGTTCGGTTCAGTAATTTTCAACCAAACTGCAACTTATTTTCCTTTAAATAGCACCTGTCGGAACATTAAAAAAGATCAACCGCTGATCAGATATGGTCAAACACTTGTGTTATTGGGTTGTTGCAAAATATTTACCTCTGAATATTCAGATTGGCCGAGAGCGCTGTCCATCATTCTGAAGATGGGCATCTACTACCAGACATCACAGGGATGAACTTGCATCATGATGGTTTTGTCGGAAAGATAAACATCTCGTTATGTACCATATGAATTTGAAAGATCACATCCCCAGATCAGTTGAAACAATTACAAGAACTCTATTGTAAACTTATGATAATAACACCATGGCAAAATTAATCGATACACTGAACTCCTGTCTATGTGCTGAAACTTGCAGACTTCCAAAAATAGAATGCAAGTCCGTCAGGGCTGAATTGATTATAAGAGTTGGAGTTATGACTTCTTAATGGAATAACACGCAGTGAAATCATTGAAAATACTAATTGGTACGGAATGTTTTGGATATGTTTTTCACTGTAAAAGATTTGTGACGATTAATTTTTGATTATACAAAGGAATTCTTGAATATTAAATTGCCGTTTGTTACAGATTATCTGTGAATGTTGAATACTTATGGCCTCGGGAAGAGGAAGTGAACTGTATTACCTCTTGAATGACATCACTGATTACATCACTGGTAGGGCTGACTATCATGCCAAATTATGACTATCATGATACTATCACTATCAGAGAAACCCCAGTCATGATACTGTCACTATCGAGGCTCTTATATCACAATATTATCACCATCTCCAAATCACACAGTATTTGAATGAATTTTGTTGAGTTTATAAAGACCAGATATACCAAACATACTAATGAATATGTGATAATGTTAGGTACCTGTAAAGATACCTAACATTATCACATATTCATTACTATGTTTGGCATGATAACTGACCTTTTGTATATGCGATAACGTGTAACTCATACTCTGGTTACAATGTCAGTTGGTACAGATAATCATGCTTATGACTGGGAACAATATATTTTGAATGGAAAGTGGTTATCTACCCACCCGGTCTGATAACTGGAAGCAGTGTATTTTGAACGGACAAGGGTTATCAGTCTGCTCGCGCCGTTATGGTGACATTGTAAACAACATGATGTAAACAACGTGACGTTACGCACATTTGCGCTTGAATCAGCATCTGTTTTATCATTTTCAGTTTATATATATCATTTGAACTTCCAAAACAGTTAGAAGTGGATTTGAATTTGTGATAAACAGATTATGACAGTGTTTTGGTTATCGCCCTCTGTATCAACCCTCGACCATTATCTGCCCGAAGGCTAGATTGGGGCACCTTTACTCACCACCATACTTGTCCTAATATTTCAACAAGTCCATTCTGTTACCTGCTGATGTGTCTTAGAACAAAGTGCTGATGAATAACAAACATTGTAGACCCTGATCAGCTCCACATTCTGCAGCAACTGATCTGGTTTACACTATCTGCTCAGGCCTGTCTGTCAATACTTTGGGTAAATACAGTACATTGTAATTTTTTCCATTTTCTGTTGTTACAGAATGATGGTCTGGGTTTACTTTGTTTACCCAGGCCTGCCTGTACCACTAGGTAGGATAAATGGAGTATGTCATAATTTTCTGCTATATCTTGTTATAGAAGGAAGGCATGATACAGCAGTTCTTGCTGCCAGAAAGACAAGCAAAGGTGAACCAACTAGTAAAAACTATGGAACAGATAGATGCCCCTGACACAGTCTACTGTATATGTAGGTCAACAGATGGTACCAGGTTTATGATGTAAGTATACTTGTAGTACAGTCGACTCTCGTTATCTCGGAAGTCCAAGGGACTCTCTAAAATACTTCAAGATATCCGTACTTCGACATGTCAGATTTGCAGAATTGAGGTCAAAAATACATCGAGCAACCAAATTTCACAAATGAATATGTTATTTGACTCCTGAAGTTAGAGATACAGTGAAAATATTGTGGAAAAGAGGGGAGCAATTTCTCATCTTTTCCACAATATTTTGTTACCTGTTGTTAGAATTCCATGTAGAAAACATGTAGGGACCATATTTTTACTTCGAGATATGCTGTTATTCAAGATAAGCGAGTTTGAGATAACGAGTGTCGACTGTATACTCTGTGTGTATGTACATTTTTGTAATGCAAAAGCTTTTGTTTGCATAGTCCCACCAGCAATAATGTATTTGTAATGATTGCATAAATAAGAAACTTTGAAATTAGTGGGTTAGGTATCAGTGGAAAGAAAGGGAAATAAGATGCCTGAATTATTTGGGTTAGATAGGACCAAAGTTCTTGTTAAGTTTTATCAATCCTTTTTATTTGTTGGTAAATGTTTGATACGTCCTGATGAAAAAAATCATACCAGTCTGTAGTTCATATATAAGTTGATTGTGTAAGTATACCAGTCTATTTGTATTTGAAGCTTAAATAGTGCATAGTTTCAGAGGGGGTATTATGTAGATAGTTTTCTTATTTCTCCATAAAAGCATATGTTGTGGTACTTATTTGAAGCATGGGGCATTGAAAGCATTTGAAGTACTTTGCATCACAGGGGCGTCCAACTGATACTGGCTTGCAGTTGGGCAAGGTCTGCTATCTTTGTAGCAGGTAAGGGTAGAGGGGGAATGTTTTTATTTCTTCAGTTCTGTTTCTTCACTTTCATTCCTGTTCCCTTTTCTTTCCTGTCCCTCTCTTTCATCTCTTCTTCTATCTTTTTTTCTCCCTTTCTCTGGGAGATGACACAAAATGATCCACAAGGTTTGTTGTGTCATTAAACCCAAAGACAATCGATTAACAGTTGGGCAAGGCTTGCTATCCTTGTAGCAGGTAAGGGTAGAGGGGAGTGTTTTATTTCTTCTGTTTCTTCCCCTTCATTCCTGTTCCTCTTTCTTTCCTGTCCGTCTCGTTCATTTCCTCTACTATCTCTTCTCCTTTCTGTGGGAGATGACACAAAATGACCACAAGGGTTGATGTGTCGTTAAACCCCAACAATCAATCAGTCGTTAAAAGCACCTCACCAAGGTGCTTCTAATGAGTACCACATGTTTTCGTGAGATATAAAAATATCAACACTCTTTGGTTGAAAAAAGCATCTTATCTGGAGCCTTGGAGATGGTACCACCTGTAGCACCTAGGGAAGGTATATAGCAAACTTGGTTGAAATTCATCCAGTGGTATAGATGGAGATAGTGTCATTGGCAGATGGCAAAAATGTGCATATATATGATATTTTATACTTAGCTCCAGATAAGCGGGGTATTCACATGATGTTTTTTCATATTTCTCCACAAAAACATGTTATGGGTACCACAATATGTATTTGCATGGAGGAGAAAGAAGATTATCTGTAGTACTTTTCAGGTTAAAAATATGCCTTATCTGGAGCTGTGTTAATATCTTCACTTTTAAAAATGGGGCTACTCTTAAAGAGGGAGCAAGTCTCTCTTTCAAAAGAAGTCACATAGCTCCACATAAGAGGGGGTATTCACAGAATACTTTTCTTATTTCTCCACAGGAACATATATTGTGGGTACTCATTAGAGGCACCTCGGTAAAATGCTTCTAATGAGTACCACAACATATGTTTCTGAAGAGAAATAAGAAAAGTATGAGTACTTTTTGGATGAAAAAAAAAACAACAACAAAAAAACAGCTTATGTGGAGTGTGGGAAGAGATGATAATATTTTCATATCAGTTTATTTTCCTTGAAGATGCATCCAGTCTGATTTAACCATTTTAGTCTTGAGCCCCACAAAAGGGTAAATTGTAGACAGTGCAGATCCAGATCAGATGCACCAGAATGCAGCATCTGATTAAAGTCTCCACTGTTTGCAAATATTTTAGCCATTTTTCTCCAGGAATATCCAAATCAAATAACCTGACATAACCTAGAATTGAAAGTTGACTCTTCCAATATACATGTATAATGTGGTGGTGGGGTATTCAGTCTTACACAGGCTAAGGTCTGTTTACCATGATACAGCTCTATGTGGATTTTTTATTTGAACAGAGCATGTGATAACTGCGAGGAGTGGTACCATGGTGACTGTATTGGAATAACAGAAGTAGATGCCAATGATATTAGACAGTATTATTGTGATGCCTGTCAGAGTATGTATATATTCAAAACCTCGAGATAACAGGGTATCTGAAAAATGTTTTTCTCATTTCCCCACAAAAACATATATTGTGGTCCATTTTGTGGGTACTTAGTTTGTACATCGTTTCTTACGAGGGTCGTGCAAAAAGTTCTATCACTAATAGGCTTCCTTTGTTTTATCCCAGGTATATTTTAAAATGCTTCCCGTACTTCAATGGTGTGTTGAATAGCTAACCATACCCACTTATTTCATGCAAATTGCTTTCCAACTGACTGAGTTATTTCAAATTGAAATAGATGCAGTCATATACACTGACCAGTTTACTTGTTTTATTGGAACATGGACCAGAAGACTGAAATTCGTAGCTATATTAAATGCCGCATTAGGCTTAATATAGATTCAAAGCAGATATAAAATGAACTGTGTGGTATATATGGACCTCAGACCATTTGAATGCGCACAGTTTTTTAGGTGGGTTAAAGCTTTTAAAGCTGGAAAATTTTCTGTTGAAGATGATACCCGTCCTGGAAGGCCTAAAACCTCTGTTACCAAGGCTAACATCGTTGCTGTAAAGATTGTGATCAAACAGGATGCGTGCTTGTCTGTCAAAGATATAGCTAGTTGTACTGGCATATCAGAAGGCAGTGTGCAAACAATTCTGAAAAAGCGTTTGGACCTGAGAAAAGTTTGCACTAGGTGGGTACCTCAGTTGCTCACTGAGGAGCAAAAGACACAACGCCTTAAATGTGCCCGGGAACTTTTGAAAACATACAAATGCTGTAATAGTCGGGTTATTTCTAACTTGCTAACAGGTGATGAAACCTGGGTGTTGAGCCACAAAGAAGGGCTGATAATAAGCAATGGAAGCGAAAAGGTAAAAAATGCCCATGTATTGCCAAGAGAACCATAAGTTTGAAAAAGATGTTGTACGCATTTTTCTTTAATTCAAGTGGGCCAGTCGTTCAAGTGCCTTGTCCATCTGGTCATACAGTCACTGGCCGATTCTACAAGAATTCTATACTGAAGAAAGGGAAAGAGTTTTACGATAGGAAACGACCAAGCAAAAGATGGTCAGGAGTCCACCTTTTACATGACAACGCCTCCTCTCATAAGTGTGAGGTTGTTAAGTCTTTTTTTGCTTCTGAAAAGGTGAAAGTTTTAAACCATCCACCTTATTCACCTGACCTGAGTCCCTGTGACTTCTTTTTATTTCCAAGGCTTAAGAAAATGCTTTCTGAAATAAGTATACATCTAGAAGTTCTCTTGGCAGCACTATTTATCAGTGTCTCCAACAGATACCAAAAGAAGACTATTTATCTGCTTTTTGCGACTGGATAAAAAGGTTACAAAAATGTGTTTCAGTAAAGGGGGAATACTTTGAAGGTTTGTAATAAAAATATGTTTGTAGCACTGAAGTAATCTGAACCTAGTGACAAAACTTTTTGCAGGACCCTAGTAGACTGAAATATTAAGTATAGACATTTGGGTCTATGTTACATGTAGGTACAAACTGTGTGAAAAACTTTTATAGTCCTGCACCAGCCAGACAAATTATTAAAATGTACTTGAAATTCATAGAATTTTTGTAGGACCAAACAAATTTTTGTCTGACATGTCCAGTGGTCCTATGGATTTTGTGTAGACTTTTAGTACCAGAAACTTAAACATGAAGGAAAGACATTTGGATCCATGTTAGGTACCAGTAACTCAAATATGAAATGTAAACAGTTAGACCTACTTTAGGGACATGTACCAGTAGCTTAAATAAGAAGTGTAAACAGCTGGGCCTATGTTAGGTACCACTACCATTAACTTAAATATGAAGTGTAAACAGCTGTGCCTATGTTAGGTACCACTACCGGTAACTTAAATATGAAGTGTAAACAACTGGGCCTATGTTAGGTACCAATACAGTTAAATATGAAGTGTAAACAGCTGGACCTGTGTTAGGTACCACTACCGTTAACTTAAATATGAAGTGTAAACAGCTGGACCTGTGTTAGATACCATTACTATTAACTGAATATGATGTGTAGACAGGCCTATGTCAGGTTTCAGTAACCTAAATATGAAGCCAGACATTTGGTCTTACCAGTTTTATGTATGAGTAAATGAAGTATGAAATATAAACATGTATACCAGTAACTGAAATATGAAGTGTAAATAGGTACATGTATACCAGTAAATGAAATATGAAGTGTAAACAGGTATGCCAGTAGGAAAAACGAGCCAGCCTCAGTGGCACAGTTGGATGTGCATCCGACTGGTGATCAAGAAGTTGCGGGTTTGAACCCCGCCGGGTTGGCAACATTCTTTCATGGAGATGGATCAAGAAATATTTTCTATGGTCATTCTCTCCCTTCCGCTGATTCAAGAAGGGCAATTGGCAGTTTCTGGCTAAAGAATGTGCATTTTAAATACTAGTTAATTGCTTAGAGGACCAAGCCTGTCCTGTAAAAGTATGGTTAGAGCGCTCGACATGACCCATTGGGTTGACTGGGCCATAAAACCTCAACACAAACAAACAAACAAAGGAAATAAGAAGTGTAGACAGTTGGACCTATGTCAGATACCTGCAATATTTAATTTTTAGTCCATACTTTTTTGCCTAAATTTTGTGTTGCTTTTTATGCATTTGGGCAACAAAATACCTGGTGGAAAGGCAAATAGTGTAGACACTGATTCTGATCTGGTTTGCACTTTATGTTTATGCTATTTTGCTCGAAAACAGGCATACAAAAAATTATTGAGATTTACCCTATTCATTTGTCAGATGAGATTTTTAAAACAGATATTTTCATGATTTCTGAATTGTATTGGTTCACTGTTAATCCTTGTCCTGCTGAACCTGGATATACCTTGCCTATGCCAACAGTGTAGATCCAGATCAGTTGGCTTATGAATCTGCACTGTTTGTCATTAAGTACATGTATGTGAATTTATATCAACAACCTGGATCAACTGATCTGATTGGCTGAAAATTAGAAGTGGGCATGGCATCTTGATATATTCAGCAAGGCAAGGCTTAACTCGTAACACATAAGATTGAAGTGTTATTTTGGCAGACAGTATTTAACAGTTCTTTTCTATTTTAGGAAATAGGCTTTGACATTTCATATGTATCATCTCCTATGCAAATTCGAATTTACCCCCAAAATAATAAAAATGTCACAAACACATTGTCTGCTAATGTCATGATGAGTGGTCTAAGGGATAACCCTTTCATCCCTGAGTTTCTGGTGGACTCTTCAGTCCTTGGATTTGGACATGTCCATTGATGCAAATATGTGTTTCAGTCTAAAATCAGAAACAAAATGGCAAAAGTGTACTGTAGATCCTGATGACAAGGCTCATTACAGACAGTCTTATCTGGATCTACACATTTGCTTAGGTATCTGTTCCTGTACATTGATGCAAATAGGAGTTTCAGTCTAAAATCAGAAACAGAATGGCAAATATTATAGATCCTGATGAGATGGCTAATTATGAGCCATCTCATCTGGATCTACACTGTTTGTATAGGTATTTGTACCAGTCTACAGGGATGAAAGGGTTGATCAGTTCTCTATCTTATTTCAGTGAAAAATCCTTCCCTTCACACAAAGTACAAGTCTAAGAAATTAAAAGAGAAGAAGGAGAAGAAAGAGAAGATTTTGAAACCGGAAGTATTAGACAAAGCTGCAACAGAATACAAAGGAAAATTGAGAGAAGCAGAGGTATGTCTTAAGATGGCTCGTTGGGTTGGAATTTAACGGCCCAGTCAACACTAGTAAGGTCATGTCTACCTAACAACACGTTTCCTGAGCATGCTTATTCCTCTAAACGGTTAACTTTACCAGTCGGGCTGTATTTGTGCACATTCTTTTGTCACAAACTGACAACTGCCCTTCTTGAATCACCAAAAGGGAAAGAATTAGCATGGAAAATATTTCATGGTCAATCTGCACAAATGAATGCTGCCAGACATGGCTCAAACCCGTGACCTCCTGATCACCAGTCTGAGCCACCAAAACAGGCTAGTATATCATGATATTAAATAGAGATGTAGTGAAATACAAGGAAAATGTTAGAGTTTACAGCTTGTATAATATCATTACCCTGCTGTCCAGGACAAGTCAAAATTAGGGATGGGTATAGTACAGCTGATTTTACTTGCCCAGGAGTTTGTGTAAAAGAGGAATAAATTTTAAGTTATTTTGTAAGTTATTCTATTGTATAATATGACTGATGGCAGTGACATGTAAGTGTGTCTGGGGTGTGATGCTACAGGGAGGTGACACAGTAAAAAGGCATAAGTTTACACTGTCACATCCAGACACCATGAGGTCATGACTGAAATATTGTTGACAGTGCAGTTAACCCATTTACTTCGAGTGGACGCTTCTTCCTCAACTCTTTGCACCGGTCAATAGCAGTGTGTCTGTTTAGTTTTGTTCTGCACGTCAGGTCTGGGTCTGCACTGTTTGCCAATTACCCTTTTGGGGTCTCCAGACTATAATGGGTTAAACCACAACTCAAAAAAACAAAATTCTATTCCTTACATAAAGACATAATAGATAGACAAAAGTTTACAAGAATGACAAGTATGTATGATAGCATTTCTTGTTATTGAGATAGAGACACTCAAAGAAAACATATTTAGAAACAGTTCTATATCAAAGTTTTCACTGTGACTCGTTCTGTTATAACACTTCAGTTGATGGGAAATAGGCTGTAAAAACGTCTTCAAGCATATGCAGACAGGGAAGATCCAGTTGAGCCTGCACATCAGTGCAGTCTGATCAGGGCCTTCATTGTCAGCTAACAGAATCATTTGATACCACAGAATATATGAATGGAGAGCAAAGGCCCAGATGATTCTTTGTGCATGTGCAGGATGATCTGACTGCACATTTTGGGTATGTTTCAGAAGTAGCCCAAATAACAATTACACCCTTCCCGCATAGCAACAGATAAGGCACTTTTTTCATCCGAAAAATGCTGATATCTTTCTTATTTCTCCATGAAAACATATGTTGTCGGTACTCATTAGAAGCGCCTTGCCGAGGTGCTTCTATTGAGTACCCACAAGATATGTTTTCATGGAAAAATAAGAAAAATATTGTGTGGATACCCCCTCTTATCTGTAGCTCTGCTTCCCGTCTAACACTTTTAGCTCACCTGATCTGCCAGCTGTCTGTCATCCATCGTCTTTTAATCCTTGTCATGCTGAATATATTCACATGCCACTTCCAACTTCTAAATGTCAGCCAATTAGATTGCTTGATCTAGGTTGTTGATACAAAATAACATACTGAATGACAAACAGTGCAGTTCCAGATCAGTTTCATGCCGGCCTCGGTGGCTCAGTTGGATGCGCCGTCCGACTGGAGACCAGGAGGTCGCGGGTTCAACCCCCGTCGAGGTCGGCAACATTCTTTCGTGGAGATTGATCATGAAATATTTTCTACGGTCATTCTCTCCCTTCCGCTGATTCAAGAAGGGCAGTTGTCAGTTTCTGGCGAAAGAATGTGCACAATACTGGTTAACCGCTTAGAGGACTAAGCCTGCCCAGTAAATGTGTGGTTAGGTAAACTGTCCCTGCTCGACATGACCCCATTGGGTTGACTGGGCCGTAAAACCTCAACACAAACAAATTCCAAGAAGCCAACTGATCTGGATCTACACTGTTTGCAAAGGTAGGGCGTATCCGGGTTCAGCAAAACCAGGGTTATCTTAAATCCTCCAGAACCACTGAACCAGTTTGAACAAGTTTAACTGGAATGATCCTTGGGTGGTTCTGATTGAACATTATTCAAAGATATGGAATCAAAACTGATACTAGCTGTGACAATCAAATGAAAAATCTAAAAAAAAAAAAAAAAAAAAAAAAAAAAGACTTCTTGTCAAAAACTCCTGGGCAGAATTTGAAATAGTGTGGCATGATTGTTTCAAGGGTGATGCTCAACAAAAGTGGTTCAAATAATATTATATCATCAAAAAAATAGGGCAAAGCTGATTATCCATTTATGTCTATGTACAAAACTTTGTCAATAAAAAAAAAAAAAAAAAAAAAAAAATAGGAACTTGATTTTCAAATAACTTTGCAAAAATGTTCCTTAGTGATCTGCTGTAAAAAGTGTTCATTTGTTTTAAAAGCCAGCCATCGATTTTCCCTAACTGTATACTGGAAAACTTAAAAAAATCTTCTAATAAAAAAACATGCATCTGGATTTACACTAAAAAAAAAACATGGCTGTGCAAGCCTATGTGTATCTGCATTAAGGTGCTTTTTGTTTGTTGTAGCTCATTTTCTCCTGATTTATTGCAGGATCTGAAAAAGAAATCATTCCGAAGATGTGGTGACTGTGCTGCTTGTCATCGGACAGAAGACTGTGGCAGATGTGATTTCTGTAAGGTAAGCACAGCTGTCCATATAAAGAAGGATACCGTGATAAATTGTTATGTTATTACTTCATGAAAACATATGTTGTTAGTACTCATTAGAATCGTCTTTGGTAGTGCAACTCAGGTGAGTGCCCAGAACTTGTTTTTAGTTCAGAAATAAGAATAGAAGTATTGGTGGTGGGAGAGCTGAGGTTACATGGGAAGGTAGGTAAAAATAAGACATTTTATCTGGAGTCTCATAGCTACAAAAAAGAGGGGTACAGTAAAACCTGTGTAAGACAGCCACCTTTGAAATTGACCTTAGTGGTTGATGTGGAAAGGTGGTTGTCTTACAAAGGTACATGTCATGTTTGCTAGCAAAATTACATGACTTGTACCTTTATAAGACAGACAACTTTTTCCACATCAACCACTATTTAAAGTCAGTCTAGAAGGTGGCTCTCTTACACAGGTTTTACTGTATTTAGTACTTTTTTTCTGATTGCTCTCAACATATGTTACTGTTAATGGTGAATAAGTGAACATATTATAACCCTACATATGAAGTATTTGGGCAGGGGTATGCTGTTTTGAGCTTGTCTGTGGTTCCATATTCCGCCTTAGTTTCCTCTCAATATCTACAATGAATTGATGGAATTAGAACAAATTTTGCATATACGTTGACACTGATCAGATCTGGGTTGGGATTGTTACATTTAATTTTTGCCAATATATAACTTAGTTATGGCCCATGTTTATTGTCAAAATTTTGTTTTCGCTCAATATCTTGTGAACAAATCGATGGAATTTGATCAAATTTTGCATATGCATTCAACTTAACCAGATCTAGGTTGGGATTTTTACGTGTCAGTTTTGTGTTTACAATAGAGTTATGACCATTGTTTGTTGTCAAAATTTTGTTTTGTTCAATATCTTGGGAACAAATTGATGGAATAAGACCAAATTTTGCATATGCATTGATTTGATCAATCTGTCAAGATTGTTATGCATCAATTTTTATACCCCTGCCATTTAAAGACTGGTGGAAAGGGCTTATATGTTACCCCTGTCAATCCATCAGTCTCCCTCTGTACCGAGATGGCGTTAGCAGTTTGCATTTAACTTTTTCAGGCATTAGCAATTTGCATTTAAGTTTTTCAGGCGGGGGAATCTGCGTCCTTTGGACATATTTCTAGTCTTAAATATACAACACAATTATGGCCCTTGATTATCTTCAGACTTTTGTTTCTGATCAGTATCTTGGGAATGAATCGACGGAATTAGACCAAATTTTACATATGCATTGATGTTGACCAGATCCACATCGGCATTGTTACATATCAATTTTCACAAATATACAACAAATTATGAACCTTTGTTATTGTCAAAATTTCAATTCTGCTCAATATCTTGTGAACGAATAATGGAATTTGATCAGACTTTGCATATGCATTGATCATAACCAGTTTCAGGTTCAGATTGTTACGCACTAATTTTTTGCAAATTTACAATGAAGTTATGGCCCTTGAATATCCTCAGAATTTCATTTCCACTCAATATCTTGAGAATGAATTGATGGAGTTAGACCAAATTTTGCAAATGCATTGATGTTTACCAGATCTAGGTTGGGATTGTTTCACGTCAATTTTCGCAAATATGCAACACAGTCATGGCCCTTAGTTATTGTCAAAATTTTGTTTCTGCTCAGTATCTTGGGAACAAATTCATGGAATTTGGCCAGGTTTTGAATATGCACTGATGATTAGCACATCTAGCTCGGAATTGTAACACATCAATTTTTGTTAATTCAGAATAAAGTTATAGCTCTTGGTTATTCTCAGAATTTTGTTTCTGCTCAATAGCTTGTGAATGAATTGATAGAAGTTGATGAGATTTTACATACACTTTATGTAAAACCTGTTCCTAGAATGTGTTTTATGCTGTTAAACTCTGTTGTTAAGTAAGCTCTGTTTTTTTTTTTCTTTTTTTTCTGACTTTTGGCATTCATTCTAAGGTGTGGGTGGTAGGGTGGTGTGCCCTCTTGCTGAAAGTTTTTTAGGCTTGTCCCTACCAGAGGAATTGTTAAGAAGGAATATTCGGAGATAATTATGGGATAATTTTCAACAGTTTTTCATAAAAATTATCCCACAATTATTACGAAATATTCCTCCTAAACAATTTCTCTGCCCTGCCATCATTCGCTTTTGACAGGAAAGTTGTAGCCTCATACAAAGCAAGTTCAGGTTTTGGGGCCTTTCTTTTCCCCATCTATCACATTCTTTTCTTTCTCCCTCTCTCTGGGAGATGGCTTTACCCCAGTAAGCAGTCTACATAAATCTATAGCGGGCCATTATCGGCTGTCAGAGTAGCTGACAGGCCAATAACAGCCTGCTGTAGATTTATAAAGAATGCTAGCTGGGACATGTTTAAAATATAGTTGACAGGGTTAAACCTCAGCTCAAAGAAATATGACATAAGAATAGTTATTTCAGTCCTATGCCTCAGATGTTGTGCTTATTGAAATTCTTCCATGTGCTTTTTACAGGATATGAAAAAGTTTGGTGGTCCTAACAGAATAAGACAGAAATGTCGACTGAGACAATGTATGAACTTCGTAAGTATCTTCTTTATAACGATCTGCATTTAACATTTGTTGCACAACTCTGTTTAACCCTTTTAGCCCAGTACACCTAAACAAATACCTATGCAAACTGTGGATCCTGATGAGAGGGCTCATAACGAGCTGTCTCATCAGGCTTCACACCGTTTGCCATTCTGATCTAGATTTTTGATTGATATTACTATTTGCAGTAACAGATGTGTCCAGATTCAAAACAGACGAGTCCAATACAGAAACTGAGGGGTGAAAGGGTTAATAACAAGTAGCAGGAATGATATTTTAATGAGCGTCCACAGTTTTTGCTTAGCATGCTGGGTAAAAATTTCAGCAGACAACATTCCAAAATATTTTTCTTATTTTGTCCCGAAAATAGGCTTTGGCATTTCATGCAAACTGTCTCCTAGCCTATTTTCTAGGAAAACAAAGAAAAATATCATCAATTTGTCGTCAATGAATTTGCCCATTGAGTAATAAAGATTAAACAATGTTTTTGTTCAAAATAAAAGTTCTTTTTTATTATTTTCAATGGTATATATGATTATTCATACAGTATGAATTTGAACTGGCCAGGGATATTAGTTCAGGTTAGTTGGAATATGTTTTCAACATGCTCAAACAATGGAAGTCAGTTTGAGAATTTACAGCTAGTCTTCAAATATGAGGGTATTTGGAAGGTAGTATTTATATGTAATGCAGAGAACAGTTCCTTCTTGCTATATGGGGACACTGAATGCCTACATCTGCCTCTCATCTAGATTATCTGATCAGAACCTTTTTGTACATTAATACGGTTTCCATTGATTCTGTTAAGTGAAAGCTGGTATGGACATGTTGAACGCTCCAATGGTACAGTCAAGACAGCCTTTCACATACAGGTTGAGGGAAAGCATGGGCATGGGAGGCCCAAGATGACATGGAAACAGCTGACAGAGAGGGATTGCAGAGAGTGGAAGCTCTCAGCTATCAACCTCATGATAGAAATATGTGGAGATCTGGTGTGAGATCTGCCATGCGTGCAGCAAGCCAGCTATCTGGAAGGGGGCCCACTGATGTTGATGTTGCCCCTGTACCTGCACGTTAATCAAAAATCTGATTATGATATATATGATGATGATGAAAACAAAGCATGGAGGTGCTGGGTGATCTGGGCTTGTGTTGCCTACATATGGCATTTTTCATACATTGTACAATAATATTTGCAAAAAATATATATGATCTTGACATATTGTTATGACCGAGCACTCCTACCTTTGATTGTCTGCCTTGGCAGATTATGCATAGCTTCTAAGTAGATATTCATTCTCTGACAACTGCGTCAGGGAGTTGACTCTTTGGCTCAGTGGTTAGAGCATTCAATTTTTAACCGGGAGGACTGGGTTCGATTCCCACGACATGCGTGGAAATTTTTTCAGCTATGCTTCATTCCTTTGTTACGACTTTCATGTAGTAAGATGGGGGCTTGTCCGGGATTGGACTTTATATGTCGAAAATGGCTTCACATCATAAATGATGACTTCCTTGAAAAGGGGGAGTGTTACGACCAAGCACTCCTACCTTCGATTATCTACCTTGGCAGATTATGCATAGCTTCTAAGTGGATATTTAATCTCTGACAACTGCGTCAGGGAGTCGACTCTTTGGCGCAGTGGTTAGAGCATTGGATTTTTAACCGGGAGGACCGGGTTCGATTCCCATGACAGGCGTGGAAATTTTTTCAGCCATGCTTCATTCTTTTGTTACGACTTTCATGTCGTAAGAATATATTTTATCATCCACTGACTTCATCATTTTTTGCATCAACCTTCACATTTAGCCCCATTTCTGACATTAAATGTATGATCTACAGTTATTAAACCAATTACACACTTTTTCTCTAACAAGAACTCAAATGCTGCTGTAGCATTTTTTATGACTTTGTTTAATATCTCGCAATCTGATTCAGAATACTTGTTAAGGAGGAGTATTTGATGATAATTCTGGGATAATTTTCTCCAGTTTTCCATAAAAACATATGTTGTGGGTACTCATTAGAAGTGTCTCGCCAAGACACTTCTAATGAGTACCCACAACATATGTTTTTATGGAGAAATAAGAAAAATTATTCCAGAATTATCACCAAATACTCCTCCTTAGCAAGTCCTCTGCTAATCACTTTTTCACTTACTGCATTCATTTGCCATTAATCCTAACATTTACATGTAGTTTTCTGATTAAACATATGACCTACAGTCATCAAATCTGGCATACACTTCATACGTAACTGGGACTCAAACACTATGGTGTCATTTTGTGATCATTACCTACATTTCATGGTCCAGTGACTTGTTATTCTTTACTTGAATATTAGTGTTTTATGTGTTTATAAAGCTGACAAGCACTAGCAGGTTCCACTACACCTTCAGCTGAATTTTTATGGTGTATACCGTCCTTGTGTGCTGAGTCGTGCAACATTAGTTTCTTACCCGCGCTGTTGGGGCAGGGCCTGGCATTGTGGCATTAGAGATCAACATTCCGGAAAATACAGCGATTTGCAGCAGTGCAACATTGAGTCATTCCAGTTACAACTCAGTGACACATTTATTGCATTGGTGAATTTAGGAATACCATAGTACTCTATAGCTTGGTGATCTGTTTAATGTATTGACAATGTCAAGATCAGAAGATTTGTTTAGAAGGGGTAGGGGTATTTGAATTTATTCTTGGATAATTTTGTCTAGTTCTCCATGAAAACATAAGTTATGGGTACTCTTCAGACATGCTTCGGTAAGATGCTTCTTTTGGGTATCCACAACATATGTTTTTATAAAGAAGTAGTAAAAATTATCCTAAAGTTATCACCCAATTTTCATGCTTAATAAGTCCTCTGGTCAAGATGTACTTTTGTAATGTTGAATGTATTGATGAATTCAGGGTATACCAGCTGTGAAAATGCCAATGCAGGAAGAAGAGACAGTTACACAGTACTCAGAGAAAGACTTTGCCAAATTTAACTTGAAGTCAGGGGTGGAAGATTACTTCAGGTAAATATGGATACATGTATGTAGTCCATCCAATAATGATTGTCACACACTATTGCCTTATAACAGTAAGCACTGTAACCTGAAGCAGCCACCTCCCTTATGCAGCCAAAATGGGCCATTCCCAAGGGTGGCTGTTTAATAGAGGTTCCACTGTATGTAGTTGTTCATCCAATAATGATTGTTGCCCACTGTCACCTTATAACAGTAAGCACTTTCACCTTATAACAGTAAGCAGCCACCTTTCTTATGCAGCCAAATTGGGCCATTCCCAGGGTGGCTGTTTAATAGAGGTTCAACTGTATGTAGTTGTTCATCCAATAATGATTGTCGCCCACTGTCACCTTATAACAGTAAGCACTGTCACCTTATAACAGTATGCAGCCACCTCCCTTATGCAGCCAAAATGGGCCATTCCCAAGGGTGACTACTTAGAGGTGCCACTGTATGTAGTCTTTCATCCAATAATGATTGTTGCCCACTGTCACCTTATAACAGTAAGCACTGTCACCTTATAACAGTATGCAGCCACCTTCCTTATGCAGCCAAAATGGGCCATTCCCAAGGGTGACTGCTTAGAGGTGCCACTGTATGTAGTCTTTCATCCAATAATGATTGTCGCCCGCTGTCACCTTATAACAGTAAGCACTGTCACCTTATAACAGTATGCAGCCACCTCCCTTATGCAGCCAAAATGGGCCATTCCCAAGGGTGACTGCTTAATAGAGGTGCCACTGTATGCAGTGGTTCATCCAGTAATGATTGTCGCCCACTGTCACCTTATAACAGGAATTATAGCTCCAGATAAGCAATTTTTTCAGTTGAAAAGTATCGATAGTTTACTTAATTCCCCACAAAATCATATGTTCTGGGTACTCATTAGAAGTGCCTCGCCAAGGTGCTTCTAATGAGTACCACAACATGTTTTTCTGGAGGAATAAGAAATAGTATTTAGATGCCCCTGTTTACCTGGAGCTATGGGTATTTTTAGTAATTTTCATTTCAAAGTTTGTATGTTTCTTTTTTTTTTTTTTTTTTTTTTGTAAAAAACTAATGCATTTCAGTAAGATTTGTTTTTAAAAAAAAGAGTTGTTTCTGCAGAGAAATGTCATGATAGAAAAATACTGTGTTATGCAAAGGCATAAAAAAAGGTCCTGTCATTGCATGGTGGTTTGTTGTTTGAAATAAAAATAGGGATTAAACATGATTTTTGTCTTGCTTTTTGGGGGAAAAAGGCAAGACAGCTTGTAGGGTGGTGAGATCCTGGTGTTCTGAAAAAGGTCGGAAAAATGTTGAATGTTTTGTGCTGTGTTTTTTTTATGCTTCAAACCTTAAATGCTAATTTCTGCAGTTTAAAATTATATCATATGTATAAATAATGTTATAAACTTTGATCTCTTGGTCAATGTCACAGGTAAGTTTCATAAAAAACACACATAAAAAGTTCACTTTTCATGCTTTAGCTTCAGTGCTATTGAAGGGATTATTTCAACCATTTATATTGCTACCTTATTCTTGTGCAGTCTAGTGGCCTTGACCTGACAGTCAGTGTCACAGCTGAAATGTTCTCAGCCACATTCATCATATTTTTTTTGTGACTTGATACAGTTTTATACCCCACACTGTGATATTGATAGGATATTCTGTTTTCTTACTGAATGTGCAACCATTCATCAGTTGTACCTACATATGTGCATGTAAGTTGGTTTCCCTGTGATAACTTCAGTTGTATTTCATGGAAATTTTATATGTACACTAGTTTGAGAAGGGTTTCATAGTTATTTACAGTTATGTCCTCTGGTACAAAAAATAAAAAAGTGCTTTCCATGCCAGTACTGAAATGCTTTTCTCACAATCCAAGTAAAATTCCTGTGTGACTTAATGAGGGAATAATTACAAGTTTAGTACAGCCCTGACCTGAGTTTACCCAGTTGTAGTAACTGTTCCACTTTGTTGAAAGGTCCTGATCAGACTGTTAGGATGCACATTCTGATCTGGAACTTGTCTGTTTGCATGTGGCAGGGAGGCCCTTCTTTCTCAATACCCATCTCAAAACAAAAGAGGCGGCTTCTCCTGGCATGGCTGGTATGTATTGTATTATTTTGCAAGCAAGGGGAATTCAAAAATCATAAAATGTGTTTAATATTTGTGAAAATAGAACAGGTATACAGAACATGAACATTTCTGATTTCAGGGAAGAAGAAGCCAGGGAAAATTATGAAAAATTGGCAAAGGTAAATTATAAAAACAAATTTACCCAAAAAGGAAGCAAATTTATGGAAAAATTAGCATAGACACAGCCAGTAACTAGCTGAAACTCATTTTTTTTGTTGTTGTTATTAACTCTATAGCTTTTTCTGGGCTAATCCAGCAGATGACAAACTCGTTTTTAGCTCACCTGGACAAAGTCCAGGAAGAGCTATTGCACTACCCCCGGTGTCGGCGTCAGCGTCGGTGTCCACATTTATGTTAAAGTTTTTTAAGAGCTTATATTTTCCAGACCATTTGATAGATTTGGTTCATATTTGGTATGATGATAAATATAGTTCCAAAGTTTTATTCAGCAATACCCCAGCACATTACCTCAAGGTCAAGGTCAGGTCAAGGTCATGGACTTAGAAATTTTTAATGTTAAGGATTTTTAAGAGCTCATATTTTCCAAACTAAACGATGGATTTTGTTCATATTTGGTATGATGATAGATACAGTTCCAAAGTTTTATTCAGCAATACCCTGCCCATGCCTATGACCTCAAAGTCAAGGTCACAGACTTAAAAGTTTTATATTAAAATTTTTTAAGGGCTCATATTTTCCAAACCATACGATGGATTTTGTTCATGATGATAGATACAGGTCCGGAGTTTTATTCAGCAATACTCACTGCCCTTGCCCATGGCCTCAAGGTCGAAGTTAAGAACTTAGAAATTTTATATTAAAGTGTTTTAAGAGCTCATATTTTCCAAACCATATGATAGATTTGGTTCATATTTGGAATAATAATAGATACAGGTCCAAAGTTTTATTCATCATCACCCCACCCATGCCTATGACCTCAAGGTCAAGGTCACAGACTTAGAAATTTTATAATTTATCCCTGATAATGTCAAATTCACGACAAGTGACCAAACCATAGCAAAAGAAATCCTATCAAGAGCTAAAATGCCATAACATTTCCTCTTACCATAATGATTCTAAGTATTGGGACAGATAGGCTTAAGCAAACAGTGCAGACTCAGATCAGACGTCCTAAAGAGCACCCTGCGCCCTGACACTCCAGTATCACCCCCCAATTCCAGGCTAGCTATGCTGTCTGCTGACAGCTCTTGTTAGTCCCTTGGAAATTCTCAAGAAGATAGATATATAGTGAAATTTTCTTGTTTTATTAACCCTTGTCATGCTGAACCTGGATATACCCTGCCTTTGCAAATAGTGTAGATCCAGATCAGTTGGCTTCTTCAGAAGCCAACTGATCTGGATCTGCACTGTTTGCCATTAAGTATGTGAATTTATAGCAATAATCTGGATCAAGCAATCTGATTGGCTGAAAATTAGAAGTGGGCGTGGCATCTTAATTTATTCAGCATGACAAGGTTAAGAAAATGTATGTTGTGTATACAATGAGGAAATTCTAATGAGTACTCTCTACCATTATCTTATAGAAGATCAAAAATACATCCCTAAATTATCCCCATTTGCCTCCTGACCAGGCGCTATGATTAACACTAAGTGGCTCAAACTGTCCAGAAGTCCAAGGTCCCAAAAAATGTTTGAGCCATTGAAGTTCGACTGTTAATAAATTGGAATAACGTAACCGTTTTTATGTTCATTCTCTATGACTTATTTTTCCTTATTTCAGAAAAGAAGAAAGAAACAGTCAAGTAAAGATGGTAAAGATGAGAAAGGATCACCAAAGAAAAAAATAAAGAAAATCAAAGACAAGAAATCTCCAACAAAGAAACATGGGAGGGTAAAGAAAGATTTATTATTAAAGAATTTGTTTCCATCCTCCGGACTCCAGATAAGGTCCATATTATGACAGGAAATTATCGTTGTTTTCTTGATAAAGGGATAATTGATACACTTTCAGGGAGCCAACTGTCAAAATTATTTATGCCTCCCTTCTGAAAAATGGTTTGCTCAAAAAGGAAATAATTTGCTCCCCACCTCCACTCTAGGGAGCAAATTCTTTCATTTGGGGTAGACCCCTATTCAGAAAGGCCCTGGTGTGCAGGAGGGAAACAGGAAGTCATAATAGTTGTCTCCCTTGTAAAAATTTGTAGAAAGTCAACCACATGTATTGTTCCCTTAAAATAGGCTGTTTAACCCATTTATGCCAAATGGATTCTTCTACAATCACTCTTTGGACTGGTCCATTTCCAATATAAGGGGTGTCTGGTTAGTTTTTATTATTGCCATGTTTTATCTGGGTCTACAATATTTGCCAATGTCTGATTTAAAGGACACTAGGCTTAAATGGGTTAATGCCATTACAATTGTCTCTCACTTTGATTGTTCTGTTTAAAGACAATTCTAATGAGACACCTTATAGTATTTTCTCTGAGAAATATAAAAATATACTGTATAAATGGTAGAAATGTTTGTAGTTTATTTACGTTTTCACTGTGGACATAAAAGAGCAAAATCACCTGCAAACAAATTATTTACATATAGGCTTTAATATAAAGGGAAGTAAGAAAATTTGCAAACATTTTTAACTTTGAGCAAAATGAATACAATTGCAGTGTTTTTCTGCATTCTCTTATCCAGTGATATTTCCATTTCGGCATCCCATATAAGCCAGCATACTTTGTATTTGATGTGCAATGCAAAAAAAAAAAAATGCCATATGTGGGCAATGACAGTCTAGATTACTTGGGCTTGTCTTGACCCCTGTTCAGGTACAAATCAGTGGATACTATAGAATATGAGCCAGAGCATAACAAAATCTACAAAATGGCATGTGCACCCAGCGAAGACTCAGATCAGCCTCGGCATCCTCCCTGTGTGATCAGTCTTTGCTTGTGCTCAATCAGTACCTAAGGCCCAAGCTTTCTTCAGGCAGATGGTGAAGACTCTGATTAGACTGGGTGGGAGCACACATGCCGTTTTGTAGGTTTTGTCATGCACTGGCTTGGATAGTATAATATAGAATTAACAAACAGAAACGCCACTGGTCTGACTGTAAAAGCTGGTCTGGACTTTAGCTGTTTACATATGGCATAAGTGTGTTGTTTCAAATTGAACATCATTTTGTTTCTTGTTTTTCATTACCATTAATACAGTAAAAAAAATGCTTAGAGTTATACGAAAGCAAACAGGTTAACGAATTAACCTTTAAAATCCATTTAGAAATGTAGCCTGCAGCATTTTGAAATACAGTCGACTCTCATTATCTCGAATTCCAAGGGGCTCCCTAAAACACTTCGAGATATCTGTGCCTCGACATATGAGATTTTCAGAATTGAGGAAAAATAATTTGAACAAACACATTTAACAAATTTATATGTAACTGGACTCTTGAGGTTAGAGATATATCGAAAATATTGTGGAAAAGAGGAGAAATTACTCATTAGGAGCAATTTCTCCTCTTTTCCACAATATTTTTTACTTGTTGTTAGATTTTCATGTTCAGGCAGGGACAAGATTTTCACTTCGAGATAAGCGGTTATTCGAGATAAGCGAGTTCGAGATAACGAGGGTCAACTGTATATGCATTTTTATTTTTCAGAGAAAATAAGGATTGACATTCCCTTTAAAATATTGTCTGCTGCTGTGGTAACCAGCACTTTACAAGATATGAAATTGACTTTAAGCAGTATAGCTTCACTATTTTATGGATGCATATTATTAACTGAAACTGGAAAGTGTTTGTTACTGTATTAGTCATTGGATACTTTACTGAGTTCAATAAGTCCACATTAACCCATTTTAGACTGAATAAACTCTATCATAGGGAAGAGTAGATATTCACTTTTAGTAGTGTCAGCTCTGTGATTTAGAAATAGCTAGAGGCAAACAGCAGAGGACCTGATCGGACACCATAGTCTGTGGCATCTGATTTGGTTCTGCACTGTTTGCCAATTTCCATTTTGGGGATCTGCTGACTAAAAATGATGTTAGCCTACCTATATTTATAACTGTTTTTGTAGAAGCACACAAGAGATAAAGCAGAGAATGATTACTATGAGGATCATCATGTGAGACCAGAACAGGAAGAGGAAGAACCCAAACAGTGTCTAGGTCCCGGTTGTATTGAGCCAACACGATCTGGTTCCAAGTACTGCTCTGATGAATGTGGGATGAAACTTGCCAGGAGGTCAGTCATCTGATTTCCTATTTGAAATGTTGTCTTGTTTGTGAATGATCAGAGGATTTTTTAAGGAATGGTATTTGATGATAATTTTGGAATAATTTTCTCTGTAAAAGCATGTTATTGAATTATCACAATATTTGTGACACAGGTCACTTCTGAAAATGTGTCTACTCTAAAAAGAAAGAATTTTCTCTTTCCAGGAGCAAATTCTCTCCTTTAAGGAAAGGCCCTTTTCAGAAGGGAGGCAAAAATAATATTGATAGACTGCCTCCCCTGAAATTATATCTGTTTTCCTTTGATAATAGTATGTTTTGGCATTTCATGTAGTACTTTAAAGCAGTATTTCTCCTAAAAAATTATGGTTTTTTTTTATTCATGGCTTATATATAGCTGTTTTTCAGGAAAAAGCCTCCTAAGTTAGATTTCAATTTACTTCAGACCCCTATTACAAGAAACTAATTTTGGCATCATATTTGAGCCTTTTTATTTTTTAGTGATCTGGTCAAAAGTCAATATACACAGCAGCATGTATACTCCTATATGTAATTTAATCTGGTTTACACATTAAATGAGCAGTTTAGTAAATGGTCCAAAGTGTGAAAAGTGTTTTTGAAGTTTACTCTGTTTTTAAGAAACAGTGGTTTGGGTCATTTTTAGTAACAGTACAGCTTTAATATGTAGGTTTGTGACTTTTTCTATGAAACCTAACTGAATTGTTTTGGAATGGGTGAGTAATTAGTGCTCTGTTATAGGAATAGTGAGTTGCTCTAAATCTGTTATAGGAATAAATTTTTGTGGATTTTATTGATGTTTAAATGCCAGCAAATCACATACAAACTAAATAAAACCCTTTTTAGCTCACCTGAGGCAAAGGCTATTGTAATCCTTTGCTGTCCGTCTTCCGTCTGTTGTACCTCCACACCTTTGAACGACTTCTCTGAAAACCCAACTTTGTGTGGAACCTTCTATTGAAGGGGGATTGAAAATTTGTTCAAGTGGTCAGGGTCCATTAATCAAGATGGCTGCCATGCCCATATATTGTAAAAATATTTGAAAATCTTCTTCTCCAGAACCAAGAAAGCTTTAGGGCTGAATTTTGATCTTTACCATCAGGGACTCAAGGTCTACCAAGTTTATGCAAACAATGGTGGTAGGTTGACCTTTGACATGGCAAGGTCAAATTTGCTCCCCAATACATTTGTATTGAGAAAATGTTGAAAAGTCATTTTCTCATAATGTATTAAAGACTTACGGCTAAAACGTACAATTTATGATTAAAGTTGTGAAACTTTTTTAGTAACAATCAAAATTTTGTCCTCTGGGAGTTATCTGCTCTTGCCCCTGGGCTATATACATGTATAAAATTGTGTAATTTTTAAATGTCTTCTTCTCTGAAACCGCTTGAGCAGTTTTCACCAATTTCACATGGGCCTTCTGTCGAAAGGGTATTGACAGTCTGATTGACTGGTTTTGCACCATTTGAACAAGATGGCCGCTATGCCCATATATGGTATAAACACTTTAAAATCTTCTTCTCCAGAACCAAGAAAGCTTTGAGGCTGAATCTTACTACCTGTATATAGCATCAGAGACACAAGGTTTACCAAGTTTTTTCAAATGGTTGTCTTAGGTTGACTTTTGACCATTTTATGGCAAGACCAAATTTGTGCCCCCATACATTTGTTTGGGGAAAATGTTGAATAATCATTTTCTCAATATGTATAAAAGATTAATGGCTGAAACTAACAACATATGATAAAAATGTAAAACTGTTTAGCTACCGTCAAAATTTTGTGGTTTATGTGCACCAGCCACAGGGCTATGTATATGTGTAAAATAATGAAATCTTTAAACATCTTCTTCTCTGAAACCACTTGAACAATTTTCACCACATTTCACATGGGGCCTTCTGTGGAAAGGATGTTGACAATTTGTTCAAATGGTTTCATGCCATTGAACAAGATGGCTGCCATGCCCATGTATGGTAACACTTGAAAATCTTCTTCTCTATACTAAGAAAGTGTTCAGGCTGAATCTTGGTATACAGCATTGGGGACTCAAAGTCTATTAAGTTTGTTCTAATGATGATACTAGGATGACCCTTGACCACTTTACAGTAGGGTCAAATTTGTGTCCTAGTTGCTGTGCTAATATTGGAAGAAATTGTAAGGCATTTACAGATATGCAATAGCTGTTTTTATCAGGTGAGCAAATTATGGCCCATAGGCCTCTTGTTTAAGTTTGTCAGTGATTCCTTCAGTGTTTACAAGTAGAAAAATCCATAAAAATATACATCATATCTTACATTCATCTCAGTGAAGTTTACAATGAAAACATTAGGAAAATTGCTTGTTTAAAAAATCTGCTCAGAGACACTAGTTCCAAGATTTCTTGATCAAATTGCACTAAATTAGTAGTCTCCCTTTGAAAAAAGCAAAAATTTCAGGTGTATCTAATACCCTTTATTAGAAAACGATTTGTGTATTTCACCACAGATATTTAAAGAATTCCTATATTTAAATGGTCAGTGTTTGGATATGTTCATTATTTTTGAAAATTCAAAATCACAAGCAGAATTTTCAAACATTGTTAATCTGATGAGGTCATTATGATAGATTTGTATAAGGCTTTTTTTCAGCCAGAATTATTGATACTCTCATTTCTCCACAAACACATGTTATAGAAGTGCTTGACTAAGGCCTTTCTAATAAGTATCCACAACATATTTTCAAGTTAGGGAACCCAGGCCAGGTAGGTCAGTTGATAGTGTCTGCTTTCAGATTGGAAGCTGTGGGTTAGATTTCCAGCTGTGTCATACCAAAGACTTTCTAAAAGGGGCTCTTACATGGTATAGGAAATTTACATTGGTTTCTGCCCACGCTTGGAATTGGATGAAATTCTGCACAATGGTTGCCTAGGGTATAACACTGATGATTATGAGGCATTGGCTTTTAAATGTAGTTCCATTGTAAATGTATGGTGTTTTGTACGCGGCCACTACCAAATCAGGGGGTGCCCTAATATTAACCTTCGTACAGTAAACAGGATTTCATTTTTCAGATGCTGGAATGTTTTATTAATTAAGGCCATCATTAGTACATGTTTTGATACTATGGACGGCTTCATGTACTTAGCAATAGTGTTAGAGCAATAACGTAAGTTGAACGGTAGCCCCATATTTCAGCTGCAGGTTATGTATTCATCCAGATATTATCTGCAATTTTACTATGTTCCGATTCTTGTCAAGACACCATTTCAACACAAAAAGTTTCCATACGTATTAGAAATAAACACATGAAATTTCATAAAAATTGAAGACCGGTAACATGTTGTTTGAACAGCCTGAATACATATAGTCCTGAGTCGGCAAAATATGAAATTACCCAATACTCATGTATAAGTAGTATCGTGTAAAGTCAACTTATCAATAGCTTTCAATTTGGATTACCATGATATAGTATGATTTGTATAAGAAGTTGATACCATAATTGTACATATTCATTTATAACCAGTTGACTGAATTGCACCTTGTTGAACACCATGTCCAAAAAAAAAAAAACTTTTCGTTTACATGATCTGGACCAAAAATCAACTATAAACTGGTGTAAACTGGATAAATGCCTCAAAAATAACAGAAAAACAAAAAGAATTGATATAAACAGGCAATACTGTGACTACTTGTGCACGCTTAGTAAATACAAAAAAGCACAATATTGTCAAAACCACAGCAGAAGATTTCACAGCTGGTACAAAACACACACGAAGACACTCAATATTGAAACAAAAACACTACAGCTTAGATACATTCAGTAATGAACAACTAAAGTCTGTGTCACATGGACACATGCAAGCTTAGTACTGTTTCTTTAGGTAAGATCTATGCACTTGCTGACCAAATACTTTAGTACTCTTTCTAAAATGAAAGAATAACTTTTCCGAAATATGATAGGGAATAACAACAAAGAAAGTAAGAGCAGCTGGTATTAAGAAGAATGAAATTATATTCAGCTAAAATATTCAATGGAAGACAGAATTTAAGTATAAGAACTAAAAAAAAACTTGAATACTAAAAAGCCTCCTTTCAAAACGTATTACAACACAAAAAAACAGAGACAAGGTGAAAATAGAATTACTTAAAATACCATAGAACTGCCAGCAACCAAATGAATGAAAACTGTTTAAAAACTCTTCAATACATCCTTTAGATTCACATTAAGACCACACAAGTTAGCTGTTTTAAACTCCTGTGTTAATTAACATATGGCGGAGTTTCAAACTAGTATGGAAGTCCTTAGGCAAATGACTAAAATATGAATGTCATACAACCTTTGGAAAAATCTTAAAGCTTTAACATGAAGAACTACAGAACACCAATTTGTTGTTTAAGTCAAACTATGTGTACTAGAATAGAACTTATGCAGAACAGAAACAATTTCATATATGCTTACTGTAAGGAAGAAAAGATAGATCTACTTTTCTGATAGCAAAAGTTAAGACCACATAAACAGTATTCTGTGCTGCTGTCATCAAAGATAACTGTTGAAACAAAGAGAAAAACTCCAGTGTCAGTGCCAATTCGATCGCAGGAAATACTGATTGAAGTGACACATTTGAACATGTTACAGGACAAGAAATCCAGTGTTCATAATTTCAAAATACAATATAGGCTTGCAAGCAAGCTATAGATATATCAGTTAAGTCTATAGGTATTATTTTCTTTTCAAACGTTCTTAGTTTGGTTAGAGTTCACCAGTCCAGAAGCAAATCTCCAAAAATCCTAAAATCTGTTGATGGGGATGCAAATCCTTCTTCAAAAAAAAACAACAAACAAACAAACAAGCAACAACTACTTGCAATAGTATGTTTGCACATCTTCTTAATATGACAATGGAGATTATGGATCTCCCTGTTTTATGCCTATTTTTGTAATGGTGAGAATTTCTTTAGATTTAATTTGTTATGCTGTCTACATTTGTAATAGTTGGTTAGTCAGAGTCCATATAAATAGAAGGCAAGTAATAGAAAGTCATGAAAATTTAATGGGTAGCTCAATATATATTCATTCCGTGTTCTCTAAACTCTCTTTGATTTGTTAAGTGTTAGAAGTGTTTGATAACACTGCCTTTCTCTACTGTTTTTTATCAATGTAACAAAATAGTCAATTTTGTAAAAATTGACCTATATCCATTCAAGGCCTAAAATGACAATGTTACCGGTTTTGATTTTTTATGAAATTTGGCACAGCTATACAGGATATATGTAGCAAATTTTCCTGGTAGTATGAAATCTTGACAAAGACTATAACATATTAATTTTGAAAGTTTAATTTTGATATTTTTTTCATTTTTTGGTAAAAAATTCAGATTTTTTATAATCAATTTATCAGAAAATGTTAACTTTAATTAAATATAAATGTTTTGTGGTACCAACAGAATGACTATGGTGTTCACCATTCAGCACAGTGCAAAAATCTTAAAACTAAATTAAATTTAAGATGCATGACATACTTATTTGGAGACAGGTATCAGCTCATGGGGGGAGTGAGTCAAGGTTGCGTCCTGAGTCCAGCTTTTTATTATATAATTTAATAAGCACATTTTCATAGGTTGCATATGCCTAGTTATTATTATACAAAGTTTCAGAAAAATCCATGCGTGGGCAGAAATGAAAGATGCCCTTTGTAATAGCTGCACTTATGCTTGACACTCAATCAGCATTAGGAAGAAGAACTAGGACTGGACACACCAGTGTCAGTATAATGTGACTGGTAGATAGTATTGCATCATTGTCTCCAGGGCACTATATAGCAGTTGTGAACGGTGATGTTAAACTTCAAACTGAGAGAATAAAAGTCCAGTCAGGGTCTATGCCTCTTTCTAGGAATTGTAATTACCATAAAGACACATTGACTTTATACTGTACTTAGCAAGTTATGAACATCTTGATGGGGATTTAATTGCTGTCAGAGTGACTGGCAAACAGTCAAATGACTCCTTTAGGAGCTGATTTGTCTGTCCAAATATTTACCTTAATCTTTAAAGTGCCATTCATAATTTTAGCAGATGACATTTTATAGTTAAATTTGTTTTTATTTTTCCAAGAAAATGATGTTTCACATTTCTGCCAGGCAGATGCTTCACATGAAATGTCAAACTTTAAGTTCTCAGAAAATAAAAAATATTTTTTAGAATTTTGCCTGCTTCTTTTGTGATAAGTGCTTTAAGGGTTGAAAATGATTGCTTGTACAAAGCTTAAATACTGTCTATGTGTATTTGCTCAGACCCTTTCAGATCAGTCTACATGAATGCATAAACTGATCTCAACCTGTGTGTATTATGTGATCAATAAAGGACAATTTTATTGTCATGACTGATTTATTATTTCACTACAGTCGTATCTATGAATTGTTGCCACCAAAGATCCAACAGTGGCAGAGTAGTCCATGTGTTGCTGAGGAGAAGAACAAAAGAACTCTGGAGAAAATACGACGAGAACAGATGGAGGCCAGGCAGAGGCTCGGCGAACTTGAACTGAGGCAGCAAGAACTTGATGCACTTGTAGAAAAAGCTAAGCATGCCAAAATTGACCCAGATCAAGAACAGGTGCTCTATTTACAGGTTTTATTATCACAGATATTCATTAGACAGATAGCTACTGGATCGGGTTTAAACTAGATGAAAGTAAAAAAAGTTACTTTGAAGATTTCAAAATTGCTGTCATGAATGTCGCCATTTAAAATATTTAAATGTGATTTTTAGAGCTTTTAATAATTAAATATATGTATATAACACCTATAAATTAAATAATATTTACAAGAAAATATTACCTCACTATCTGACTATATATCCTTTTGGAAAGACCATTAGTGACTTAGCTGGAAACAAGAATGTTTTTAGTTTTCTGACATCTGGGCCCAGTTGTTCAAAGCTAACGATGTCGTTAGTTAACGATTCGTTAAAATTTACACTGAGTGATACGCAAATATGCTGAAATTTTTTGACAAAAAAATGTGAGTAGCTTTTGCAGTGCAAAAGCTACACACATTTTTTCAACAAAAAATATCAGAATATTGTATATTGAATCCGCTAAAACAGTTAACGAAATGACCCTTAACGAGCTCGTTAAGCTAACGACACTTTGAACAACTTGGCCCTGGTTTTGATCAGATTACACAAATAGCTCTGGATTTTCAAGATGTTTAACTTCACTCATGAACATGTTGCTTTTCTCTTTGAAGTATTGACTGGGCCATGTTTAATGGAAAAAAAAATTGATATTCACTCTAATTATTCAGACACACTGGCTGAGCAAACATCGTAGACCGAAAACAGATGCTGCAGAATGCAAGGTCTGATCAGGGTCTATACTGTTTTCATTCATCCAGCAGCTTTAAGACACACCAACTGGTAATAAAGTGGACGAATACACATTTTAAGATGAGCATGATTAGCGGATAAGGTGTCCAGATACTGGTATTTAATGTACAGTCAAGCCTTAGCAAACATAGTAGACTCCAGGTTACATGCCACAGAAAATGGTGTTAGATCATTTTATAAATCAGCAGGTAACCAAATTGACTTGTTCAAAGTTAAGGACAAGTATGGCTAGGAGTTGAAGGTGTCAGAGTATTTAGTGTTTATAGTCGACTCTCACTATCTCAAAGTCTCTTCTTTAAAATACTTTGAGATATCTATACCTCGACATATTAAATTTGCAGAATTGAGGAAAAAATAAATCAACCACATTTCACAAAATAAATATGTAATTTGACTCTTGAAGTTAGATGTATTGAAAATATTATGGAAAAGAGGAGAAATTGCTCCTTAGGAGCAGTTTCTCCTATTTTCCACAATATTTTCTTACGTGTTGTTAGATTTCAATGTTAAAACAGGGACCAGATTTCACTTTGTGATAAGTGGTTATTCGAGATAATGAGAGTTGACTGTACTATACTTTCTGCTTACTAACATATTGAATAAAAAATAAAATCAACACAGCTAATTTACTGTGACATGTTTTGGAAAATTATTATACCCACCCCCCCCCCCCCCCCACCCCCCAGAAATTTTGTTTGTGGGGTGGGGGGTGGGGGGGTTTCTGTTTTCACATTGTCTGTCTGTCTGTCCGTCTGTGTGTCCGTCTGCGATGCTGGTTTTTTCCTAATATCTTGAAAACCCAGTGATGGATATTCATCAATTTCTGCAGACACATTGATATCAATAACCTGTACCTACATAAGAGAAAGTAAGGGCTAGGGTCCAATTCTCTTGGAGTTATTGCCCTTTGTAAATTTTTTTCTTAATGCAGAAAAAAGGCAGAAAAAAGTTTGTGTGCACACTATCTCTTTAACCAATGGCTGGAATTTGACCAAACTAGCACAGATACATCATCAGGATGGGGGAAAGAAGTGGTTAGAGTTTGGAGACCTTGACCTTATTTTCAAAGTCACTACACTATAAATACTCAAAAAAGCAAGCCTTGTTAATGCAGTAAAAAGTTAGTGTGCACATTATCTCTTTAACCAATGGATGGAATTTGACCAAACAAGCACAGATACATCATCAGTATGGGGGAAAGAAGTGATTAGATTTTGGTGACCTTGACCTTATTTTCAAGACCACTACATTATAAATACTCAAAAAGGAGCCTAAAGGAGCCTTGTTAATGAAGTAAAAAGTTTGTGTGCACAATATCTCTTTAACCAATGACTGGAATTTGACCGAACTAGCACAGATATATCATAAGGATGGGGCAAAGAAGTGATTAGATTTTGGTGACCTTGACCTTATTTTCAAGGTCACTACACTATAAATACTCAAAAAAAGCAAGCCTTGTTAATGCAGTAAAAAGTTAGTGTGCACATTATCACTTTAACCAATGGATGGAATTTGACCAAACTAGCACAGATACATCATCAGGATGGGGGAAAGAAGTAATTAGATTTTGGTGACTTTGACCTTATTTTCAAGGTCACTACATTATAAATACTTAAGAAGCAGCCTTCTTAATGAAGTAAAAGGTTTGTGTGCACAATATCTCTTTAACCAATAGCCGGAAATAGACCGAACTGTCACAGATACATCGTAAGAATGGGGCAAAGAAGTGATTAGATTTTTTTATTAGATTTTGGTGACCTTGACTTTATTTTCAAGGTCACACCGGCACTTTGAAACTTAAATTTTGTTAGAAAAAGATTTTATGCTTTATGCTGGGGGTATCGAATAAGCGCTGCTTATTGACAATTTTCATTCCTTCTTTAGACAGTAAACATAAAGGAAATGATTTAATCATACCAAAACTCATTAAAGTTAATAACAGGAAGTAATGCCAAAGCTCCAAAATGACATTGATTTTTTGGAACATAAATGGCTTTAAGGTACTGATTGAATAGGGCACAGAAAAAACTTAATCCAAGCACTGGAACAGACAAGCTAGAACAAACATTGTAGACACCAATCAGATGCCACACAATGTGACTGTCATGAATTCTTAGGGCAAATAAAATCAGTATTTTGCCATGCCATACTGACCCAGAATATTTGGACACCTTAACTCCTTACTATACATATACTTATTATCCCCACACTTTTTAGAAAAAGCGTCAGGGATATTGTTGTCGCCTCCGTCCGTCTGTCCGTCCGTCTGTCCGTGATGCTATCTCCTCCCAAACCGCTGGACAGAATCCAACCAAATTTGGTGAGTGGCTTGCTTACACAAGTGGGGCATGCAAGAGCACGTTTATTTTTGGCCCCGCCCACAGGGGCCCTGGGGAGGGGTCAAAAGGTCAAATATTAACAATTTCCAATTTCAAAGTCAATTGTAAAGATTTTTATGCGAAAATGTGCACATATACTCAGTAGCGATAGATGTAAAACATACGGGATTTACTTTGTGACCCCAGGAACACCCTTTGGGGTGGGACTTGGGGGGTGGGGCGGGGTCAAAAATTAAGTTTCTCACAACATGGTCATGTGGCATACCAAATTGAAGGGAATGATGTGTAGAATAACATACAAGTAGAATTTTGACCCAAAGGTCACATGTCTGCTCTGGGGAGGGGTCAAAACGTCAAAGGTCAAAATATTGAAATTTAAAAGACTTTAATGCCAAATTTTGCACATATACTCAATAGTGATAGATGTAAGACATATTGAATGGGATTTACTTTGTGACCCCAGGAACACCCTTGGGGTGGGACTTGGAGGTGGGGCGGGGTCAAAAATTAAGTTTTTCACAACATGGTCATGTGGCATATTTATATTTGATGTAACATTATTATATTTGATGTAACATTATTGTATTTGGATGAAGATGGTTACAAACAATATCCTAGTACAACTTATCAGCAGAAAAGTTATTGACAAGTGAATTACTCTAAATTCCATAAAAATATTCCATTTTTTAAACCTGGTTGCTTAAAACTATGCTGTGTGGTACAAGGGCAGAAGCGTGGGGATTTGCGATGGCGTGCCATCGACTGCCCGATCTAGTCTTAACATTTGAATTCGAGTCAGTAGTATCTTATAAGGGTCTACACTGTTTCTTCAGGCTTTTCTGTCAGACTATTTAGGGAAAATAGGGTATCCTAAAAAAATGAAAATTAGACGATTGGTGCTGGCAAATGTGTAGTATTTGCTGTTTTTAATACTTCTACATATTGTCATATTTATGCCCCCAACTTCGAAGAAGTTGGAGGGGCATATTGCTTCTGGGTCATTCATCCATCCATTCATCCATTTGTCACACTTTCTGATGCATAGCATAACTAGAAATGTGCATGCTACTGTTTTGAAATCTTTTATATGGATTCCTCATGAAAAAATAGCTGACACATATTTTATTTTCTAGACAGGATTATGTCCCTTTCCTGAATTATGGCCCTTTGTAATATGGATGAAATCTTGTCAGCAAAATATCTAAAAAACTTATGAAGCTAGAACCTTGAAACTTGAGCAACAAAGTGGGAGTGATGAGTAGACAACCTGATTAACTTTTGAATAAATTTTGAAAAATACTTCAGGAGTTCTGTCCATTTGTAATTTTGGGCATTTTTTTTTATGTCTTTACGGGCAAGCATATTGTTAGGGGTGTAGTGTTTTATAAACACAATTTCTAGTTTATACATGTATTTTATTTATAACACTTCACTGCCAACAACCTAAAAAATCATCAGCTCAGTGCCAAGCATGTTTCGAGAAATTCTGAAAATATACAGTATGGAATCAAACAAGGATATCTTCAGAATTATTTCATACATTACCACGAAACATTGATATATTGCTGCTTATACATAATACTTATATTGTCATTTATGTGTCATCTTTGTTGCATTTGTTCCACTTGTTGCCTGATCCTATCTATCCCCTATGGCTGGGGTTGGAGGGGTCTTACATTTTCCTCATTTAATGATTTTTGTGACAATTTATCCCCTTCTGCTTCATACTTGGATGAAACACCACTTGTATCGGAATCAGTTATTGAAAATCCTGTTTAAAAACTCCTGCCCTATATTTCACACCTAAGGGCATGATTTACTCAGAAAATGTCCAATTGTTTTTTTGCAAAAAAATCTACTTTTGTTTTAATGGTTACATAGATACTAAAAGGGTAAAAAACCAAATAACCCCACTTATTAATATCGTTGGAAAAATAATTTTGTGCTGAAGTTGATGATATACAGTTGTTTGAGTTACATTTAAGCATAATCAACAGTCCCTAATGCCGGCCTCTGTGGCTGAGTTGGGTCGGCTACATTCTTTTGTGGAGATTGATCATGAAATATTTTCTACGGTCATTCTCTCCCATCCGCTGACTCAAGAAGGGCAGTTGTCAGTTTCTGGCAAAAGAATGTGCACAATACTGGTTAACCGCTTAGAGGACTACAACACAATCAAACAATAGCCCCACATATTATATTTTATTGGAAAGATAATTTTGTGCCTAAAATAATGATATACAGCCGTTTGAGTTACATTAAAGCTTAATCCACAATAGTCCCTAACGCCGGCCTCCGTCGCTCAGTTCGGTTGGCTACATTCCTTCGTGGAGATTGATCATGAAATATTTTCTATGGTCATTCTCTCCCTCCCGCTGACTGAAGAAGGGCAGTTGTCAGTTTCTGGCAAAAGAATGTGCACAATACTGGTTAACCACTTAGAGGACTAAGCCTGCCCAGTAAAGGTGTGGTTAGGTAAACTGATTGCATTCATCATGACCCCAGTAAGTTGACTGAGCTGTAAAACCTCAACACAAACAAACAATACCCCACATATTATACTTTGTTGGAAAGATAATTTTGTGCTGAAACTATTGATATACAGCTATTTGAGTTACATTTAAGCATAATCTTCAGACTGCTGAAAGCTGGTACCCACCAATTTTCACTAGAGTCGCATTTGGCAGTGAATGCTAAATTCGACTACAGTACTGTTGCATTTGGCAGTGAAAGTGTTGAACAGTCTTTTCATTGGTTTTTCAGGCACACATTGTTTTTATTTTTCAGTCAGCAACAGAATCCGAGGATGAGACAGAAGCTAGTATTCACTGTGTTACCTGTGGCCTTGAGACCAATGTCAAGACAGCTCTTAAACATATGGAGAGATGCTTTGCCAAGGTAAACTTTTAAGGACAGAATCATTACTGTCTGATTCAAATGCAAACATTGAACAGAATTTCCAGAGAAACTCATTTATTGTTTGATGAACACAGAAAAACTTGCCAGTTGTTTTGGAGTATGAAGCTGAATGGCAATGCCAGCCTGCATGTCATATTGTGTTTACCTAAAATACCATATTTGACCCAATTACCGCACTGTGTGCTTAGATTTTTCAAAGTTACTGGGAAAACTTTTATCAAAATATGTATCCACCTTCAAAAAGTATGCGTTAAAAACAAGATCAACTAATGACTTACCTGGTGGTGTTTCTGTGATGTTTGTGTGTGTGTGTGTGTGTGTGTGTGTGTGTGTGTGTGTGTGTGTGTGTGTGTGTGTGTGTGTGTGTGTGTGTTTTGTTTTTTTTCTTAACTTCTTTTAGGAAAACATATGTTGTGGGTACTCATTTAAGTTGCATTGACAAGTTGATGCAATTCAAATGGGTACCCACAACATGCCTTTATAAAGAAGTAGACAAAAGTACACTGGCTATCATCTGAAGACTATGAAATTGCTTGACAGTGTGCTTATAGGGGTATGTGCGGTAATTAGGTCAAATACTGTATATGAACAAACATGTCTGAGCAAATAACCTAGACACAGCCAGCATTTTTAGACACGCATCAGCAGGTTATCAGACTGACTTAATCAAATGTTAGGATACTGTATTTACATCTTAACGCTTATCCCGCTAAGTGTTGGCATATATCATCTCTCACTGCCACACACAACATATTATGCTTCCTTGGAGTACCGACTCTCAAACCTGGTTTATTGACAAGATTATGATGCAGATATCAGCTTGGTTGGTTGATGGATGATTACATGATCGTATAATGTTTTTATGATGTGATACGACTAAAATGACTAAAACTAATAGTGCTGATATTTCCAACAGAAAAAAAATGATGGTAGATTTTCTACCAGTTCAAAATGGCATTGGCCATTGAAACTGCAATTTAGTGCTGATTTTAATGGTGATTTATTTTCTGGATTTATATTTAATTAGTATAGGATGTAATAATAACTGTTACAAGTCATATTAGGAGGAATTTTAGCAGTCAAGTATGGCAAATGGACCAAACTTAAGTTTGGTGGGAGGGGTACAGTGAGGCAGGGGTGCTGGTACAAAATTGCTTGAACAGATATTAATGTGCTGAATGACTTGAAAATAGAATACAGAAAAAAAGTAGAATTATGATCACCAGTGTAAAATATAATTCTTTTCCAGATGCACAATAATTTTCAAAAAAGGAGGCTATGAAACACAGAGGTGCAGATTTCCTTTTTGTTTTTTCTCCCTTTTTATGCCTCAAACTTTGAAGTTAGAGGCACACATAGCTTTCACATTTTTATCTGTTTGTACTTCACAACTTTTGTGACTTTCTGTTTACTTTCCTGCACACAAAACCCTTCTGAAAAAGGGTCTACTGTAAAAGAATTTGTCCTCTAAGGTAATTCTTTCCTTTTTAGTAGACATATTTCAGAAGGGCTCAAAAATGAGTTTGCCTCCCTTGTATTCGTTCCCCTTAGAGCATTTAAAGGGCCAAAAGCAAATTCAAATAGTCAGTGCCCAAGTTTAAATAGTCAGTGGCCCAGTCAGCTTGTGCAATGTGATCAGCAGGGCTGTAGGTAAGAAAGGTACCTAAATTAATATATTTTTTATTTCTCTTGAAAACATACCAGTATCGTATGAATTGCAACATGGGAAAAAGGCCATTATGCCATTTGCAAACAGCAAAGATTCAGATCAGCATGTGCATCAGTGCAGTCTGATCTTGGTTTTCTCTGTTTGTCTACATATACTTTATATCTGTTGATTCTGTAAGCGGGTAATGAAGGTCCAGGTCAGCCTGTACAAATGCACGGGCTGATCTGGGCCTATGTTGTCCACAAATTGCATATGGGCTCTTTTTATGTGTTGTGCTTCATATGTTGTGAGTATTCATTAGACAATTGCCAAGGCCCTTTTAACTCTTGTCATGCTGGATAAATTAAAATGCCATACCCACTTTTAATTTTCAGCCAATCAGATTACTTGATCCAGGTTGTTGATACAAATTCACATTCTCAATGACTGACGGTGCAGATCCAGATCAGCTGGCTTCTTCAGAAGCTAACTGATCTGGATCTACACTGTTTGCAAAGGCAGGATATATCCGGGATCAGCAGGACCAGGGTTAATGAGTACCCACAACATAAGTTTTCATAAACAAATAAGGAAAATACCAATACATTTTTTTGAAAAAATGCCTTTTCTAGAGCTATGGATTTAGGGTCTTCAGGGATTGCTTACAGAGTAATTAGATGCTGTAGACTTGTTGGCAGAAAGTGAAGGCCCTTATCAGACTGCAGGTGAACATACTAATCTGGGTCTCTTCTCATGTATTATGTTCATAACCTTTTCTTACTTGTAATTGCTGCAAGAAGTATCAAAATCTTGTATATTTCAGTTTGAAGCTCAAACATCATTTGGTTCTATCTACAAGACTAGGATAGAAGGAACTTCAATGTTCTGTGACTTCTACAACCCACAACAGAAAACTTACTGCAAGAGATTAAAAGTGCTTTGTCCAGAACATACAAAAGAGCCAAGGGTAACTACATTTTTCTTTAAACTTTTATTCTGCAATAATTCCCAACTCCTAATTTTTATACCCATTTCACGCAATTTGACTGGTTGAAAGAAAGGTATTACACTTCAATAAAGTCCAGAGCAGGAGTTTGTCAGATCTATTTTCCTTCTGTCATCTCGAAAAAATTGACAATTTTGGCAACATTTGTAACAATTTGATGACAGTTGGAATTATTTAGTGTCAAAAATAGGATATGACATTTAGATCAGAATGGATACACATTCAGGGAAGGCAACTCTGTAAGAATTGTTTTTGCCTTTTGAAAAGGGGACTAATCTAAAAGGAAAGAATTTGCTCCCCATCTTTCTTTTTAGAATAGACCCCTTTTCAGAAGGGAATTGGTATGCAGGAAGGCAAACAGGGCAACAAAAGTTGTCTACCTTGTGAAAAAAAAGGCAGCACCTTGTGAGAGACATTTTTTTTTTTTTTTTTTTTTTTAATTTTCAGAGAGAACCATATTTACCCTAAGTATTTTGAACTACATCAGGCACGAAAACAGAGGCACCATAGCCAAGTGGTTAGAGCATTCGACTGCAGTGCTGAAGATCAGAAGCACAGGTCAGACCACGAGGTCAGCAACATTCTTTCATGGAGATTGATCACGAAATATTTTCTACGGTCATTCTCTCCCTTCTGCTGATTCAAGAAGAGCAGTTGTCAGTTTCTGGCAAAAGAATGTTCACAATCCTGGTTAACCACTTAGAGGACTAATCCTGTCCGGTAAACGTGTGGTTAGGTAAACTTACCACGCTTGACATGACCCCATTGGGTTGACTGGGCCATAAAACCTCAACACAAACAAACATAGCTATCTGTATACCAAACATAAATTAAATGATTAGTATGATTTGAGAACTAGCTGAGAAAATACAAGATCTTAAAAACTTTGAAGTAAAACTTAAAGATGAAATTTCTAAGTCTGTGACCTTGACCTCTAAGTCATAGGGTGGGGATAGTGCTGAATAAAATTTTGGACCAATATCTATAGTCATGCCAAATATAAAGTAAAACCGTGCAAGGATTTCTTAAAAACTTTGAGACAAAACTTTAACATAAATTTCTAAGTCTGTGAGCTTGCCCTCTAGCTTATAAGTAGGTGTTGGGATAGTGCTGAATAAATTTTGGACCAATATCCATAATCATGCCAGATATAAAGTAAATCAGGCAAGGCTTTAGAAATGAAGAGATCTCAAAATCTTTGACTTAAAACTTTTACATAAATTTCTAAGTCTGTGACCTTGACCTCTAAGTCGTAAGTAGGGGTGGGGATAGTGCCAAATAAAATTTTGGACCAATATCTATAATCATGCCTAATATAAAGTAAATCCATGCAAGAATTTAGAAATGAAGAGGTCTTGAAATCTTTGATGCAAAACTTTAACATAAATTTCTAAGTCCGAGAACTTGACCTCAAGGTCATGAGCAGGGGTGTGGATAGTAACCAAGAAAATTGTGGACCAACATCTATATTCATACCAAATATAGACAAAATCCATCTCAGAATTTAAAAAATATAAGGTCTTATAAACTTTGACCTAAAACTTAAACATTTTTGTTAACGCTAATGCCGCCACCAACGCCTAAAGCCGACGCTGGGGTAGTGCAATAGCTCTTCCTGTATTTTCATACAGGCGAGCTAAAATGGCATGTGCGCCCAGCAAAGATTTGATCTGCCTGGTCATCTGCCCAGTCCGATCAGTCTTCACTGGTCGCAGATGCCAGCAAAATGGCATGTGTGCCCTGCAAAGACTCAGATCAGCCTGGGCATCTGCCCAGTCTGATCAGAGTCATCACTGGGTGCAGATGCCGTTTTGTTGGTTTTGTCATGAGGTGGCTCAAATATTTATCTGGGCCCAGTTGTTCAAAGCATCATTAGCCTAAGTTTGTTAGTGGTCAAAATGTTAACTGTTCTAGTACCCGGTAAGTACAATACCTAATTCACAGGTATTTTTGCTGAAAAAATGTGAGTAGCTTTTGCATTTGCAAATGCAAAAGCTACTCACATTTTTTCAGCAAAAATATTAGCATCAATGCCATATTTAATGATCAAAGTTTTAATGATATGTTAACTAACGACATCATTAGTTTTGAACAACTGGGCCTAGGCTACTTCTCTTCTGTAGTTACTTTACAGCTGCCAGAAGCTGGACATACTGTAAAATATTTGATCACAATTGCAGGTTGGGGCAGATGAAGTATGTGGCTGCCCAATAGTAACCAATGTCTTTGAGGAGACGGGTGAGTTCTGTAAAGCTCCAAAACGGAAGTGCAATAAACATTTCTGCTGGGAGAAGTGTCGGCGAGCAGAGATAGACATGGAAAGAGTGCGGCAGGTAAAACAAATGTTTCTGTTGCATGTTGTATAAAGTATTAGCACATTAGGCAATAGGGGGTTGATTATTCAAATGATTTTAAAAGAAAACTGTAGAGGTTTCGGTGGCAAGCGTACCAGACTTAGTACCCAAGGATTTCAGGTTGACATTCCAGTTTTGGTCAGGAAAGTTTAGACCATACATGAGTGGAGCTGACCTGGGTTGAGTATAAAGCAGATAATTGCTCTGTATGTGCATGAAAGAACCTTGAAAGCAGTGCTCTACAAGTGCCTGCAAATGTACACAATACAGGCCCAATAATATCCAAGACAATGTTGACTTGAAAGAGTTGTAAATCCTAAAAACAACCCTATCACCCAGCTTTTTAGCTCAGGATGAGCTATTGTGATCACTCCCTGTCCCTCACACCTTTGAACGATTTCTGCTCTGAAACCCCTGGGCCAACTTTCTTCAAACTTCATGTGGAGCCTTCAATTAAAGGGGGAATAAAAATTTGTACAAATGGTCACAGTCCATTAGGTAATATGGCCACCTTGCCTATATTTAGTAAAAACACTATAAAAATCTTCTCCAGAACCAAGAAAGCTTTGATGCAGAATCTGGGTATTTAGCATCGTGGTCTTTTTACTGCAAGGTCAAATTTGCATCCCTATGCATGTGTATGGGGAAAATATTGAAAAATCATTTTCTCAAAATGTATTAAAGACTAATGGCTGAAACTTACAATGTATAATCAAAGTACCAAACCCTTTTGCTTGTTGATTATTTGGTAATAAAATACGTATATCGACTATAAAATCTTGTCATCTTTAAATGGCGTCTTCTTTGAAACAGCTTGGCCAATTTTCACCAGATTTCACATGGTGCTTTGTTGAAGGAAAATTGACAATTTGTTCAAATGTAAACACAATTGAGCAATATGGCCACTATGCCCATATATGGTAAAATAAACACAAAAAAAAAAAACACTTAAAAACCTTTTTCAGAACCAAGAAAGTTTCGAGGCTGAATCTTTGTAATAGCATCTGGGACCCAGGGTTTATCAAATTTATTCAAATAATGATCCTAGAATGACTTTTGACCATTATACAGTATGGTCAAATTTCTGTACTAGTTTCTGTGGCAAGAATCTAAGAATGTTGCACAGCATCTACAGATGTGCAATGTCTGTTTTTACTCAAACTTACAATGTATGATTAAACTGGTCAAACGATTTAGTTACTGTCAAAATTTTATCCCCTGCGGGTGTCTGTATTTGCTCCTGGTCTATATACATGTATAAAATTGCATAATAATTAAAGGTCTTCTTCTCTGAAACTGCTTGACCAATTTTCACCAGATTTCACATGGGGCCGTCTGACGAAGGGGTATTGTCAGTTTGTTCAAAGGATTCTGTACTATAGAATAAGATGGCTGCCATGCCCACATGTGGTAAAACACTTAAAAAGCTTCTTCTCCAGAACCAAGAAAGCTTTGCGGCTGAATCTTAATGTATAGTATCCGGGACAAAAGGTCTATCAGATTTGTGCAAATGAGATCCTAGGATGAATTTCATTTCTGTCCTTGTTGTTGTGGCAATACTGGAAGAATGTTGCATAGCATCTGCAGGTATGCAATGACTGTTTTACTCGGTTGAGTGAATCAGCCCAGGGCCTTTTGTTTGAATGCTGCCTTGGATGAAGGAATACACCTGAAAGATTTTGCTATTATGTGGCGCCATTATGTGGCAAAGGGAGACAGATTTGCAGACAGAAGTGACCTGAAACCTTGCAAAAATGGGGACTAATTTCAAAGGAAGGATTTTCCTCTAAATCAAGTCCCTATTGAGATCCTTTGGTTAGAGGTGTGTAGAGTCTCCTTACTAGCATTAGATACTGGGTGTTTATTTAGCATCGTATACAATATTACAATAAGTATACAATATTTATTAGTGTTGTGCTGCTAATGGATTATAATCAATGAAAATTACTGCTGATTCTATTAATAGATTGTGTTTAGTGATAATATTTAATTTAATACTTATGGATTATAATAAAAATATGTACGTCTATAATCCTTTTGGAAGTTTCAGTTCAGATTTGCAACTTTGATGCAAAATATATGCTATCTCACAAACTATACATCTAAAGTATGTAACAAATACAAAACAATTGTGTTTCTGCACAACTTAAAATTTCAGTGACTTCAAAAATGAATGTTATGTCTGAGCCTCTTGTGATACGGGTATTAGCACTCAAATCATGCATGTAAATGATAAAGTATGTAGGTTTTTATCATTTTTATGGAGTACAGTGAAAGTACCCAACCTTTCTAGGGTGAAAGCTGGGTTTTCCTTTTGTTCAATAGCTTTCGATTATAATCAATAATCAATCAAAACTTCCTATCAGATTATTTTCAATGATCGATCATGAAAAATCCTATAATCAAACAACACTAATATTTATACAGTTTTTTATCAGGCCTGCTTTTAGCATGGCAAGATACAGGGATCCGTTTTTCCATCCATTTGTCTGTCAATCTGTCAACATTTCCATCAACCGTGATGTCAACCCTAATGTTCGAGTTCATTTCCCAAGAACTATAAAGGCTGTTGTGATGATACTTAGTATAAGCTTGCACTTAGTGATGACAACTCAGACTGCAGTATATATATTTGACCTCGACCTATATTAAGGGGTGTCAGGTGTATTTTTTCATTTTTATACCCTGCCACATGATAGTGGCAGGGTATTATGGTTTCACGTTGGATGTCAGTGTGTCGGTCCATCCATCCATCTATCGTACCTCCATCTGTATTTCGTTTCCAAATGATAACTTGAGAAAATATTAATGGATTTTCACCAAACTTGGTACGTGCATTGATATTGTGGAGATCTGGTTTTGGATTGCTGGTGGGCAAATTTCATCCAATTTTGATGGAGTTATCTGCCCGAGACTCGCTCAAATTCTCGTTTCCAGATGATAACTGAGTAAGTGTCAAGGGATTTAAACCAAACTTGGTACAGGCATTGATATTAAGGAGATCTGGTTTGGGATTGCTATTTGGCAAATTTCGTCGATTTTTGACAGAGTTATCTGCCCGCGACATGATAATGGCGGGGTATTATCGTTTTACATTTTTATTGTTCTGTTTGTAATTGTAATTACTGTAAGCAAACAGTGAAGACCTTATCAGACTCCGCATCATGCGGCGTCTGATCTAGGTCTGTACTATTTGCCTATGTCTCACAAAAGGGACGTTAGGCTTGTATGGGTTAATAAATCGGTCTGAATACCAAGTGATGTGTCTAAAAACTGCTAACTGAATGGCAAACAGTGCAGATTCTGACCAATATAGGAAGTTTGATCTGGGTCTGTGGTTTGTTCAATTTGTCTGTTCAGATTTATACATGTGTTATCTTAATTCTATTACAGTGGATGAAACTGGATGATCTGTTTGAGCAAGAGAGAAATGTACGCTATGCGATGTCACAGAGGATGGGAGTGCTAGGTCTCATGTTACATCAGACTGTTGATCATAATCCTCTAAACCCAATTATTGTACCAGATATGGAGTAGTACCAGAACAGGATCAGTTCGTGTTCTTCTGCAGTCGGCCCTGATTTTACAAGGGACGGGATGTGAAACTGAGAAGAGGGGCTTCAAAAACGGAGTACAGCTGGTTACACATACTCCGTCAGTCAAGCTGAGGTCTGATCTGAGAAACAAAATCTTACTGTCACTGGACGGAATGGTGTAACAGTGAACACAGGTCATCATTAACATCCAGTCTGTGCTGCCTTGAGAAAATGAGTGAGATATATGCAGAGAATGACGGCCCAGATCAGAGCATCAGTGGCTCAGTGGTTGTGAATTATATCAGAATACGCTCGAATTTTAGGACATGTATGGTCAGGAGTGAATGTGTCCCAAAATGTTTTTGCCATTTTAACTCCTTACTATGTTTATCCTGAATTTGGCTACCAGGGCCCAGTTGTTCAAAGCATCGTTAGCTTTACAGTGTCATTAGTAGTCAAAATGTTAACTGTTCTATTAAGTACAATATCTAATTCACAGGTATTTTTGCTGAAAAAATATGAGTAGCTTTTGCAAATGCAAAAGCTACTCACATTTTTTCAGCAAAAATATAAGCCTATATGCTGTATTTAATGATCAAAGTTTTAACGATATGCTAAACTAACGACATAGTTATTTTTGAACAACTGGGCTCAGTTGATTTGGCTAAAATTTGCTGGCTGAATGACAGTGTTCACCCTGATCAGATACTGCATTCTGTGTTGTCTGATCTGGATCTGCATTGTTTGCTCAGGCATGTCTGTCCAAATACTTAGCTCTTAGCTTAATAATAGTACTCAGTTTAGGACATGTGGCGTATAAGTGAGGTATATGACCAGAAAAATTTCCATGCTTTGGGTGGGGTTTGAACAACTTCCAAGTCAAAAGCACTAACCTCTTGACCACCCAGGTTATGCCATTAAAAAAAAAATCAAAGGACTGATAGTCCTAAGAGTCTGCTAGCTTGTAAAGTACTAATGGAGTGCTGTGTATCTTCTATGCAATTTTACACAATACATGCAAAGAAGATAGACGACATTCCAATGCTACCAATACTATACGATAAGATGGAGCTCTATGGAATATATCAAGCATCTGGGCATTGCACTTCCTGAATAGAAGACTTTCTTTAAAAACTCTTAAATTCTGCTGGTAAGTGCATGTCCTTGACAAATCTGACCTCAAGGCCAAGTCTTGGAGAAATTTCAAACTACACTGAAAGATGATTCTGCATGCAAAATTTCTAGCTAGGACGGACAAATACGGATGGACTCACTAATATACACTTAAATGCAGCTATGGTGACTATGTCTTGCTCAGCGCAAGCGGGCTTGACAAAAAGGAAGATATTTGTTCAAGTTATTTTTCTTCAAACTATTAGCACATTGTTGACAGATCCATTCCTTATCCTCCACACTTTTATGTCCTAATGTACAGAGTCTTTTCATCTCGGGCTTTAGACCCTGAATATCAAATTTAACATCAGAATGTCTGAAAAATGTTTGACAACAACTTGTACATATGTACTGGGGACCACAAGACACCAACTTGTGAAACTGTGTGACTATAGCACTTTCTTTGTTTTTAAATTTCTTACTGCTCAAACCATCTTTTGATGTGTCACTTAACTTAAGTTTCTTATTCAGGGAGGTTTGCAATTCTTCACATATAAGGGGTGAATCAAGTAATGCGGAACCGTGTTCATTTAAGCTGTCAGCAAGCTGGGAGGAAGCATAAGGCTGTGATGGACACAACTCAAATGAAATACATTCTTGTAAAGGAGGATAGGTAGTTATGTCACAAATTTGAAACCCAGCTCATTGGTATCATTTTATGGTCTCCCTGCAAACATGAGATATACAGAGCGAATGCAAATCAAACTGACTCACCGCTGTTGTAGTAAAGGAATTATCAAAACTAAACAATCTACGCAAATGTAAGGAAAATGCCAGTTATATTTGTTTTCTTTAACAAAATGTTTTTGCCATTAAATTTGGCATTCCATCTGAAGCTCTTGCATGTGACTCAAAAAGGTAGAAACAGTCACCTTGTTCCAATAATGCAATAGAAAAGCCGTTGCAAATGAAGACTGCATATGGGTTGAATGAGAAAGTCATAGCGAGTCCTGTCTCTAAATCAAGGAAAGGATACTCCACTAAGGAAAAGATATTTAAATTTCCTGAAAATGTTTTTTTTTTTTTTTTTTTTTTTTCACTTTCCAGGGATAATGCTGGATGTCAAGTGAAAAATAAGATGGCAAATCACATGGCTCTAAATAGTCATGATATGTCTTGGCATTCTTTTTTGCATACTTGTATAATTTATCTCCTGCAAACAGAATTTCATTCATGTTGTTGACATTCAACTTGTTGGTACAGATCCTTTTCTGTACAGCTTTCACCAATAATACTAAACAACATGGTAGGCATTGACGCCCTCTTGAATCAGGACTAAATATCCCATCTCTTTGATGGATACTTCCTTGCAATAATACAGATGCATTTTCTTGTAGCGACACCGCCTCGTGGCTGCGAAGAAGCAGCCGCGAAGAAGCAGCCATGACGGTGGCTTCAAATGATAACACGTATGGAATAGAACAGAATTGTGTGTACGGACCCTTGCCGTGGCCTGAAAAGTCGCAATGATTAAAGCGAATAACACCGAGTGTTTCGACTGAGACATGTGATGTCAGTCAGCCAATGAAAGTGCTCAGCGATACGTATCGTGTCTGGTTTCCGACCTTCTGGGTGTTGCGACAACTGTGTGTGTTGTCGTATGACAACCAGCTTGTTTACTAGAATCTACCGGCTGTCGAACAGTTTATTTTTCGCGAGGCTACAGACATGAAAGCTTCTTTTACCTGCATTTTTGAAATTCATGGTGTGTCGCACGCGAAAAACAACAACAGATACTTGTTCAGTTCTTCAGCAAAATTCCTGATGCCGTAAAGTGCATTTCATGTAGGCAACCGGTAGCACAGGAGCTTGGCGTTTGCTAATTTCTACTTATAGGGCCTGTCCCTACGATTATGAAATAATCGAAGGTTCGAAGGACAGGCCCTATAAGTAGAAATTATCCAATGTCAAGCTCCTGTGACCGGTAGTGTAGCGTAACTTGCTACCTATTACCGGCGTGCACTGATTATCGGGTATTCAGAAATCACGACCCACAGACCACGGCCCCCGCCCATCGGGGCCAGCGAAGTAGTTGGGCTGCCTATAGTCTCCAGGGCAGAGTTGCCTTAGGCAGGGCCTGTTCATCATGTGATCGGGTTGGGTAAAAGTCCCACAAATCTGGAGGCAGTATCTTTAAATGGATACATTGTTGCATTTTTTTTCTTTTCTTTTTATTCGCTAGAATCATCATACAGCAAATACAATGTATAAATAGACTCTAAGGCTGGCTAATCTGGTCGATTATCACTCCTGTCATTGTGATCGATTATTTATCACAAAAGATTTGGTCAATTTACTTGTCTGTCTGAGCAGGACTCTTCCCATGTTATACTTTACTGTATGTATTTGGTCAAATAGGCCTGAGCAAACAGTGTAGACCCAGATGGGATGCCGCAAAATGTGGCGTCTCATTGATTATAAGACATCTGTAATGATAATCATTTTTGTGGAATTTATAGATCAGTTAATCAATTATCTGATTAATTTTGTCAGCCTAAATAGTCTGTGTGAATAAAAGTAATATACTCCATGTATTTTCGCGTTAAATTCAATATTGCGTTAAACTGATTTCTCAATGAAAATAAACGGCAGCGCCACCTACCTGCTGGATGTTTTAAATACAAAGTCACGCTTTAGTGGGCAAGGTTTGTTTTCAGAAATACACTGTTGTTTTGTGATTTCCGCTTAGAAAAGAAATATATTGATCGTGGTGATAACAGTCCTTAATGACATTTACACCTATATCTATTAAATCAATTTTTACAGCTAAGACTAACTTATTTTTTCTAAGAAAATATCAAATCTAAGGTACCGTATTAATCCGCCTATGAGACGGGGATTTTTCCAAAAAAAAAAAAGCCCCCAAAAATCCAGACCCATCTTATAATCAAGATCTTTGGCCATATCGGTATTTTCGGCAAACTCCAAAGGTGCCACGTGGTCACGGAAAATGCCGATCTTCGAAACCGGTAGAAGGATATAATGTTTACCTTCGTCCCTTGACAGAAATAGTAGCAAGGTAATTTTGTAGGTGAAGTACCGAATTTTTTCTGTGTATTACTCGCACCCGTGTATAACACGCACTGAATATTTGCTAAATAGTTTTGAAATAAAAAAAAGAGATGTTCTATGTAAAACATGAAGAATTTATCTGTGCGTTATTTACTAAGTCACCAGATACTAAGTGTCAAATTTCACTAGGATTGAGTTGAAAATGGCCGAACTCGGAAGGTTTAGAGTAGAAACAGGCCGAATTTATGATAATGCTAACTGAATTTTCGTTGTGCAGCTCTGTTACCATGGGCCTCAGGCAACTTGATGTAGTGTAGGCAGTTCTTTGCTTCCCCACTGCAGACGCTATGATAATAAAAATGTAGTTATTTTGTGTTCTCATAATTAACACCTTCTTTGTGTCACTTTCTTAACTGAGACGTGAAATTATCAACTCAGTGCCTCAGGGCAATGCAAACAACAACTAAAGTCGACTAGTTGTCATTCTGACTGCCAATTAACCAATTAAGTGCACAGATGTATGCTGGTAGTTTGATTTTCTTTATCATAAACATTGTTTATTTCAAACAATTTTTTGGGTAAGTTGGAAGAAAAGTTTAAATAAAAAAAAAAAAATAATAAAAAAAAAGATAAACATATGCCCAGTCAGCATTCTACGTAAATCAAAATCGGGCCGTCATCGGCCCGTCAGGGTAGCTGACGGGCCGATGACGGCCCGATGTAGATTTACGTAGAATGCTAGCTGGGTGGTAAGAAAATAAAAGATAAAATGCAAATGACCGATCTACCTACCTTAAAAGCCCAGTTTGTTTTGTTTATTATCAATAATTTTAATAATTGCATAAACTTAAATACTTTTTTATTTTTTCAATGTATGATCGTTCGTGCCAATATTTATGTTCTACCAAATTTATTTCCTATTTTGAACTACAATAAATCAGTTGTGCAGGCTGATTTATTCAAGTTACGGTTGAGTCTTGTCAAAGTCCGGTAATCAATACAGATTCATATGCATATGCCTGTTTGAGTAGTTTCCCTTTGAAGAGATCACATGATCAGCAAAATAAAAAAGCGTAAACAAAAAAAGCATGGACATGAAAAGGATATCAAATTACTACAAATCAGATCGAGTTGCTTGTTTTGAGCTCCCAGAACCCTGGTATGGGCGAGATAGGTATAAAAAAATCATGAATATCTTATAGCAATCATTCTACTTCGCATTTTTAACGGGCGATCGTGAATGTCATGAGTTTTCACGACCGATTATCTTGGTGATTTCTGTCCCGATTTTGGTGTTCCTATAAATAATACACATCGGATTTTTATAAACGTTTTCTGGGTAAATAAGGTGCGTGTTATACACAGTTAAATACGGTATGCATGCTTGTAAGTGGTGTTGGGAGTTTTTTTTAATTCCTGCTCTGTGATAAATTCACTTACAAATCTGACCAATCATCGCCGATGTCTTCATGTACTTTAGGAATTTCTGAGTGGCAGGGAATGTCTCCGACAGGCGACTATTTTAACCCATCCTATAATTACTTAAAAGCAAAATCCTGCCTGGGAAGGGCCCAAAAACAGCCCCCGTCTTATAAACAAATCGTCTTATAGGCGGATTAATACGGTATCCGTACTTTATTTTGAAAATGGCCAAAATTTGCAAAAATCACATTACAATTACATGATGATTTTCTGCCAAAAATTTAATTAACGCGAAGTTACATGGCTTTTGGTTCAAAATGGCGGCAACATGGTTGGCTTGTTTACACAAATGCTTTCACAAATCAAATCCAAAGAACTGCATTATTTGTACATAAAATAAATGCTCAGATAATAATTTAGATGACTTCAGAATTATTTTCAGCATTTGTCTCTGTAAGTAGTTATGATGAAACGTTTTACCATTAGTAACGTGAAAATACATGAAACCGGGCTAAATAATAACAGCAAAAAATTCTAAGATGTGAATTATATGGGACTAGACTTAAAAAATACAGTAATTATTATACTGTACACATATGTTTAGTAAAAACTTAGCAAACTAGATCACAAATCTTGATTTTGATCATGGTTCTGTTGGACATCCCAGTAGGGCTAGCTGTTGAAAGAACTTATAAGCATTAAAAGCTCTACACAGCTTATGTTGTCTATTTCTTAAATTCTTATATGCAACCTTTTATTTAAGGCTCTTTATCTTTATTTATAATAACTGAAATATTTTTTACCCACACTCCTCAATTATCTGGACAATTTTTATTAGCTGCAAAAATACCAAGAACATTTTGAATCCTCAAAGTCATAGTGACATGCCCATGCTCCAACTCTGCACACACATAAGCATATAGGTGTAGGCAAGTGAATTTTGTTGTCTGAACACTAAAGCTGGCACAATTGATCAGATACAGTCATTTGGCTAGAACCAGGTAAAGTTATGCTTCATAACAATTTCCAAATAAGTGGCTGATCAAAATTTGGACTTTATTGGCTGATACAGAGTACTAGCCTTCCTTGAAATATCACACCAAAGACTTAGTCCTTCGCCTTAGGTTATCTGCCCTTGTGATGAATGTGAAGTTCTCCACTGATTTGGCTAGTTCCAAATAGTTTCGCTAGTTCCGAATAATAAATGAGGGATCTGTAAAAATCCCTCACATAATGCAACAGCCTCTATATATTATTTTATCAACTTGGATAATGTGTTACGGAGAAAATTAATTCAATATAAGACATTTGTCGCAAAGCGACATGTTCACAAAGACCTTAAAACAGAACCTTTAAGCAAAAATCGTATAATTCATGGCAAAACAATTTTTCGGCATGTACACCCTCCTTACAGCAAAATTTAGCTCCTATTTTCTGGATTTAATAATCTTTCCGATATAAATATATTTCGATGAGGTTTAAGAAGTTGAAAGGAGTATGTGCATAAGGTCCTATTTTCCCCCTTCTGAAGCCCGAAAATAAAATATGCTTGCAGTAAAATTATGCGTTAATTAATCCAATTGTAGCTTGTGTTTAGCACTGTGTGATGCCGCTACAAAGTCTCCCTGCACTTTGTCAAAGTACAGATAATATATAAGCAACGACATGAAAAACCTGTCTTCGAGGTTTTCGACCAAATAAGACTCAGACCTGCTTACTCAGCCATAGACTGGCTAACTCGGCCATTGTGCCAGATTAGCTAGTCTTGAAAGTTTTGATAGGTTGTTTACTGTCTAGACAGCGAACAACAACGGTGCTGATCAGACTGCGCATAGCAAAAACCACGTGTCTTTGTTGTTCGTATATGGCATAAGATTTTTATCCCATGAAGAGGCTCATAATTATATCGCTTCAATAGTCTGTCACATGTCTGAGATTCTTGTACATACACTACATCAATATCTACACTCCTTTAAACACAGCATGTGAACACCTTACCCGAAATTTGATTTCTGGGTCGGTTACTCACCTCAACACATTACCTTACTTTATCTAAAACTGAACAAGAGGCCCACGGGCCACTCACCTGAGTAGCATTGTGAGTGCAGATATGCAGATGTTATGTAACATTTTTCCAATCCTGTCATCGCAACTAATGAAAAGATCATCCTTTAAGCAGTTCTTAATTTTTAAGATGAATATTATATATGGCAAGACAGTCAATGGAGCGTGATCATTTGAACAAACTCTCAATCACATTTCAACAGTAGGATCAATGTGAAATTTGATTGCTATTGCCTAAGTGGTTTCTGAAGAATCATGATTTTATACATGTAAACAGCACAGTGGCAGGGAAATATAATAAACATAAACAAGATGGTAGCCATCTTGGATTTCCAATCAGAATGACTTTTAGCTACTGTTGATCTACAAGTCACTTCGATACTTCCAATGAACTTTAAGTCAATTGCCCTTTCGGTTCAGGGGAAAAAGTTCAAAACAGATTTTCAAGATGGCCACCATAGCCGCAATTTGAGATTTCTTATCGCAACCATTTGAGCGTTTTTTGATCTACAAGTCACCCTGATGCTTCCTACCAAGTTTCGAGTCAATAAATGGTCTTTCAGTTCAGAAGAAGTAAAGAAAAATAGATTTTCAAGATGGCCGCCATCTTGGATTTCCAATCGGAAGGATTTTAGCTATTTTTATATCAACATGTCATCCTGATGCTTCCTACCAATTTTCAAATTAACTGGCCCTTTGGTTCAGGAAAATAAGTGAAAGGAAAAGAGTTTCAAGATGGCCGCCATGACAGCCATCTTGGATTTCCTATCCAAACAATTTAAGCTATTTTAGATCTACAAGTCACCTAAATGCTTCCTACCAAGTTTTGAGTCAAATGGCCTTTCAATTCAGGAGAAGAAGCGAAAAATAGATTTTAAAGATGGCTGTCATAGCGGCCATCTTGGATTTCTGATAGGGATGATTTTATCTATTTTTGATCTACAGGTCACCCTGATGCTTCCTACCTAGTTTAAAGCCAATAAGCCTTTTGATTCAGGAGAAGAAGTGAAAAATCTACATTTTCAAAATGGCCACCATGGCAGCCATCTTGGATTTCCAATCAGAACGATTTTAGCCATTTTTAATCTATAAGTCACCCCGATGCTTCCTACCAAGTTTCAAGTCAACTAGCTTTTGGGTTTAGGAGAAGAAGCGAAAAAAAGATTTTCAAGATGGCCACCAGGGTGGCCCTCTTGGACTTCCGATCAGCATGGTTTTAGCTATTTTTGATCTACAAGTCACCCTGATGCTTCCTACCAAGTTTGGAGTCAGTTGGCCTTTCGGCTCAGGAGAAGAAGCGAAAAATAGATTTTCAAAATGGCCACCATGGTGGCCATCTTGGATTTCCGTTTGGAATGATTTTAGCGTCTTTCGATCTATAAGTCACCCCTATGCTTCCTAGCAAGTTTGGAGTCAGTTGGCCTTTCGGTTCAGGAGAAGAAGCGAAAAATAGATTTTCAAGATGGCTGCCATGGCGGCCATCTTGGATTTCCGATCAGCATGATTTTAGCTATTTTTGATCTACAAGTCACCCCCATGCTTCTTAGCATGTTTGGAGTCAATTGGCCTTTCCGTTCAGGAGAAGAAGCGAAAAATAGATTTTCAAGATGGTGGCCATCTTGGATTTCTGATCAACACGATTTTAGCTGGTTTTGATCTACAAGTCACCCCGATGCTTCCTAGCAAGTTTGGAGTCAATTGGCCTTTCGGTTCAGGAGAAGAAGCTAAAAATAGATTTAAGATGGCTGCCATGGCGGCCATCTTGGATTTTCGATTGGCAAGATTTTAACTATTTTTGATCTACAAGTCACCCCAGTGCTTCCTAGAAAGTTTGGAGTCAATTGGCCTTTCGGTTCAGGAGAAGAAGCGAAAAATAGATTTTCAAGATGGCGGCCATGGCGGCCATCTTGGATTTCCGATCGGCATGATTTTAGCTATTTTTGATGTACAAGTCACCCCGATGCTTCCTACCAAGTATCGAGTCAATTTGCCCAGAGGTGTAGGAGTAGGCTTTTAAATCAATTGTTGACGTCGCATGACGGACGACGGACATTGACTGACCACAATAGTTCACCATGAGCACTTTGCGCTCAGGTGAGCTAACAAGTACAATTTACTACCGAATGTTTTGTCTAAAAATAGCTCAATGGGTGGCAAACAGTTAAGCCCCTGATGTGACACCGCATTTTGTAGCATCTCATGGGGGTTTACAATGTTTGCTCGGGACTGTCTGGCCAAATACATCCAGTAAAGTATGACCAATTTCAATATAAATTTGCAGGAGTGTTACTTTGATGATCCTCTACCAAGATTGTTCAAGCCATTTGGATTCGTCAAAAAACATGGCCGCCAGGGGGCGGGGCTTATTTTCCCTTTATATCTATATAGAAAACTTTAAAAATCTTCTTGTCAGAAACCACTGGACCGATTTCAATATAATTTTGTAGGAATGTTTGTTTGGTGATCCTGTACCAAGATTGTTCAAGCCATCTGGATTCGTCAAAAAACATGGCTGCCAGGGGGCGGAGCTTATTTTTCCTACATGTATATATCTATATGGAAAACTTTAAAAAGCTTCTTGTCAGAAACACTGGGCCAATTTCAATATAATTTTACAGAAAGGTTCCTTTAGTAATCCTCTACCAAGATTTTCCAAGCCATTTGGATTCCTCAAAAAACATGGCCACCAGAGGGCGGGGCTTATTTTCCCTATATATCTATACAGAAAAGTTTAAAAATCTTCTTGTCAGAAACCACTGGACCGATTTCAATATAACACAGCAGGAATGTTTCTTTTGTAACTTTCTACCAAGATTGTTCAAGCCGTCATGATACGTCAAAAACCATGGCCGCCAGGGGGGTGGGACTTTTTTTTTTTAACCCACCTGACCTCTGCTCAGGATGAGCTATAGTGATCACTTTTCCTCTGTCCATTAACATTTTCAAATGACTTCTCCTCTGAAGCCGCTGAGCCAATTTTGCTCAGATTTCATGTGGAGCCTCCTTAGGGTGGGGGAACGAAAGATTGCTAAAATGGTCATGGTCCGTTGACCCAAGATGGCCTCCATGCACATATATGGTAAAAACCTTTAAAAATCTTCTCCATAACCGAGGATGCCTTGGGGCTGAACCTTTGCAAGAATCATCAGGGACAAGAGGTCTACCAAAGTTGTTATAAGATTTGTCGTACGTTGGCATTTGACCTTTTTACGGCAAGGTCAAGTTTGCTTCCCTATGCTTTTGTATGGGAAAAACCTTTAAAAATCTTCTTCTCCAAAACCGAGCATGCCTTGTGGCTGAATCTTTGCATATATCATCGGGAATGGGAGGGCTACCAAAGTTGCTAAAATAATGGTTGTACATTGACATTGACCTTTTTGCGGTAAGATCAATATTGCTTCCTTATGCATTTATATGGGAAAAATGTTCAGAATTTCAAATAACATCTCCTCTGGAGCCTCTGGGCCAAATTTGCTCAAATTTCATATTGAGCCTCCTTAGGTTGGGGGGAACAAAAGATTGCTAAAATGGTCGCAGTTCATTAACCAAGATGGCCGCCATGCCCATATATGGTAAAAACATTTAAAAATCTTTTTCTCCAGAACCGAGGATGCTTTGGGGCTGAATCTTTGCATAATTCATCGGGGACGGAGGGTCTACCAAAGTTGCTAAAATTTGACCTTTTTACGGCAAGGTCGTTTGCTTCCCTATGCATTTATATGGGAAAAAAACATTTAAAAATGTTATTCTCCAAAATCGAGGATGGCATGTGGCTGAATGTTTGCATATATCATCGGGAACGGGCGGTCTACCAAGGTTGCTAAAATAATTGTCATACATTGACATTTAACCTTTTTACGGCGAGGTCAAGTTTGCTTCTGTATGCATTTGTATGGGCCCCATACATTTGTATGGAAAAAATGTTGATAATTTCAAATGACTTTTCCTCTGAAGCCTCCGGGCCAGTGTTGCTCAAATTTCATGCAGAGCCTCCTTGGGCAGGAGAATGAAAAATTGCTAAAATGGGCATGGTCCATTGATCAAAATGGCTGCCATGCCCATATAATGGTAAAAAAAAATTTACAAATCTTCTTCTCCATAACCAAATAAGCCCTGGGCCCTTATCTTTGCACAAATTATGAGGGACAGGAGAGCTACCAAAATTGCTAAAATGATGGTTCTATGTTGACGTTTGACCTTTTTACCTCCAAGGTCAAATTTGCTTCCCCATGCATTTGTATGGGCCATATACATTTATATTGAAAGTATTCAAGTGAATTGTAGATCAACAGTAGTTAAAATTGTTCTGATTGGAAATCTTAGATGGCCATCATCTTGTTTATATTTATTATATTCCTCTGCCACTGTGCTGTTTACATGTATAAAATCATGATTCTTCAGAATCCACTTAGCCAATTTCCACCAAATTTCACATTGATCCTACTGTTGAAATGTGATTGATGGTTTATTCAAATGATCATGCTCCATTGACTGTCAGGCCCATATATTCTTCTTCAAAACTAAGAACTGCTCAAATGATGATCTTTTCATTAGTTGTGATGATAGGATTGGAAAAATGTTGCATAACATCTGCATGTCTGCAGTGACTCAGGTGAGCGAGCCGTGGCCCGTGGGCCTCTTGTTTCCCTATATATATATATATAGAAAACTTTAAAAATCTTCATGTTAGAAAGCACTGGACCGATTTCTATATAACTAGGCAAAAATGTTTCCTTGGTGATCCTCTACCAAGATTGTCCAAGCCGTCATGATTTGTCAAAAAACATAGCAGCTAGGGGGCGGGATTATTTTCCCTATATATATAGAAAACTTTAAAAATCTTCTTGTCAGAAACCACTGGACCGATTTCATTAATACTTGGCAGAAATCTTTCCTTTTGACCCTTAACCAAGATTGTTCAAGTTATCATGATTTGTCAAAAAAACATTGCCGCCGGGTGGTGGGTGGGGAGGGAGGCTTAATTTCCCTATATATCTATATAGAAAAGTTTAAAAATCTTCTTGTCAGAAACCAATGGACCAATTTCAATATAGCTTGGCAGGAAAGTTGCTTTGGTGACCTGCTACCAAGATTGTTCAAGCAGTCATGATTCGTCTAAAAAAAATTCTGCCAGGGGGTGGGGCTTATTTTCCCTATATATCTCTATAGAAAACTTTAAAAATCTTCTTGTCAGAAACCACTGGACCGATTTCATTATAACTTGGTAGAAATCTTTCCTTGTTGACCCTCTACCAAGATTGTTCAAGTTATCATGATTCGTCAAAAAACAATGGCCGCCACTGGGAGGGGCTTATTTTCCAAATATATCTATATAGAAAAGTTTAAAAATCTTCTTCTCAGAAACCAATGGACCGATTTCAATATAACTTGGCAGGAATGTTTCTTTGGTGACCCTCTACCAAGATTGTTCAAGCCGTTATGATTCATCAAAAAACATGGCGGCTAGGGGGCGGAGCATATTTTCCCTATATAGAAAACTTTAAAAATCTTCTCGTAAGAAACCGTTGGATTGAGTTCAATGTAACTTGACAGGAATGTGCTTTGGTGACCTTCTACTAAGATTGTGCCCTCATGATACGTCAAAAAACATGGCCTTCATGGGGCGGGGCTTATTTTCCGTATATATCTGTATAGAAAACTTTAAAATTCATCTTGTCAGAAACCACCTGACTGATTTTAATATTACTTGCCAGGAATGTTGCTTTGGTGACCCCATATCAAGATTGTTCAAGCAATCATGATTCGTCAAAAAACATGGTTGCTAGGGATGGGGCTTATTTTCCCTATATATCTAAATAGAAAACTTTAAAAATCTTCTTGTCAGAAACCACTGAACCGATTTCAATATAACTTGGCAGGATTTTTCCTTTGGTGACCCTCTACCAAGTTTGTTCAAGCTGTCATGATTTATCAAAAAACATGGCCGTTAGGGGGTGGGGCTTAATTTCCCTATATATCTATATAAGACATTTTAAAAATCTATTTGTCAGAAACCACTGGACCAATTTCAATATAACAGCAGAATTGTTCCTTTGGTGATCCTCTTTCGCTATTCAGTTCAAGCCATCATGATGGATGAAAAAAACATGGCCACTGGGGTGCAGGGTTATAAAATTTATACAAAAATTTTAGAGCAGTAAACTTGGCTGAAACTTCAACAGTAAGTATGCAAAGCTGTTTGCTCAGGTGAGCGATGTAGGACCATCATGGTCCTCTTGCTTTTTTTTTTTTTTCCCCCATTGGACCTAGCATGCCAGTTATGCCTGTTTTTGAATCTATTCTGTTCTAAATATTCCCCCCCCCTCCCCACACACACACCCTTGGATGGGGACGCCAGTGCTGATAAGATCTGCACCAAAAGCAATATACCCCCTCCCGCTTGAGCTAGGATTCTGATATTTATGTCTCCTCCCTTTAGGGTAGGGAGATGTGTATTGTTTTTTCCCTCGGGTGTCTGTCACAAAATCTTGTCCACTCTGTAACTTGAAAATGGTTCAAGCTGTCTCCACATAACTTCATATAAATATCAATCAACATTATCTTACATGCAGAGCACAAGAACCATTAGTCTTGCATTTATACTTTTTGAGTTATTTCACTTGGAACTTTATGCGTCACAAAATTGTGTCCGCTCTGTAACTTGAAACCTGTTCAAGATATCTTCAAGAAAGGTCATGTAAATATCAATCAGCATTAGACAACATGCAGCGCGCAAGAACCATAACTCTTGCATTTATACTTTTTTGAATTATTATACACCTGTTTGAAAAACGGGACATATTATTTTACGGGGTATGACGTCCGTCAGAAAACTTTTTCGTTTCCGGCTAACGCCTCCTACAGTTTACATCCGATTAAAATGAAACTTGGTATATAGCTAGACCATGATGTGAAGCAGCACATATTGTTTTTGGGCTACAGACCACCAATTATTAGCAGAGCTATGCCCCTTCGAAAATTTCAGAAAACATTTTGTTTCTGGTTAACTCCTACACTTTACATCTGATCAAGCTGAAACTTCATTTATAGTTAGACCATGATGTGGAACAGTGCATATTGTTTTGAGGTTACAGCCCACTTAATATCAGCAGAGTTATAGCCCTTTGAAAATTCCTTTAAACTTTTCGTTTCCGGATAACTGCTCCTACAATTTACATCTGATCAAGCAGAAACTTCATTTATAGTTAGACCAAGATGTGGGGGCAGTGCATATTGTTTCTAGGTCACAGTCCACCAAATATTAGCAGAGTTATGTCCCTTTTAAAATTTCATTAAACTTTTCGTTTCCGGCTAACTCCTCCTACAATTTACATCCGATCAAGCTGAAACTTCATTTATAGCTAGACCATGATGTGGAGCAGCACATATTGTTTCAAGGTTACAGTCCACTAAATATTAGCAGAGTTAAACCCCATTGAAAATTTCTTTAAACTTCTAGTTTCTGGTTAACTCCTCCTACAATTTATATCCGATCAAGCTGAAACTTCATTTATGCTATAGTTAGACCAAGATGTAGAGAAGGGCGTATTGTTTTGAGGTTACAGTCCACCAAATATTAGCTGAGTTACGCCTAGTGGTGGGACGATTCATCGATGCATTGGTGCATCCCGATACGCTTCATGTATCGATACACATGATGGAGTATCGATATGATGAACGCTTCTAATCAGATTCGCTTATTTGTGTTCGTTACATTCTTTAGTGACATTTTCAGAGCGCGATTTTGATTGGATGACGCTTGACTGATAGCCAATTGCATTTTGCTTTACTCTCATTATGATGGCAGACGAAACTGTGGTTGGAATTTATTCGCCGCCCAGCGGTAAAAATACTAGTTCTGTATGGGAATGTTTCGGCCATCCTATTCTTACTTTTGAAGTTAGCCATTTTTAGCGTTTCAGTATTATGGACAATGCATGTTTAAGGGAAACCATATAGTTGGGGTCATAGTGTTGTTCAAACACATGTTCTAGTTCATTATAATTTCAACACAAAAACATGTTGGAACTTATTAGAAGGTCATTCATTGGTAGGGCTCTTTTAATGAATATCCACAACATATATTCCTTAAGAAAAATAAGAAACATGCCAGTAATTTTTATTCAAAAAGTGTGTTATCTAACTGATAATACAGGTAAATAATAACGTTACTTTACGCATGTTAAAGTTAAATAAAAGTGTAGTTAAAAGAGATTCAGAACCACCACAGAGTAATGTACATCCAGTATAGCAACTGTAGTTACTCTGAATTGTTCAGAAGGCGGTGTCGCGAAAAAAGGCATTAACTTAATTACATAATTAGATTTATATGATTTGATGGACCTGGATTTTGCTCTATATCCATATTTTCACACTTTCTTACAACCAGTGGCTTCATCCAATATTAAATTTACATTCAGAGACAAGGCTTTGTGAGAAAATTTACTATTCCTTGAAAAACAACCAACATGAACACTTTGTACTACATGCTTTCACTATCAATTTAATTTCTCAAAATCAGTCAGATGGAAATGCATTCTACTTCTTTTAATGTATAAATAAGAATGGGTCTTTACTGAGGCATCTGTGTAAAACAGATATACATAAATAATCTAACCATGTACTGAAAAACTAAATACAATTATTTCTCTTCTGTTTTGTTTCTTTCTTCACAAAAAAAAATCCATTTTATTATCTGCATATATAAGCCAATGCAGTGATTGGAGTAATGAACCTCTTTATTTTCCAATGAAGTTTACCACCTGATTATTCCAAATGAGTGTATCTCCAGCAGCAATTTCCAATTTCTAGAATTATCAAAGTTCAAGTCTAGATATGCTCCAGTTCATACATATTCAACACCTGATGTAGCTCCACGATTATTCTGGTGCAATTTTATAAATTTATCTTTATCAACTTATTATGAATACGAGCAGATTAAATAAATTTGAAATGGCTATGTTCAATCCAGATTAGCTTTAATAACTGATTGTCATTTGATAGTGCTTCCCCTAAGCATCAACAGATTAGCCCGACCAGCTATGCCTACCCTTTTCTGTTTTCAAGAGATTTTCCGATGTCCACAAATGAAGGGTCATAACGTATAAATGGGCCAGCAGTCGTCAGACAACTCCGTGTCACTGAGGTGTGAATAAAGTAATTTCATGTAGGAGGAATGAATTAAATGCCTGATGTCTTGCTATATTCAATATCGAATAAGTAGATTCTGATACTTTCTTTTCGTTCAGCTTCCGTTGCTAAGCACAACATCAAAGATGGCGTGGGGTGATTGACAAAAGTAGCGCGTGTATTACTACACCGAATTTTGAAGTCTATGTTTCAAATTGCACTATCTAAATCGATTTCAGTTACAGTTATGTTAGCGAAATAGAAAAGCTATAAAAAATTCCCCTGCTTCACATTCAGTTCGCCGTAATAGTGCCGCATTGCGTCTGATTAAGAAGTAGTGCGCGTATGAATATAGCGGTGATGAAAATCCGCTTGTGACGTAGTAAAAAACCCCATGCGATTGCATAGAGCCTGCTAGCTGTCGCTAGCAGACTCAAAAATAGCAAAGTCCCATTTTGTCAATGTGGAAAACAAGATGGCAAAGGTGACATACACAAAAGACTAGTACTTTCACCAAACACAGTTTTCTGTGTAGTTGTACCATTGATGCATTTGTATTGATAACCATTCATGCAAATGTTTTGTTTCTTTTGTATTAAAGCCATATCTTTGAATATATATGTTGTTTTTTTGCACAGTCCTGGCATCCCACCCTAATTTCCAATGTACTTTTTATGGAAGTATCACACAAACAACATTTCATCTGTTTGATATGATTATTTCCTTTTGCTCATAGAAGAAATAGTGAAACATGTCTTAAATGCCACTTGTATTAAGCAATCACCTGTCTTAAAAGACCACTATTTCACAGGGTCAACAACCTACATCGTCAACATAGTGATATGTACATAGCTGAAGCTGTATAATTTGTTCGGATTTACGCCAAACTCATGTAGAGTACAAAACGCAGCGAAAAATCAGTTCACCAGTCATGTCTGTTCTAGTACTGTCTTTCATCAAAAATTAAAACTCCATACCCATATTTGTGAATTTTGTGCACAAAGGGAATATTCTGAATTGCATAAAAACAAAGATAAATTGCTAAGATTCCGAAAAACTAGTCACCAACGAAACCTTGTGCCTTCATCTTTGTTATGACATAGGTCAGATCCCATTATGAGTAAAGAAGTGGAAATTCACATGTATTAATCCATTCAACCTGGCACCCAATTAAAGGGAAATTTGCAAACAGTGTAGGCCCAGATCAGACACTGCACAATGTAGCATCTGATCAGGGTCTACACTGTTGGCATTAGTTATAAGAATTTCTATGATAAATGTTAATTCAGAAAAACAAATCCAGATGTGCTTTAAATTAGAAATGAATCTGTCCAAAAAGAGATCGAAGAGTCCACTAGGCATGAATGGGTTAAGCAAACACCTATCATAACCAGTTTTTGGCTTTCCCATAGGTGCTTGCTTAACTCAGTTTTCACTGTTCATGTAACAGTTTCCAGATCACATACATATATGCTTTTGAACCATAAAATGTTGATTGTTATAACAAGATGTATAATGGAAAGGCTTAGCAAAATCCAAAAGCATACAAGACTGCAAAATTTAAACAAGAATTTATTTTAATTGTAAGTTATTAGAGCCATGTCATTATCCCCCCGCCAAAAGTGAATGGGGATATGGTAATGGGTCTCCGCCTGTCCGTGCATCTGTCACACTCCAAAACTATTTAAGTATAATTCATTTTACGATTAACCCCCTTTTATACTTCCAGTATATTTGTCATATATATATATTAAATTTATTCAGTGACAGAGGATATTGAAAGGAAATGCATTGTTCAGTCTTTCTTCCTCTACCTGCTCCCCCTCCCGACTTCCTAGCTGAAGGGCAAGGCTGTTGAAGGGGGATATGTAAATGATTTTGTCCATCCATCCAACTGTTATTGTAGGATTTTCCTTTGTACATTTCACCCTGTGTTTTCATGCCACTTTCATGTGAAAAGTATCCATGGGGATTTGCCATGTCCACATCTTGTTTGAATAGGTCTTATGACATGTGCAGACAAGTTGGTCAGGTTGATCTGGACCATGACTGTCTGCATGACATACAGGGCTTCCATTAACTCCCAGACTCCGGAAGTCCCAGACTTCCTACCCCTCAAATTTGGAAGTCCCACAGGAAAATCTAGGAAGTCCAACTTTTTTTCCGTGCTGCGGCGGTCTGCCCTTTCTTTAGTAGAACATAGGTTCTTTCAGTGTCACACAGAATCATCATGATATACGCTTCTCCAAGATGCGTTTTAAAAATGTCCTTATCGCTTATTAAAATTCAATCACATCTTTTTGGAAAGCCTATACTTGTATGTCGGACCTTAGAGAAAGCATCAACATTGGTACAGTTGCATTCGTTTCAAAGCCCAGAGAAAGAAAAAAGAAAAGAAAATACATTAGAGAAAACACCCAAAACATGTTTTCTTAAAAATAAACTATGCTGAAATTATTTTGCAGAAATGTATTTAATGAAATACTTGTTTGGATTGAAGCTGATCAACACAAGCAAACGAGTTGCTTACTTCACAAAAAATGCGGGAAAACGGCGCCGACTCGTGCAACAACAAACAAATTAAAGGCAGCTCTCGATGAAATACCAACAGCAAAACGTTCGTTTGCAGAGAAAAGCAAGCAAAACAATTGCAAATCGCCTATATTTAGACTTACTTTGAGTCTTTTCCGCGCTGGTAAACAGCGCAACCGGAACAAGGCTACACATTCAGAAACTGGTTTTCCGAAAATTTTGACGAAAAATGTTTTCTTTTCATTTGAAAAATTGCTTTTGTTGTCATGACAAACGTAAGCTTCTAAATTAGAATAGATTTCAGTTTGCGTTCTGTGCATAATTGTTATTTATTTATAGAATTTCACTCGGCAATTCCCGGAAGTGTTGCAGACAACACACATTCTTAGCAAAATAATAATTTAAGATTTTAAGACGTGAATATTAAAAAATAATAATGACTTGATATAATTTCAACGAATATTTTCGGGGTCGCAGTAGAAAATTTAATTATAAAAACATCAATTAATCAACTCAGCACGCGTGACAAATACACGCAGTGATCACGCAGCCATCAAAAGTGTGCCGCGACGCTTGACACGGCTGTCAATAAAACTCCCGCAAGCGGAAAGTGGGACGTCCTTAAGCTCAGTCAACACAGGTAGCGAATTTCCGGTAAGTAGGCGGGGCAAACAACTGGTTAAAAGTGGGCGGGCCTTTTGACAATTTTTTGACATCTTCGGTATCTATTTCAGACAGACAAAAGAAATTTCGGAAGTCCGTGGTACGTCTTTGAAGTTCAATTTGGACGTCCGGTGGCAATCTCAGGGCGTAATATATGTCGTACGTCCGCTTAACGGAAGCCCTGGACATAATGATCTTTTCCCCAACTTTCCACTCATTTATGATGAAGCTAATGGATACATTTTCAGTGGAGGCCATCTGAAAACAAATTTTGCCTCATTTCATAAAAGGGTTCTACTCTTTAACCCTTTGTATACTGAATACAATCTCCCACACTATATATCGGAAGAGTCCAATTTCAATTTTAGGTACATCTGGCTATGAGATTTAGATATTCCTGTAGAAAAAAGGCTAAACTATTTGCAAACAGTGAAGACCCTGATCAGATGCCGCATTCTGCAGCGTCTGATCTGGGTCTGCACTGTTTGCCAGTTACCCGTTTAGGGGTCTCCAGACTACAATGGGTTATTGAAAGGATTTGCTCCCCTTTTCAGAATAGGTTGGGTGTGCTGATAAACCAACCAGAAAGCCCAAAAGTTGTCTCCCTTGTGAAAAATCATGGCATGGTATACATGGACAGCAAAGGCACATATCAGTCTGCACATCTCTGATCAGATTATTCCCAGTCTGCTTACAGAATTGCTGGATATTGTAGAATAGAATGAAGAATAGAGAAGGTCCTAATCAAGCTGCCTGAATGCACAGGCTGATCTGAGCATTTGCCATCTGCATATGACACAGACCCTGTTCACATGTTTTTGCTCATTAAACTTGTTGGAAGCAAAAACTAGCACATATTTTAAAACACTTTCCTTGTATTTTTTTTTTTTTTTTTTTGTTGTTTTTTTTTCTCACTAAAACAGGGCATGAAATTTCATTTAAAGGGAAAGGCATACGGAATGCAATGTATGCCTTAACCCTAGTCCTGCTGAACCCAGATATACCCTGCCTTTGCAAACAGTGTAGATCCAGATCAGTTGGTTTCTGAAGAAGCCAACTGATCTGGATCTGTACTGTTTGCCAATAAGTATGTGAATTTTATATCAACAGTCTGGATCAAGTAATCTGATTGGCTGAAAATTAGAAGTGGGCTTGGCATCATAATTTATTCAGCATGACAAGGGTTAAACTATTCAGCTTTAGAAAACAAGAACTTTGACAAAGGTTTGAAGTAAATTGGTGAAGAAAGATACTGTAGTTTGAATTTTTTATAAATGTTAGCATGGGTGGTACCATTGTAAACATTTAACCCTTGTCCTGCTGAGTAAATTAAGATGCCACGTCCTTTTCAAATTTTCAGCCAATCAGATTACTTGATCCAGATTGTTGATATAAATTCACATTCTCCATTGCAAACAGTGCAGATACAGATCAGTTAGCTTCTTAGAAGCCAACTGATCTGGATCTACACTGTTTGCATAGGCAGGGTATATCCAGGTTTAGCAGGACAAGGGTTCATGAGGTATTCAATTTTCATAACACATAGAAAAGTTGCCTATTGACAGGAATATGCTGCTTTTTTTGAGCTAGCTGACAATATATATGTTAAGCAAAACATTTACAGGCACATAGCAATCAAATACATGTACTGTTTCAGATGTGATTTATTGAATTTTTGCACATTTAATTGGGTGTTTATGATGTCACTTACTCACACTGTGTTGAGGTTTTACGTCCCAGTCAACCCATTAAGGTCATGCTGAGCTGGTCAGTTTATCTAACCACACTTTTCCTGGGCAGTCTTAGACCTCTAAGCAGTCAACCAGTATTTGTGCACATTTTTTGCCAGAAACTGACAACTGCCCCTCTTGAATCAGCAGAGGGGCACTTACTCATGAAATGGCCTCTTCCATAACAGTATTTTCTAGATCTTCAAGGCCCAATAACTTTCTTATGAACTCTTTGCATGCTGGGTAATTTTACATGCTTTTTGTCATTTGAGGATTTTTTATATAAATTTAAAATAAAAAAAAAATCTTTCAGGAATTCCATCAGAGTGTGAAACAGTTTGGATCCAGATCAGGCCCAACATTTTGTCTGGCCTGATCAGGGTCCAAACTGTTTGCAAAGACTATCAGCAGACGACAGAAGTCACCACTATCCGGGAAAGAGTTAATTTCTCATCTGATTTTCATAATTTTTTCACCTAACCTCAGCTTCATAGGCTCTTTATTTTCTAGTATGTTTATTCTTTGATGCCTTTAAATTATCTTGACTGTAATAAAATGCTAAGTCCCTTTTTTCAGGGAAAAATAAGGAATCATTACTCATCTGAGCTACAGTCTGTGAAACTGTTCCTACAAACACATGCTTATAGCAAACTCTTATCCTGCATATCTGCACAATCTGATTACCATAGAAAACCTAAGTATTGGGACAGACAAGCCTAAGCATACAGTGTAGACCCAGATCAGGCCCTGCAGAACGTGGCATCTGATCATCCAACAAATGTTAGATGTATTAACAGGTAACAACATGGACGTTAATAAATACAGTAGGCTTTGCTGGACTTCCTGAGGAAAGCAAACGAACTTCAGGCACCAGTTAAGACTCTGATCAGGGCCCAATCGTTCAAAACTTAATGAAGCTAAGGTGACATTAAAATTTCTATCTTGAAATATGGCAAATACGTTGCTGTTTTTTTGCTGAAAAAATGTGAGAAGCTTTTGCATGGCAAAAGCTAGTCACAATTTTGCAGCAAAAATACCAATGTATTTGAAAATACCTTAGCTACAACAGTTAACTAGTTTGTCATTCACGAGATCATTAAGCTAACAATGCTTTGAACAACGGGCCCAAAATGTCTTGCACTCTTTCACTATCCTAAATATTTCTGATCCCCCCTTTGGCAGGATTTTACTGTGTTGACAATCAAGGCAAGAAGGAACTATTGTATTCCAGAGACAGCACCAGAACTATGTCAAAACAAAAATGAATCAAAGATGAATGAATGTACTTTAACCCTTAAACTGCCAATCACAACAATTGTCATCTGTTTTGTCATCTGCTTGTGATTTTAAAAATCATTTTTGCAAACAGTGTGGACCCAAATCAGACTGCACCTCTGGGAGCAGTCTGATCAGGGTCCACACTGCTTGCCTGTATGCAAAAATAGGTTTGAAAAGTTTGCAAGAATATTCAGCAGACGACATAAACAGATGACATTTTCAGTTGCAGGTTTTCTTGGCATTTTAAGGGTTATTTTGTTTGTGTTGAGGTATTACAGCCCAGTCAAACCAATGGGGTCATGTCAAGCATGGTCATTTTACCTAACCACACGTTTACTGGGCAGGCTTAGTCCTCTAAACGGTTAACCAGTATTGTGCACATTCTTTCACCAGATACTGACAACTGCGCTTCTTGAATCAGCAGAAGTGAGAGAATGACCGTAGAAAATATTTCATGCTAAATCTCCACGAAAGAATGTTGCCGACCTCGGCGGGGTCAAACCCGCGACCTCCTGGTCTCCAGTCGGACGCGCATCCAACTGAGCCATCGAGGCCAATTTTGAGGGTTAACTGCATTTAAATGAAGTATTTAAAGGCATTGTTTGGATGCAAAATTCAGTGTTTATTTCATTCTATTCCTTTTATCAAACATCTCATTTCGATTCTGCCAATTATCCAATTACGAAATTTTGTTCCTGAGATGTCACCTCAATATGTGCTCCAATCAGAAATGGGTAAATCCAATACACAGTACAGCTGCATCTTCAAAGTAATTGGCAATAACACAGCTGGCTGTGTAATGTTTTTCATACTACATCTTCAGGATTTTCTCGAAATGCTAATGACTGAATGCTACAGCACGTTGGCAGAAGCATATCTTTCCATGATGGAAATTTATCAAAACAAGTAAATAGTTAGTATATAATAACACCGGTTCATTCTTCTTATCTTTTTGTAAAATGATTTAAAAACTGCTTCTGGTACACTGAATCGTTTCATGTATGACCTTCCGTGTAAACATTTACAGATTTTTGTAAACATGACAGTCCTAAGACTGAGCGATCTGAATTTTCATTGAACACACACGTTATCTGGTAGATTATCCCACATTTTGGTTCATTTATTGTCTGCTGATTGCTGTCTATGGCAGGACAATGGTTAATATTCTACTAAAAAGTCCTTCATAGCATGTAATGCTTCTGGATGCAAGTATTCCTTCAGTTCTTCCTTAGTCACCCACTTATAATCTGTTACTTTATCCCCTAGAGTTATCTCCCCTTTATTGTAGCTTGCCTTGAAGAAGAACTTCTGTAAAGATAAAAAAATCACAAAGTATCAACTAAAACAGTGCATGCCCTTTAATGTAGCACAGAATTAACCCTTAAGACGCCAAACACAACTGTTGTCTGCTTTGTCTTCTGCTGAATACTTTAAAAGTCACTGTTGCAAACAGTGTGGACCCAGATCATACTGCTCCTTAAGGAGCAGTCTGATCTGGGGCCACACTGTTTGCCTATATGCAAAAAGTATGTTTGGAAAGTTTGCAGGAAGATGCAGCAGACGACATAAACAGACAACATTTTCAGATGCAGGTTTTGTTGGCGCTCTAAGGGTTAAATAAAGCAAAACAAGAACTTTTTTAACCCTGGTCCCGCTGAACACAGATATAACCTGCCTTTACAAACACTGTAGAAGCCAACTCACCTGAATCTACACTATTTGTCATTAAGTATGTGAATTTGCATCAACAACATAGATCAAGCAATCTGATTGGCTGGTGGGCCTCCGTAGCCTAGTGGATAGGAGAGTTAATCTATTAGGTTTCTCACCGCTGTGGTTCGAGCCTCGCTAGGGTCATATGTTCTGCTTACGGATGGTTGGGTGGTTTTTCCCTGGGTTCTCCCGTTTTCGCCGACCTTTGATGAACGATCGGCTCGATATAAGTGAAATATTCTTGAAAGGGCCGTAAAACCCAAATAAAAAAAAAAAAAATCTGATTGGCTAAAAATCTGATCTTGGTGTGGCATCTTTTCAGCATGGCAAGGGTTAGTTCTGAAACTTAGCTGCTATAAAAATAGAGCGGTAGAAGGGTTTCTAGGCATAAATGGTTTAAACCATCCCTATCAAATCTATATTAACCCTGCCAAGCAGATGATTCATATGAAATGTCAAGATTCATTTTCTCTGAAAACTCAAAAAAAAAAAAAAAAAAAAAATGTCTCTCACATGGCGCTGAAGGATTAGAAAAATGGGAAATGTCAAACTTAATTTCTGTGAATGAATTTTATTTTGAAATGCAAAATCTAGAAATTTCCTCACTGGAGAAGCAAGTTGTTAAACAGAATGAGCTGGAGCACAGGTACCATATTAACCCCAAATATTCTGAAACCATAACTCCTCACCATACTTGGTGAAACAAGTTTGACCAATTTTACCACTTGTTGATATGTCTAAAACCTGCTAGATGTGTGCCAAACAGTGAAGACCTAGATCAGACATTGTTATATCCCAGAGGGAGCCAATTCTTTCCTTATAAAGTAGAACTTTTTTCAGAAGGGGACAAAAACAATTTTACCAAAGTTACCTCCCCTGAAAATATAAAATTGCAAAGATCCTTACCAGTATTATATGTGTATATAAACTGGTGTCTCCATTCTTTATGGCCAACATAATGCTCATTTGCCTGAGCTCTATTTTAAGGTCGATAGAAACATCTCACAGAGAGAGCACTTTGTTGAAAGACTTGCCTCCCTTTTCAAAGGGAGATCACTCACTCCAGCAGAAGAAATTGCTTCCCTGGGATATAAATCATTTTTCAAAGGGGCTACTCTTAAAGGAAAGAATTTGCTACCAGAAGGAGCAATTCTTTCCTTTAAGAGAAACCCTCCTTTAAGAAGTGAGGCAAACATTTGAATCAGGGTGGTCTCCCTTGGTGATGTAATCATACACCTTAATATGTCAATTATTTTAAATGAGTTAACAAAGGAACACAGTCAACATACCTTAACCCCATATGCTTCTGTAAAATTTGGTGGTAGTTTATAAGACTGATATCCACAAGGAGCATTTCCCACAAATGTTGCATTTACCGCCCCACATTTAGTCAACAGTGCTCTCTCAGCAGCCTGCAAATAAATTGTGACTTGACATGAAAAAACCAGTATTAACTTTGTCCTGCTCAACCCGGATATACCCTGCCTTTGCAAACAGTGTAGATCCAGATCAGTTGGTTTTTAAGCCAACTGATCTGGATCTGCACTGTTAGCCTTTAAGTATGTGAATTTATAGCAACAATACAGCTCAAGTAATCTGACTGACTGAAAATTAGAAGTGGGCCTGGCATCTTAATTTATTCAGCAGGACAAGAGTTAAAGGGAAAAGTAAGGTTGATGAAGTCTGTATCAATAATGAAAGACTTTTACAAACCATGCAATTTGATACAAGTTTGATCATAATTGGATGATAAATAAGAAAGTTACGAGGGTCCTGCAAAAAGTTCTGTCACTAATAGGCTTACTTAGTTTTATCCCAGGTATATTTTAAAATGCTTCACCGCACTTGAATGGTGTGTTGAATAGCTAACGATACCCGTTTATTTTGTGCAAATTGCTTTTCAACTGACTAAGTTATTTCAAATTGAAATAGATGCAGTCATATACACTGACCAATTTACTTGTTACACTGGAACATGGACCAGAAGACTGAAATTCGTAGCTATATTAAATGCCGCATTAGGCTTAATATAGATTCAAAGCAGATATTGCGTGGTATATATGAACCTCAGACTATTTCAATGCGTACAGTTTTTAGGTGGGTTAAAGCTTTTAAAGCTGGGAAATTTTCTGTTGAAGATGATACCCATCCTGGAAGGCCTAAAACCTCTGTTATCAAGGCTAACATCGCTGCTGTGAAGATTGTGGTCAATCAGAAGCGCGACTGTCTGTCAAAGATATAGCTAGTTGTACTGGCATATCAGAAGGCAGTGTGCAAACAATTCTGAAAAAGCATTTGGACCTGAGAAAGGTTTGCGCTAGCTGGGTACCTCATTTGCTCACTGCGGAGCAAAAGACACAACACCTTTAATGTGCCTGGGGACTTTTGAAAACATACAAAGGCTGTAATAGTCGGGTTATTTCTAACTTGCTAACAGGTGATGAAACCTGGGTGCACATGTTTGAGCCACAAAGAAGGGCTGATAATAAGCAATGGAAGCGAAAAGATCAAAAACACCCATGTATTGCCAAGAGAACCATAAGTTCAAAAAAGATGTTGTACGCAATTTTCTTTAATTCAAGTGGGCCAGTCCTTCAAGTGCCTTGTCCATCTGGTCATACAGTCACTGGCCAATTCTACAAGAATTCTGTACTGAAGAAAGTGAAAGAGTTTTACAATAAGAAATGACCAAGCAAAGGATGGTCAGGAGTCCAACTTTTACATGACAATGCTTCCTCTCATAAGTGTGAGGTTGTTAAGTCTTTTTAGGCTTCTGAAAAGGTGAAAGTTTTAAACCATTCACCTTATTCACCTGACCTGAGTCGCTGTGACTTCTTTTTATTTCCAAGGCTTAAGAAATGCTTTCTGGAAATAAGTAAACATCTAGAAGTTCTCTTGGCAGCGCTATTTATCAGTGTCTCCAACAGATACCAAAAGAAGACTATTTATCTGCTTTTCATGACTGGGTAAAAAGGTTACAAAAATGTGTTTCAGTAAAGAGGGAATACTTTTGAAAGTTTATAATAAAAATATGTTTGATAAAATGTAGCACTGAAGTAATCCGAACTCAGTAACAAAACTTTTTGCAGGACCCTAGTACATGTATCAAGGTTTGAATATGTCAAAGTTGCTTTTATTGGCACAACCATTTTAAATACCTAATGAGGCTTTATGACAGCCTTAATTAAATAAGCAAAACCTAAACAAAACTAATTTAGCCCTGTATTTGTGTATATAGCTTCTTCCCTAGACATATAATTGTTTTTGATTCAGTGGAGCAATTCTGTATATTTTCATGAAGAATATCTGGATAGACTTCTTATCTACTGTCCTTTCAACAAATTACGAAAACAGGCCAAACCAAATATGTTGAAAATTTCACCACCAAAAACTGAAAGTTTTCAGATAAAAAAAAACTATTTTTTATAAAAAAAAAATAGATTATACCCATGTAAACAGTTTTACTGTATAAAAGTGGGGTTAAGGGGATCAAAATTATATAGGTATGTTTTTGTGATGATCACATGGGAAGTTGTTTCTTTGCTAAGCATTTTATTCTAAATGAAAATATTGTTCTCACTGACCATACCTTATCAGAAACCATTTGCATTTGCTTTCTGCATTTTGTTCTCAATATTTACCCTTAAATTAGATTTATGACCAAGGATGGTCTGACCTATGCAATTTCAACAGTAAAGTCATAAATGCATATACAACTGATTACGTCTACAAGGCTTAGTCATTTATTTTGAATATAATAATATTGAGAGTGCTAATATAATGGAAACACTGTTCTGTCAAATTTATGAATAGACTGAGCCATTTTGACGGCCACAGGCAACTTGCTCACATTTAGACTATACTGGGTCAAGTTGTAATCTACCTACAGTACCATTATTTCCTATCTTAACAATTAGCATGCTGGGAAAAATTTTAGCAGACAAGATTTTGAAAATTTCTTCTTATTTTTCCTAGAAAATAGGCTTTGATGTTTCATGCAAAGAAGTGACTACATGTATTTACATGGAATGTCAAAGCTCGTTTTCTGAGAAAAAAAAAAAAAAAAAAAAAATACCATCAATTTGTCTGCTGCTGAATTTGCCCAGAGAGTGATACAGGAAATGTCAAAGAATGAAAAATACAGTTTTTTCCCCTGTTTCTTGTTCAAAATTTTAGGTTATTTACTTACACCAAACTGCACAATACCTAGAACCACTTTTATCCCATTGTAGACTGAATGAACTCACCCATACTATATATTGGAAGATACTAATTTCTATTTTAGGTATGTCAGGCTATGTGACTTAGATATTCCTAGAGAAAAATGGTTGAACTATTTGCAAACAATGGAGATCCTGATCACACGCCGCGTTCTGCAGCATCTGATCATGTTCTCCACTGTTTGCCAGTTACCCTTTTAGGGGTCTCTAGACTACAATGGGTTAAGCAAACAATTTTCATTGTAAGAGCAAAATTAATGTTTGCACCCATTAAAACAGATGTTTATCATAGTAACCTGTCTCATGGATTCTCCATCTTGTCTTTCTACTTGTGGAAGTCTCCAACATCCTTCAGTTTCATTATCAAAAGCAAACTTAACCACAAGTATAAGTTTTCTGTCTAATTTGCGCTCTGGTGATCTTGTATCATTCACTCTGTCAGCTTCTACAATTATAAATCAGCAGTCTTATCATAACAACAGGAAAATTCAAATATGACGTGCAAAAATGCCATATAAAACACTAAGTGTGCTACGGGCAAATTCAGCAGATGACATATTGATGATATTTTTTTCTAATTTTTCCTGGAAAGCAGAATTAGACATTTCATGCAAATTGTCTCCTTGTATGAAATGTTGAATCCTATGTGGCCGTGCTGGGATTCAAACTTGGGAACCCCGGATCTGCAGTCAGACGGGCTACCAACTGCACTATGGAGCCCAGCTCTTATCCACTGCACTATGGAGCCCAGCTCTGTAAGCAGACAATTCAGGCCCATATGCATAGGCTGATCTGGAACCTCCTTGCCCACCCATGGCATAATGGGCCTTTTTATATTTTGGATATCAAATATACATGTATATGACCCAATGCAGGGTTTTGATAAAAGTTGAAGGTTTGCCAAATTGACAGTCAAGTCATAGTGTTGGATTTCTGTTCATATTTAACGCTTAGCACTCTGGGTAAAATTTTCAGCAGACGACATTTTGAAATATTTTTCTTATTTTTCCCAGAAAACAGGATTTGACATTTCATGCAAATTGTCTCCTAAGGAGACAATTTGCATGAAATGTCAAATCCTGTTTTCTGGGAAAAATAAGAAAAATAACATCATTTTGTCGTCTGCTGAAAATGCCCAGAGAGTGGTAAAGGTTAAGCATAAGTATGGAGAAGATTTATTATGTTCTATCATCTACAGTAATTATGGTATTTATTGTCTACCAAAATATCAAATTTAGAATATTCTATTATACTAACCTTTAGAACTATGGGCTAATCCTATGGATGACAAATTGATGATATTTACTTACTTCCTCCCACCCCACCAAATCCCCCTCCCCCGCCTCCACACACACAAAGACTGACAATTCTGATCAGGTTCTAGCTGTTTGCCACTCCTTCAGTACTTTTTAACATGCCACCAAGTAGTCCAATGAGCTAAGTATATGATAAGGATTTAAGAGGAATTACTATACGTGCACTTGCAATTGGTTGATTTTCCACCTTTTTTACATGGGAGTCTTTTTAGAAGGGAACTAAAACAAGGCTGAACTAGAAATGTGTGTGTAAAGCAGCTGCACTATGCCCCAAACTATATGCATGTCCCTACAAAGCCAAAACCCAAAATTAATCCCATTTCTTTTTCTCCAAAAAATAATCAGGTGATCTACTCCTAAACCACAGTAAGCTCAACAAGTTTCACGGTCCTAGCTAAAATTGTTATCAAGATATCTTGCTCACAGAAAAGTATGTTGAATGGCTTGATGGATGGACAAAAAAACAATATGCTCCACCATCTTCTTTGAATTTTGGGGCATAAAGAGTTGCCTCCTTGAAAGTGCAGCTATTCCTCTAAGGTGTCTGATTATTTAGGGTTATTTATGGCAATGAAGATGACAAACTAAAATAAGCAAGGATTTTATTCCATCCCAGTTCGCAGAGGTTTTCTTTACAATAACTTAGAAGTGTAATACCTGTGGTTCTATCAGCAACTTTAAATGCCATCAACTCCTCAGTCCACTGTCTGTCAATGTCTTCTAGTGTTGATGTTGGTTTCTCTTCGTATTTCTTCTGCAAAACGTCTGATGCCTTTTCAGCAACCATCTTTTTTCTATCATAAATGCATAAGGTGCTTTACTCATCCAAAAAATATAATTTTTTTTTTCTTTTTTCTCCATGAAAACATTCTGTGTGTTCTCAATAAAAGCGCTTTGGCAAGGCACTTCTAGAGAGTACCTACCACATATGTTTTCATAGAGAAATAATAAAATTATTTATCTGATACCACTATTAATCTGAAGCTATGTAAGTGGTAAATATAAAACAGTAAAAAAGCAAGACTTAAAGTGTCAAATGAAATAACAAGTAGATGACCTTTTAACTCTTTCCCCGCTAGTGGCAACTTTTGTCATCTGCTGATGATAACCTTTGCAAACAGTTTGGACCCAGATCAGACCTGATTGACAAAACACTGGGCCTGATCTGGATACAAACTGTTTGACGCTCTGATGGTATTCCTGAAAAGATTTTTTTTTAAAAAAAACAAAAAAAAAACTTGATTTTAAAAAAAAATCCACAGACAACAAAAAAGCATGCAAAATTACCCAGCATGCAAAGAGTTAAAATATTTTTTCTTCTTTTTCTTCCAGAAAACTTTTCAAGTAAATTGAGATGATTCACATAAAACGTCAAATATATTTTCTCAGAAAAAAATCAACAGATTTCAGTCCATCTTTCCTCTGACAGTTCTGTTTGTGTTGAGGTTTTACGGCCCAGTCAACCCGATGGGTCATGTCGAGCGCGGTCAGTTTACCTAACCACACATTTACTGGGCAGGCTTAGTCCTCTAAAGGGTTAACCAGACTGTGCACATTCTTTCGCCAGAAACTGACAACTGCCCTTCTTGAATCAGCGGAAGGGAGAGAATGACCGTAGAAAATATTTCATGATCAATCTCCACGAAAGAATGTTGCCTACCTCGGCAGGGGTTGAACCCGAGACCTCCTGGTCTCCAGTCAAACGGCGCATCCAACTGAGCCACCCAGCCCGGCTTGACAGTTCTAAGATTACAAAATATAAATCATATTCGCCATAACTACTGCACATACCCCAACAAACACACTGTCAAGCAATGTCTGATTACTGTCCTTGAACTTTACCCTGTTCTCTATAAAAGCATGTTGTGAGTACTCATTTGACAGGGCTGCCATTAACTTCCAGATTCAGGAAGTCCCAGACTTCCTACCCCTCAAATTTGGAAGTCCCACAGGAAAATCTAGGAAGTCCCACTTTTTTTCCGTGCTGCGGCGGTCTGCCCTTTCTCTAGTAGAACATAGGTTCTTATTTCAGTGTCACACAGAATCCTCATGATATAGGCTTCTCTTAGATGTGTTTTAAACATGTCCTTATCGCTTTTTAAATTCGATCGCATCTTTTTGGAAAGCCTGTACTTGTATGTCGGACCTTAGAGAAAGCATCAACATTGGTACAACTTCGCATTCGTTTCAAAGCCCAGAGAAAGAAAAAAAAAAGAAAATACATGAGAGAAAACACCCAAAACATGTTTTCTTAAAAATAAACTATGCTGAAATTATTTTGCAGAAATGTATTTAATGAAATATTTCTTCGGATTGAAGCTGATCAACACAAGCGAACGAGTTGCTTACTTCACAAAAATTGCGGGAAAACGACGCCGACTCGTGCAACAACAAACAAATTAAAGGCAGTTCTCGATGAAATACCAACAGCAAAACGTTCGTTCAATGAGAAAAGCAAGCAAAACCATCGCAAATCGCCTATATTTAGACTTACTTTGCGTCTTTTCCGCGCTGGTAAACAGCGCAACCGGAACAAGGCTACGCATTTAGAAACGGTTTTCCGAAAATTTTTGACGAAAAAAATGTTTTCTTTTCATTTGAAAAATTGCTTTTGTTATGACAAACGTAAGCTTCTAAATTCGAATATATTTCAATTTGCGTTCTGTGCATAAGTGTTATTTATTTATTTATAAAATTTCACTCGGCAATTCCCGGAAGTGTTGCAGACGACACACGTTCTTAGCAAAATAATAATTTAAGATTTTAAGACGTGAATATTAAAAAATAATAATGACTTCATATAATTTCAACGAATATTTTCGGGGTCGCAGTAGGAAATTTAATTTTTATAAAAACATCAATTAACTCAGCACGCATGACAAATACACGCAGTGATCGCACAGCTATCAAATGGGTGCCGCGACGCTTTACACGGCTGTCAATAAAACTCCCGCAAGCGGACAGTGGGACGTCCTTAAAGCTCAGTCAACACAGGTAGCGAATTTACGGTAAGTAGGCGGGGCAAACATCATACAACTGGTTAAAAGTGGGCGGGCCTTTTGACAATTTTTGGACGTCTCGGGTATCGATTTCGGACGGACAAAAGAAATTTCGGTGGCAATCTCAGGGCGTAATATACGTCGTACGTCCGCTTAACGGAAGCCCTGATTTGAACTGCATCAACTTGTCAAGGCAATTCAAATGAGTACCCACATGTTTTTATAAGGAAAACCAGAAAAAATATTGCATTCACATTTATTCTCTCATGAAGTCTTTTGGAGACCTTTCTATTAAGTGCATGCCCTTATTAGATGGCTATTTTATTATAGACTTTTACTGCAATTTTGAAAAACTTAGCACACATCGTTGAAATTAGACAGAAAATGGTAATTTTAATACTAAAATTCCATACTAGTTTGAACTACTTAAAATACACCATTTACTCTGTAATGCTAAGCCCCCCATTCCTTCATCATATTATTATTTACATTCTCAGTGCATTTACAGAAAAAACCTACACTTCACTCTCGAGATGTAATGTTGTTCATACTTCAGTGAACACACTTCAGTGAACACACTGACTCAAGCAACATCAAATGATCAGTAAGTGACATCAAAATAAACCATGGTTCTAAACAATATTATTGGACAATGGTGATGTTTTGACGTCAATGGCCCTGTTCTGCTGTTAATAGAAAAACTGTGTGCAACTGTTTTCTTGTTTCAACTTTAGTCGTCAAACCAGATTTTTTTGTCATACAATGGATGGAAAATAATAAATGCAATTTATATAAAATTCATTGGAGTATGGGCACCACTGGGTTGCGACGAAGTTTACACAAACACCTTCCGGGTTCACTCACTTTGCTCGCTCATGACCAATGTTGTTCATACTACAATAAACGTTAAAAAAAATTGCCTTCATTTCAAAATTGAAAGTAGTTCATCTGCATTCAAACCATCTGAGAGCCTGTCTATCAGAGATAATGGACAAAATATCACAAATTTGTCACTTGCTGATTTAATATAAGTACACTAAGCATACTTCCGGATAAGAGATTATTTTTATTTCTCCACAAGTGAGGCACTTCTAATGAGTACCTATAAAATATTTTTATGGAGAAATAAGAAAAAAACATCAATTCCTTTTTGTTTAAAAAAACCCACCTCAACTGGAGCCTTTAAGTGCCAAGAAAAATTGTAGCAGATGACATTCTAATGCTTTTGTCCAAATTATTTTTCCAAGGAAATAACGCTTAATATTTCAGAGGATTCACATTAATTGTCAAACCTTATTTTCTTTGAAAAATAAAAAAAGAACTAGATTTTTGCTTGCAGAGACAACAGATGTCTCCTGTCTACAAATTCTAAAAATGTAAACAAGGCCACAAAGACGTCACATTATCCTAGTAATGCATCTATTCAATTTTGGCCTAAATTCATCCGTTAGTTCAGGAGTGCACATAAGCTGGGTTTCATTAAAATCTGATATCTTTGGAAGTTTGGAGTCAAAACCTAATCAGCTGTTAAACATGTCCAATGATTCACCCCGTCAGTTTGATGCAAATCTGCCTTTTGAGTCAAGAGATGTTGCGCACACAGGAAAGCTGTCAACCCAACACAAATTCCAATACTAATATGTTCCCACTGTAAATCTAATGACCCAAAATGTATGACAGGCATGATTAAGCTATTTCGAATATACCTTACCCAAGCAATATTTCTACCAAGTTAGGTTCACATTTGTAACGAGCCAGGCATGACGAGAAAGAAATGAAAATGAAACCAGCAACAAGCTTTTAAATTATTTACAATATTTATTAACAACAACAAAAAAAAAAAAAAATAAGACAATGTGGAAAACAGAAAAATATAATAAACGGTACCTTTCAAGTTTAAATGTCACAAAGCCCCTCAGAAATAATCCACAAGAATTTCTAATACAAATCCTTTGAATAACAGTTTCTGATCCCACAATTTAAAGTCCCTGAATTCAGAGTTTAAATCCAGAATGAATAAAATATTATAGACTTATAGTAATCCAGTATAGAATAATTGGTTAACAAGGGGACAAAATTTTGATTGTAACTAAAAAGTTGTTCTACTTTAATCATACAATGTAAGTTTCAGCCATTTGTCTTTAATAAATTTTGAGAAAGTGTTTTCAACATTTACCCCATACAAATGCATGGGGACGCAAATTTGACTTCGCCGTAAAAATGTCAAAGGTCAACCTACATCATTTGAACAAACTTGGTGGATCTTCAGTTCCCAATATTATATACCAAGATTCAGCTTCAAAGCTTTCTTTGTACTGGAGAAGAGGATTTTTAAGTGATTTTGCCATATATGGGCATGGCGGCCATCAATATTGAACCAAATAAACAAATTGTCAATACCCTTTCGACAGGACGCCCCATGTGAAATCTGGTGACAATTGCTTGAGTAGTTTCAGAGAAGACATTTAAAAATTACACAATTTTATACAAGTATATAGCCCAGGGGCCAGGGCAGATTACTCCCAGGGGACAAAATTTTGATGGCAACTAAAAAGTTTTACTACTTTGATTATACATTGTAACTTTTTGAGAAAGTGATTTCAACATTCTCCCCATACAAATGCATGGGAACGAAAATTTGACCTTGCTGTAAAAAGGTCAAAGGTCAACCTACTGTCATCATTTGAACAAACTTGGTAGACCTTGAGTGCTCCATGTTATATACCAAGATTTAGCCTCAAAGCTTTGTTGGTTCTGAGAAGAAGATTTTTTAAGTGCTTTTACCATTTATTCAGAGGTGCAAAATTCCTCTCGCTGGCTCACATTTGCGAGTAAATTTTAAGGCAGGGCGAGTGAGATTTTCAGAACTTTCTTCACTTTTTCTTCATTTTTAGCATCTAAATGAAAAATTTAGACCATAAGGGCGAGTAAGTTTTGAGGGAATTTTACACCTCTGAATTATGGGCATGACAGCCATCTTCTTCAATGACGTGGGACCATTTGAATAAATTGTCAATGTCCTTTTAAAAGAAGGCCTCATATGAAATCTGGTAAAAATTGCTCCAGCAGTTTCAGAGAAGAAATTTAAAAATTACACAATGTTATACATGTATATAGCCAAGGGGCAAGGGCAAATATCCCCCAGGGGACAAAACTTCAACTGTAACTAAAAACTTTTACCACTTTAATCATATATTGTAAGTTTCAGCCATTGGTCTTTAATTCATTTTGAAAAAAAAATGACTTTTCAACATTTTCCACATACAAATGCATGGGAACGCAGCTTTGACCTTGCCATAAAAAGGCCAAAAGTCAACCTATGGTCATCATTTGGACAAATTTGGTAGACCTAGAATCCCAAATGCCATATACCAAGATTCAGCCTTAATGTTTTCTTGGTTCTGGAGAAGATTTTTTTAATTGTTTTTACCATATATGGGCATAGCGGCCATCTTAATTAACAGACCATGACCATTTTAATCCCCCATTAACAGAAGGCTTCATGTGAACTTTGAAGAAAATCGGTCCAGGGGTTACAGAGGAAAAGTGTTTCAAAGGTGTGAACGGACGATGGACAGTAAATGATCACAATAGCTCATCCTGAGCCGGGAACTATAAATGGAGTTGTTTGTATTTTAGGACAAGTATGGTAAGCTGTTAAAGATTCCAAATATTTAGGGCAAATACAGATATTTACTTTTCGTCAATCTCCTGCAGTTCATAGTCAGATAGCAAACTTCCTCTGACTTCTCTCTCCTGCAGCAGGCCGAGATATTTCTCCTCTAATGGAGTCAGCTCCTGTGTAATAACTGGGAACCTCTGAAGACAGACGGCACTGTGTAATTGCCATGTACGTGGTTTGACTGCAGCTGATACAGCTGATCTACAGCGACGACATTTTGGAATATCTGAAAGAATTCATACTGTAGGTACGACACGTTGTCAAATCAATATCATAGCTCCAGATAAGGCACTTTTCCAACCAAAAAGAATTCATATTTCTCTATTTTCTCCAGAGCCCAGCTGTTCAAAACTAATGATGTTGTTAGTTAACATATCGTTGAAACTTTGATCATTAAATATGGCAAATACATGAATATTTTTGCTGAAAAAATGTTGCATTTGCAAAAGCTACTCACATTTTTTCTGCAAAAATACCTGTGAATTAGATATTGTACTTACTGGAACAGTTAACATTTTGACCACTAATGAGCTTGTTAAGCTAACAATGCTTTGAACAACTGGGCCCAGGAAAGCATATGTTAGTATTCATTAAAAGTGCCTCACCAAGATGCTTATAATAATTACCCATAACATATGTTTTCCTGGAGAAATAAGAAAAATATTTTCTGGATACCTCCTCTTATCTGGAGGTATGCAAGATATTGCTCCTTCTTTCAATAAATGCATTTTTGAATAATTGGAATTACCTTCTCAAGATGATTTCAATTATCATAAGAACATATGTTTCTTTGGTAACTTAAGAAAACACTATTTATATTTGTTTGTCAAAAATATATAAATTTTAAGGCTAGATGCTGTGATCCAGCCTCATCGAAGATTGTTTTGTTCTTCACTGACCATGTTAACCAAAAAAGCATTTTAGCCCCTACTCAAATAGTAGTCCTGGAAACACACACACACACACACACACACACACACACACACACACACACACACACACACACACACATTGTGTGTGTTATAAATACAGCCACACAAGAATTCATATCGATCTAGAATCACTCTACATCAAACTCTCTCTGCTTTTGTCTAGACCAAACTGGAATCCAACTTTGGTCTTGAGCAATTTGGAATTGATCGCACCAAACTTGATTCCTACTTCTTGGTGCTGATGTACTGGCTTAAGCCAAACCAGTTTTTATGGTTAGACCACCCCAATCAAAACATGAAGGGGGTTTTCACAGAGCAAATGAGAAGTCTTTTATATGGACTAGACTAGTAAATTGAACAAGAGTTCTAGAATTTCCTGTTCCCAGAAATAAATCAAAGAACCTATTTCATTTATTGCCTAGTAATACTTATCAAGGTTAAAAAAATGCCAGCAAATACTGGTCGACTGAACTGACCACCCACCTGGAATTTATTCAATAACCTTCACTCATCATTCATATGGATCATTTCAATTATACTGGTCAATTGACTTAATATCTATACTAAAGTTTAATACTAGTATCAACTTATCTATTTAATAGCTCATTTAATAAATGAAATTTAGAACTTTTTATTGGAAAACAAATAACCTATTTCATACTTGCCAAAGTACTCATCAGGTATAGTTGCAACTGCTTTTAATGTTATCTATCTTTCTTATCCATCCATCCATCTGTCTCCAGACAAAACCCCTTCAATGATTTTTAACATGGAGGACAAAACACCCTTCATAGGTGGACAAAACCCCCTTCATGTTTTGACTGGGGTGGACAAATCCCCCTTCGCATTTTGACAGGGGAGGACAAAACACCCTTCATGTTTTGACAGGGGAGGACAAAACCTCCTTACATGGGTGGACATAACCCCCTTTTCCCTTAAGCATAGGATTACCATTATACCAAAAGATTCAATTTTGGCGAGGCAAAATGGCATTCTGATTTGGACTAAAGATAGCTTAAGCATATCCGGAATCTGTCAAGACAAAAATTGAATTCCATTTTGGCCTAGGCAGATTCTGGATCTGCCTAAAAACCATTTTGGACTATGGCATACATGCTTGTTATAATAATAAATTCTGTAAATATGATATATCTTTTTTTCTAGGATAATTTCCTAAAATCACAACAACTATTTGTCATTTGAAAACTTCTACAGTTATACATAGAATTAATTTTGGATTCTATTGATTTAGCTTAAATAAAACATCTTATTTAAAACCTCTGATACAACTGCCAAAAAAAAAAAAAAAAAGCTTTCATATCTGGTACCTGCTTGCATATACTTAATTACCGAATTAACATAAAATTAACTCTTTTTTTTTCAAGTATCAATTTAAGTCATCTAACTTCAACTTTAAATCAATTACTCATTCTATAATTTGAGTCAATAATTTTCACAACAATGTCATGAAGAAATAACTCCTTTGAATACATTCTTTGAGGGTATTTTAAATACTTGACAGTGTAATTGGAGGTGTATAATAAAACACTTGCTGGATTTCTGAAACAAATTGCACCATATTATTTGAGTATACTTAGAACATGATGTAATGGATGATTTTTAACAATCTAATAGTAAATATTTCACAGGTTTAAACTAAAAAGTTTAAGAAAAAGGAGAGTTTGTCCACTCATTGAGAGGTTTTGTCCACCCTTAAAGGGTGTTTTGTCCACCCTTGAAGGGTGTTTTGTCCACCCTGCCAAAAATGACGAAGGGGGTTTTGTCCGTGGGGGTTTTGTCCGTACACAATCTGTCGAAACCCCGAAACGAGGATATTTGAGCAGGGGCACAGAGGCTCAGTGCAGTAGAAAAGGAAAAGGAAGGGAAAGGTTAAAAGTAGGTCTGGTGTGATTAATCGAAAAAAGATTGTAAGAGGTTAGCCTGGTTATAATTGTAGTGGTTTGAGTGCATGGACTGAACAGGACCACCTGGGTAGTTCAGTAAATAGAGCACCTGACTTGTGTTACGGGGGTTGTGGGTTTGAGCCCCACCTCAGGCGGGCATGTTTTCCTCTTGTGTTTGCTTTACTGGTGTCAGAAGTAAACGGATATGTATGTACCATGGATGCTGTCATTTGGGAGTTGCAGGTTAGAGATCTTCAGGACAGCTGAGGCATGCCTGAATCCCAAATATTATGAGGGGGACGAGTGTAGTGGCTTGAATGCATGGACTGAACAGGACTGCCCAGGTAGCTCAGTAGACAGAGAACCTGACTAGTGTAACAGGGGTTGTGGGTTCGAGCTCTGCCCCGGCAGGCACTTTTTCCTCTCATGATTACTTTATAATATACTATTTTGTAAAAAAGAATGAGGTGAGCATCTGCTCTTTGGTCGTCAAATGTGAGCCATGTTATGCCAGAAAATAGCTTATGTAGCTAACATCTATTGTTAAATTTGAAACTGATGAAAATTGAAAATTCCTGTATCTTGTAGACTCAAACAGTCCAGCTGGGGACAAAAGGATGCAGTCATGTGTGAATTATTGGCAGTTATTCCTTCCTCTCTATACTGAGACAGGTAAATTTTGATATTACCTCAGGTGGGGTGTGTAAGGCTAAATTTAGAATTTAGCAAAAAAAAAAAAAAAAAAGATATGTTATCATAAACTGGATGGGCCATTAACCCTTAAAGCGCCAGTCACAACTATTGTCGTCTGCTTTGTCATCTGCTTGTGATTTTAAAAGTCATTTTTGCAAACAGTGTGGACCCAGATAAGACTGCTCCTTTAGGAGCAGTCTGATCTGGGTCCACACTGTTTGCCTGTATGCAAAACTAGGTTTGAAAAGTCTGCAAGAATATTCAGCAGACGACATAAACAGACGACATTTTCAGATGCAGTTTTTCTTGGCACTTTAAGGGTTATAACTATTTACAGGCTAAAACACATACAGGGCTGCATAAATACTCTACACAAGAACCTTAAACTCCTCTGCAGTTGTGAGCACCAACCGAAGAAGGCAGACTTCCGATACGGAACAGTTTTGGGGAAAAGCAAATTTTTTAGGGCATCACTATATACAAGGTACCTACAATATTGTGTATCATGAGTCTGAGATGACCTAGTTATTCTCAAACCAGGTATGCGGGTCAAGTATTTCTCCTTATCAATATACACTGCAGTGTATCTTGTGAAAGAAGGTTAAGAAATACTGCTCCCGACAGGTCTCCAAGGATGGCCATTCCAATTCAGTAAGCATATCTGCTCTTGTGTTTTGCCATCTCCTGCAGGTCTACCTGGCAGGTGTCCTCTGCACCTTCTCTATTTGCTGCACCTGATTTTTAAGATATGGATGCCAAATAAAGGATGCATACTGTACTTGAGGTCATATCAATATTTTGTATGTAGCTTCCTTTGTTTGCCTAGGTGCAAATACCAAATCGGGCCAAAGAAAACCTAAAGTCCTAGTTGCCTTTGCAGTGACCTCAGGTATATGTTGACCCCAATCCAATTAAATTATCAGTGATGAGGTGACACAAAGGTATTTGGCTAACTGAACTTGTTCCAATATTTGTACATGATTTGTTTGTGTTGAGGTTTTACGGCCCAGTCAACCATATGGGGTCATGTCGAGCGCGGTCAGTTTACCTAACCACACGTTTACTGGTCAGGCTTAGTCCTCGAAGCGGTTAACCAGTATTGTGCACATTCTTTCGCCAGAAACTGACAACTGCCCTTCTTGAATCAGCGGAAGGGAGAGAATGACCGTAGAAAATATTTCACGATCAATCTTTACGAAAGAATGTTGCCAACCTCGGCGGGGGTTGAACCAGCGACCTCCTGGTCTCCAGTCGGACGGCGCATCCAACTGAGCCACCGAGGCCACTATATAATAAATCAAATGCCATTTGCTTGTCAGGGAGGTGCTAAGTCATTAAGTGCATTTGGTAACATTAAATTTCATTTGCCATGTGGTCACCCATTTGCTATTAAGCTGTTCAGGTCTTCCTGTAGAATTTCACAGTCAAAAGAGGAGCGGAAATTCCTATACAGCACACAATCATCAGCAAAAGGATGAACAGATGACCTGATTATGTCCGGAAGATTAAAAAAAAAAAAGACCTGTCTGAGTATCGACCTGAAGGGACACCAGGTAGGACTGGATCTGAGACTTGCATGGCCATCAAATACTACTTGTTGTGATCGCCCAGAGAGCCATGAGCTAATCTGCTTGTGGTTGGATCTTATTATCCCATGATAATCTAATTTGTAAAGTAGCCTATTGTGTGGTACCTTGTTTTTTTGTTTTTTTTTTGTGTTGTGGTTTTACGGCCCAGTCAACCCATATAAGGATGAATGGGCTGATGTCACAGACACCATTGTTTTCCCTCAACAGAGGTACAGTCCTCCTTGTAGATTAATTATTTATCAATGGACAAAACTTGACAAGATATTTAAAAAGAAATTACTTTTGGTAAGAGAGAAATATGCTGTTCTTATGCTTATTGTAAAGATTTAATGATTTTAAACATAGGTTTTGAAATATTCCAGCTGAAAGTTGGTTACTGTAGGTGAAAAAACCAAAGTTATCATCTGCTTTGAATAAGACAAAACGGCATATTACATAGCTGTTTAGGGTTTCTATTGTCTGAAGAGTTCCGATCATCCCTGTGCTTGTGATTTATGGACCCATCCAGATTACTTATCATGTCATGGAAAAAGTGGACAAGTTGGGTTTTCGCAAAACCTTTGACCAGATATCATGCTGATAGTCAGCAAGAATGTCATTAAAAGCTAAGTGTCTGTTTATGTTACTGACAATTATATGCTCTTTATATAAAAGGTTTTGCAGCAGATGCAGCAACAGATTTCCCTATACAACTGGGAACTAATCAAGTTTTCTGCCAATACTGAACTGTCCTGTGAACTTATAGCAAACACAGCTCGCGATGTGCGAAGCGTGTCGCGAACGAAGTGAGCTCTACGGTAGGGAATATGACCAAGGCAAAGTACCATACAATGATATATACTTTCAGCAGAAATCGCTCCGACCAACTTTCTTCCTTTTTCTTCCTGGAAGTTGTCACCAGAAGTTGGCAGGACCGGGGCGGACTCAATTATACCTCTGGCCTAATAATACCCGGACTTATCACTAAAAGAACTGCCAAAATATGTTGTCTTGGCTTAATTTTAGTGCTATTATACAGCACAATAGTTATTTAAAATGATTTTGGATAATAACTGAAGTTGTAATAAATTGTTTTTAATATGTTTGGTTGAAAAATGTTCAGTCACAATTAATAAAATTGAAGTTATACCATCACTTTTGGTGAATTTCTGATGACTTTCTGCTAAAAGTGCTGAAAATAGCTAAAATGGATACCTTGGTTTCTTGTTGATGTTTACAAAATATGTTCGATTTTCCTTAAATATAATGCTGCAGTCTTAAAGGTAATATATTGAACAATTGCTTTTTGAAACAAATCTTAGATATTTGGAAAAATAAATGAAATATGAGCATTTAAACTTCATTATACAAGATTATGAAAACTCAGCCATGACAACATATTTCCAATAAATTTACCTGTACCATAGTTACTAGTCCAGTGGATACTGGGTCCAAGATTATACCGCTAGTCGCATAATTTGGATCTCACTAATAAGCGTCATGAAGAGACAAGAAACGAGTGTCAATAAGTGTCACGAACATATTTTGCTGATTATTTTTATTATTGATTTATATATATTTTTATAAGGCAGTGGCATAATTTGTACGGCCCTGTACAAATAGCTTATATAGGCTATTCGTATGGCCCTGTACGATTAGCCTATACTGGCTAATCGTACGGGCCTGTACGATTAGTCTATATAGCCTATATTGGCTAATATATTTATTTTTTATTTTGGTACCAATGAATAAATATTAGAATATATTTTGCGAATATTAAATGTGTATTGGGCAGTATGGAACAGAATTATATTATCTCATCTATTTATATAAAAACATTTTCTTCCTACAAAATGCTACTTATAAAACATTCAAAATATGACCCAACAGATGAGGTTTCAGAACTTATCACAAAATGTGACCAGTGAAGGATCAATCTAGCCTGCGCATACACACATTTAAAAAATTGTTGAGTGAGAAAAACAATCATTGGTGGTTTGGGGACTGAGTCGAGGAAATTTCAGGCTAATTCTCATATATTTACATCTCATTCCCCGAATAGCCTCGCATTAGACTTAATGATGGAAGTCTCAATCTCAACACCATCAAAGATTACATTTATACGGCCAATTACGAATTTGAAAAGCATTACAAAAACATAACTATTCAAATATATTTGAAACAAATTTACCACCAAAAAATGAAAATTTTCTGATAAAAAATTCTGATATTTTTTTTTATTCTGCCCACAACATAGATTGTGGTTACCTGTTAGAACCGCCATCAGCGAGACGGTTCTAACGAGTACCCACAATCTGTTTTTGAGCAGAAATAAGAAAAATAATGTGCTCCCGTTAACCCCATTTTATACCATATAAAAAGGGGGTTTAAGGGGATCAAAATCACATAGGTTTGTTTTCGTGATGTTGTGATGATGCGCAGGCTGATCTGCACCACAACTTCTCCCATACGGATGGAGTGTTTCAAATTATAATATCATTATAAAATTCTGTATTTAGCCTGTATCAATACAAAACTGTCCTCATAGTGAACAACAAATATACTGAGAAGATTGGGTGGATGCGTAGGCTGATCTGTGCCATCAATGTTTCCACATGGTATGAACATATTAAAATTCTTGATTTAGTAGACCTGTAAAAATGCAAAACTAGCGAAAGTCCTCGCTTGTTGCTCTTTGAATAGAAGGCTCATGTGAGCAGCGAAGATTCTGATCAGACTTTGCACCTTCTTGGGCTGATCTGAGTCTTCTTTGGTCGCACATGTCTTTTTCATTCTAAAAGTGTTCCAAGTGTCTCGAGACTACGATAGTCAATTGCTCAAAGCAAAGTTCATGGGTACTTGTTAGTACCGCCTCATCACTTGCAGGCCCCAACCTAGGCCCAACAAGTAGGGAGAAGTGACTTCTCCCTCCAGCCCAAATAGGGAGAAGTGAAGGACCAGAGGGAGAAGTGACTATGACCGTTGGTGCAAAATGGTGGATGATGCAATATTATGAATGAAAAAAAAATCAAAAACTAATTTATTGCTTTATTAAAACCTTAAACATTTTAAAACTATCTATCCAGATATTAGGTAAAGAACATGTACGTGTAACTTTTCATTATTTGATTCAGCTCTTTGGCGAATGGTTATTTTTTTTTCTCACACAGCTCCAGATAATTCAGTAATAATTTTCTGTGACTCTCTTTAAAAATATACATTGTTGGTACTCATAATTAGAACTGACTTGAACTGATTCTAACAGGTACTCACAACATATTTTTTTAAAGAAGTAATAAAAACTATCCCTAAATTGTCACCATTTCCCCTTGTTTAACCCTTGTCCTGCTGAACCCGGATATACCCTGCCATTGCAAACAGTGTAGATCCAGATCAGGAAGCCAACTGATCTGGATCTGCACAATTTGCCATTAAGTATGTAAATTTATAGCAACATTCACAGCTACTGGGTTTGGGAGACCCAATTTTCAGCCAAGATGTGAGCGACATGACTGCCGTTTACGAGCTGATATACGAAGAGGAGAAAAAAAAATAATTAAATTGATTAAACACTCATTTGAAAAACAAACAAACAGTTTTCAATTAAAGTCAAAGAAAAGACAAACTATTCAATTAGCATCTATTAATCGGTACGTTAATCCGCTTATCACCACAATCTGACATTACAATTTGCATCCGAAGAGTCGCTGCCTAAAGAGATCAAAGAGTTTTTAGTTGTTTGTACTGTTGTTTGAGCACAGAAGCGTGTCATCCAGGCAATCCTTTTGACGGTTATTGACACATTGGCCCCGCCCACTAAACGGTAAAATTTCACTCTTACATTGTCCACGTGGTGCTTTCGGCCAATCGTTTTGGTCAGTTATCATCACGGGTGATTGCATGGTATCTGATGACATCAACACTAGTGATTACTGGATTAATCAAAGGAATATGGACGGTTATGGATAATTACCAATCAAGGTAATTATATCATGTTTTTGTAAACAACGAGTTGTTGTAGGTGTATCGCCGTTAGCGATCATTAAAGCAACTGTCAGTGTCTGCTGTAAACAAGCAAAAAACCGACTCACCGGCGCAAGCAAAACCGAAAGTAGGTTTCGAAAATCGCCAAAAAACGGGGCGAAGTCGTCTTCTCCTTCCCGGACTGATAGGGCGAAGTCATAAGAATTTCGGCGACTTCTTCGCCCGAATCGCCCCCTCGGTGGAGGCCTGCACTTGTCGCGCATGTGTTTCTTGTACTTTTTGTTTCATGCGCTGGATCTTTTCTTATGATGGACAATTGGTTTTCAAAGAACTGCATTTTATTTCTTCAGAAATACACACATACACCCAACTATCGACATGCTTTGATTTCAGTTACAGATATTATTTTCCCACGCAATGTCTCATTGATTCTGTGGATCTTTGATAGCAGAAGCGTCCTTTTAACTTCTGAATGCAGTAGAATATTATGACAATTTTGATCCGCATAAAGAGATTTTTCTTCAGAAAATTTGTTTCTTTTGTTGCAAAGATAGATTGTGGGAGCTTGTTTGAACTTCCTCGACGAGGTGGTACTTACAAGTACCCACAAACTATGCTCTGAGCAGTTGATTATCGTAGTCTCGAGACACTTGGAACACTTTTAGGAAGATAAAGACATGTGCAACCAAATAATACTCTGCTGGGTCATATTTTGAATGTTTTATAAATAACATTTTAGAGGAAGAAAATGTTTTTATATAAGTAGATGAGATAATATAATTCTGTTCTATACTGCCCAATACACATTTGGGCCATTGAAGAAGCCAATATACGCTATGTATGATTAGCGAATATAGGCTATTTGTACGAATAAGCACTGCCTTTTATAAACAGATATTCATTCTTAAACGATGCTGTAAAGGACTTTTGAAGAGACTACAGCTAGTTCTGTGCTGTGCTCGGATTTAGGCTAAGCCCATGTTCATATTATTCAGATGTGACAGTTACAGAGTACATCGAAGAAGATTAAGAAGCCCCAGCGAGCTTACACGAACTCTTCAGATCGGAAATCAAGGTCACCGAAACTGGTCGGTCAGATACCAGACTAGAAAAAATGGGGGTAGTGCCACTTGCAAAGAGGTTCTTGCTTAACAGACTGTGAATACTATCGAAAATATACTAACGAGCTAAGTAAAAAGGTTTTTCAAGCAAAATTCTCCAGCTGGAAGGAAACAGTCTTACGGGCGCTGCCATTTTCAATTTATTGTCACACAAGTGCTTACATCGTCATAAAAATTTATGTTGAAATACAGAAAAGCATTTAAGCGACCAAGAAGAGGAAATGGGCCCCGGCTTTAGACTGTTTGTACAGTATTCGTGCAGTACAATGCGATGCACACGATGGGCGCGTTCGCATGACTCAAGACCGGTCACAAGTAAACGTTGGGAAAATAAGGCACATATGCACCTATCCCCTCACCCCCACAGAGGAATGGTGGGGAGGGGTTGAAGGAGGGGAGATGGGAGTATCCTTGGGATTAAGGGTCTGGGATTAGGCAGCAAAAACACCAATGTTTTCGGGAATTTGACAGACCACTAAAAACAGGGGATCTTGGATACCTGAGCTGGTAATTCTTTGGAAAGTAAGTGAACAATCTGAAGCCAACGGGATTTTCGACACAAAATTAGAACTCAGGGATAAGGAATTAGAGATAAAATTTTCAAAATCGTCTAATTCCCGGTGATAATTCTGCCATCGCCCTGGCCCTCTGGGGGAAAATATTGATAGGTGCGTAAGTGAACTAGGCTCCATCTGAAATAAGTATACATATGAATTTGCTTATTTCAGGTTCCTTGAACTACAATATCCCAACTTTAATTAAAGATCGAATCCATCACGGACTTCACTAAGCCTGATAGCTTTACAAGCGATGACTATCAATTCTGTGGCATAATGTCAAAGATATCAAATTTCATGAGTAGAATGAATTAAATTTCAGTTTCATAAAGAGAATGAAATTTTACTTTTAAGTTTTTCTCCAACCCAGTTAAAACTCAAGTGTAGAGTTTCTATTTCCTCTCAGTATACTTACCAGGCTTGTCCTAAATTTTAACAAGTCCATTTTACTATCTGTTGAAGGACTAATGGCAAACAGAGTAGAGCCTGTTCAGACACCGCGTTCTGTAGTATCTGATCTGGGTCTAAACCGTTTACTGAGGCATTACCATATTTTCCGTAATTTATCAAGCTTATCCTAAAATTTGAACAAGTCAATTTTACTATCCGTTGATGTTTCAAAAACTGTTGGGTGTGTTGCAAACAATGTATACCCTGATCAGACACCGCATTCTCTGGCGTCGGATCTGGGACTTCACTGGATATTCAGATCTGTCTGGCCGAATATGTAGAGTAAATATGGTCCGCGACACGCGCAAAAATGCATCTTCGGGCATATGCGGACAGCGAAGACCCAGATAAGCCTGCGCATCTGCGCATTCTGATCAGGGCCTTTACTGTCCGCTAACAGAATCATTGGATACTACAGAATGTATGAATGAAGAGCAAATACCCGGGTGATACTTTGCGCATGTACAGGATAAGGAACATTAGCAGGAGACACGCGAGAATGTGGGAGTTAGTCTGATTCTGCAAATTTTGCACATGTTCGAAGGCACTGTTTCGCTTGACGCAGCCCATATGATAATTTATTGCAAAATGCCAATTTGTCAAGTGTTTTTGATTTTTTTTAAATGTATTTAAAGGTATATAAACTCTGAAAAGAGGGATCATTCGGAAGCAAAAACACAGCAAATAAACAGAACTAACAGACTCAGTTTTCTATTGAATCTGTTCATGAACAATTATGTAACTGCAATACGAGTACTGTTCACGCGTCCTAGCCCACGACCGAGCAGGGACCAAGCGGGATCTATCTAGACTCCACTCACTAATGACGGGATATCAACAATATGCAAAAAGGTTCTCACTTACTTGCTGTACTAATATCCTCTTCAATTCAAACTGTCTGGTACCTTTGGGCGGTGAGACAATAAGGTGAGCTTTGCTCCGTGGTTATGGCATTTCCTGGGTGTCTTCATATTTGTTTTTAAACCATAACCCCCCCCCCCCCCCCCACCCACCCCCCCCCCCCCCCATTCTCACGTGTCTCATGCTAATGTTTCTTATTTACTAAACCTTCATAGGTTTCATCAAAACCCTGAAATACAAATTTCAAGGCAATTCTATGGAAAGACAGGCCTGAGCAAAACTGAGTAGCTTTGATAAAATGCCATAGAACAAAACTGACTACTGTTTATGCTTATTTGGCATGATTCTCGCTTCCAAAGGATCCATCGTCTTAGATTCTATTTATCTTTACTATAGGCGGTGTTAAGTGCTGTGTGTCTCCGCGTTCTTTACTTTAGATTAGTTTATGTTTTCATCATTGTGCTTATTTGGATTTATTTGAAAACAGAATATTGCTCAGCAATGGGCTAGGAAGCGTGAACATTGTTTCATGTTACATTCCTGTTCATGAACAGACTCAATAAAACCGTGTCTGTTGCATCCAAAGTATCCCTTTTCTCAGAACGTATTCGTCCTTACTAAAGCTGGTGTTCATTACGAAAACACGCCTATTCAAATATATAGAAAATTTCACCACCTAAAACGGAAAGTTTTCAGATAAAAATTATGATATTTTTCATATTTCTGCTCAAAACATAGACTGTGGGTACCCGTTAGAACCGCCTTGTAGAGGCGGTTCTAACGAGTACTCATAATCTATGTTTTTGAGCAAGAATAAGAAAAATACTGTATACCCCTCTTAACCCCAGTTTTGCTAAAAACGTTGGGTTTAAGGGGGTCAAATTATATAGATATGTTTTCGTGATGAATTTTTGTGTGGCGGTCATAAACGTCTCCCCGTGGTTCACTTTAGTATAGATTATATTTTCTGTTCCTTTGTGATCATTGAACTCACATGGATGTATTTGAAAATAGAATACCGCTCAACCAAAAGCGTGTCTGATATTTTCATTTCTTTTTATATGTGTTCTTGTTTCCTTTTTTCAGATATTACCTAAATGAATTTACACTAATATATCAGTTTTGTTCGGAACAGACATGCTAGATCAACGGGCTAAAGAGATTTGATATTATAAAAGCATGATAAACAACGTTTCTACCCTTACAATGTTGTCTTTTTTACAGTTAGTCTTAACGCATTTATGTTTTTTTTTTTTTACAGTAGACCACAAAGCGGTTTTAAAACAGCAAGAAAATGAGCTCTTTTTTTACTTGTCGAATTAGACCGTTGAGTAGCTGTTTCACCCTATTAATCAAATATCTCGAAAAATACACGTTTTCCTGACCGCGGTTTCGCATGAAAGTGAGCAGAAGGCGTGATATAGAAGTAGTTTTGATAAGGAAGTATGGTAGTGCAGTGGTTAGAGCACTAGTCTCTCGTGCTAGAAGTCCCGTTGGATCCCTCATAGGGTGAGAAATCGTCTGGGTATAAACTTGACCAATTAATATTACTGACAGGGATGAGGTTAATACGATGCGTTGTCATTTGGATCGTGGCGGCAACAGGAGTGGACCTGTGAGGGAAAGTCGTTGCTGTTCTTATTACTGTGCTCAAGACAACCATAATGTGACCAAGCCTGATGTTGTGTAGTCATCAGCTACATGTACACTGTTGACCAACCAAGAGGCCAGTAAGTAAAGTTGAAACTTTGCAGAGTACATATGTGGACAGTTGGTGGATGTGTATCATACACCGAATCATGCAGCTGCTGCTTATTCATCCCATTTTCTCTCCAATTTTTAAACATCAAAATTTTTTAACATACTTGTGTCTTTCTTCTCTGATGGCACTGTAGCAGGGCTATAGTCAGATCTTCTGACAGCTCTAGTTCACTTTGCTCTTGGTTTAAATAACTTCAATGAATGCCCACTAGTTGATGTATAATAAACATAAAAAAGATTGCCTTTGGAAACAAACAACACACTACGGATTAGAAAATGGGAGTCTCGGTTTTATTGAGACTCTTCATAAGTGGTAATGAAGTTTGCAACACTGTTTACGCCCTCTAGCTTATACATGAGCAGAACTCCATTTTCAAATATACCACAAGAGGCCCAGTGGTCCCAAAGGAAATGAAATATAATCTATACTATGGTGATGTACGGGGAGATGTTCTACCGCCGCCACACAGCACTATCACCAGCTGCAGTTGGAACAGGTTTTCTTTGTCTACTCTGTCCATTCCATGTAATATTTTATATACTTGAAGCATGTTAGCTCTATCTTTTCGATATTCCAGAGTAGGAAGACCCAAATGTCGAAAAAGGTAAGAAAAAAGTCCAGAGAGTGTCACAATTACAAGCCGCAGCCCATCCCAGACACGAAGGGGAAGAAGAGGAAACAGGCAAAACCAAACAAGTGCAAATCGAACAAACGTACGAAAAGCACGAAGATTAGCTCTCTCTTCCCCAAGCGAGGTAGTAGCAATGCTAAAAGAACTGAAAAGCACAATAACAAAATAACACAAGGCAAGACTTAAAACAAATCGCCTCGTAGAATAAACTACAAAGCAAAAAAGAGTAAGACTAACACTGGCACCACCGCCTTAGAACGGTCAGTAGAATAAACTACGGGGGTGGGGCGGGGTGGGGGCGGGGGTGGCGGTTAAAGCACTGTGAAAGTCGTTCTTCGTATGTAAGATTTCTTATACTTTTATAGTTCCTCGTGTTTGTACATATTAGCAGATACTTTTATTCTTTTTGTATAATGGGGACCAGACTTGGGTGGCATAAATGTGGCCGTACCATAGACTTGTATAAGTTTTGGAACAATATCTTTGTCCATAAAGGTGAGGTTTCTAAATATTATTCCCAAGTTTCTATTTGCCATGTTTACTTTCTGGATGATGTGATCTCTGACTTTGAGTTCTTTGTCACTGGTAACCCCTAATTTTTTTTCATTTTTGACTGTCTCAATAATTATATGATGATGTGATCTCTGACTTTGAGTTCTTTATTAATGGTAACCCCTAAATCTTTTTTTTTTTTTTTTTTTTTTTGACTCAATAATTATATGATTTTCGCCTGAGCCCATTTTGTATATATGCATGTGGTTCTCCCTGTCCAAGCTGCATGCATGTGGTGACATTTCATTAAGTCAATATTTCCCATATTTCAGTCCAGTTCTCACAGACTTTGTGATGTCCTCAGGTGATGTCATCTTTTAGCATGTCCACCTTTAGTTCAGATCTATTGCATTGTAGATTTCGGCATCGTCCACGCAGACCATCATTAGTCCTGCCGCAACATAATGGTTCTTGTCCAAAAATGTTTTTTGTGTTGATGGCATTGTCACTTTATAAAGCAAGCTGAACTATTTTTATTATATAGGTAACATGAATTACTCACTCTCACACTCGGATTTTGCCACTCTATAGTCTGTTCTTGTAGAGGAAAATGGAGCACTCATCAAGTGGTTTTCCTGCAAGTTCATGAAGGCAAACCACACAACCATCTTTTGGAACGGTTTCGTCCTGTGTTTGCTGCAAAGATATATAACTTCAGATCAAGGTGTGAATTTTATCATCAGGAAAACATACCTTTATAATTTTGACCCCCTTAAACCCCACTTTTATATAGTAAAACTGGAGTATACAGGGGTATACATAATTTTTCTTATTTATATTAAAAACCATAGATTGTGGGTACTCGTTAGAACCGCATCGGCGAGGCGGTTCGAACGAGTACCCACAATCTATGTTTAGAGCAGAAATAGGAAAAATATCTGAGTTTTTGTATGTAAAAAATTTCGGTTTTCGGAGGTGAAATTTTCTATATATTTGAATAGGCATGTTTTCGTAATGTCACGCCTCTGAATCAGAATAGGAATTTTTACTGATGATACGCCTAATGACATTCCTTCACCAGGGCTCTGTTTGCTGTTGTAAGTAATTTATTAATTTAACAGCTATGCAGATTTTTTATTTATTTATTTATTTATTTATTATTATTTTTTTTTTTTGATAAATTCTTATTTTAGCCGCCTACCCTAGTGACATAATGATCAAACCTGAGGTGTGAAGTAACCAGGCACGACATTTACGCGAACAGCTGCAACATGAATTGGGAACCAACGTATTGGCACTTCCGGAAAAAAAGAAAACAGCAGACATTTTACTTTTTCTTCGAGAGTTTCTTGCGTATATTCAGCAAATATGATATTTAAACAAATGTAAGCTGCCACAATATTGAAATTTTGTGTATATTTATATATATTTATTGAAGGCGTCGTTGTCTTATACCTATGATTTGCTAGGTCGTATGCTTTACAAATGTGCACCCAATGCTGATGTCGGTAACTGTTTTGCAATCACAACCCAATTTACAATTTCCGATGATTCCAAATTGGGTCGCCTGATTTTGAAATTTACGTAGTTTCCGCTCTGATCGAGCAGCTGTTATTTACATGAAAACCATGTTTTAGAAGTTCTAGTGACTAGTAATAATAACACAAATATGGAAGAGTGGCAAAGGGACTTTGATGAATGGTGTTAGGACAAAGATGTGATTAAGGGTTCATCACAGTCAAAAGTGGGTGGGGTACCTTCGATAATGGTCTGCACAGAACTTCACAATAACCAAATGGGTGTTAAAAAAATGATATATCTGCTAATAAGAAGGTACTAGGGGCATTCTTTATACATGGTGAAATTTTTTCTAAGAGGCCAAAAAGACATAAAGAAAATAGCGAATATATGGGCATTCGCATTTGCAGTCAAAGTCAAGAATGATACATTTTTTCAAAGGCAGTTGCGGAAAGAATATGCCATGATATATCAGCTACAATGTCCTACGGTATTAATCTTGGAAACTCCAAACTTGCACTAAAATGCATACCATTTTCATGATATGGTATTCTAGATTTTCAATGTAGCCATTTTTCATTCATGAAAAAATGTAAACAAACTTTTTAGTATGTTTATCTACCAAATGAACTAAAAAAAAATAATATGAAACATACCTTGACAAAGCACTGAAACTCAGCTTTAAGATGGTTTATCCTTTTTCAATGATCATTGCTGCGATTTGCAGAAGATGATAATTTATTTTGACACCTCAAATGAGAAGATGAACAACTTTTTACCAAAACGATTTTCACGAGAAACCTGTCGGACGAATCACACGGATTATTAATGCGCGAATGGGTACTACTAAATACTCCATGGCACCAACGGCATCAAATGGTAATGTGCAGAATGATGCCACGACAAATAAACGTGGGGACACTTTGTGGAAAGTAGAAAAATGGTGAACTACACTGATGATCATGTTTATTAACTTTAATTACTACCAAAAAGTGCTTTTATGGGCATTACATTGTAGCTCTATCGTCTGAATAGGAAATAACACAGGAAATGCACAACTTTCTGTCCCTTGGGGTTCCATGGGATGGCCTGGGGTGTTGTTCAGTGTTTAGCAGTACCCTATGCAAATTTGCAAAAAGCGTTTTATTTTTTTAATTTACTATTTTACATTTATATTATATTGAAAATAGTATGAAACAGATTAAATAATAATAGAGAATATAGTGTAATATTTTAATAATAAATAAAAATGCGGATTATATGGTATTTGCGCATCAACCTCGTGCAGATGTCCTTAGGCATTTCCGGTTTTATTTTCGCGCAGCACGGGGACGTGTTGATAAACAATTTTCCATTAAAATTCGGCAAAATAGTAGTGATCAAGGTAAGTGCCCCAGCCTTATATGAAATGGTTCTATGAAGTTTAATTGTGCAGATTATTGTGTGTTCACTGATTAAGATGAGGTAGGTATACATGTTTTAACATACATTTACGATTCACCGTTACTTACACTAATGGTTGTAAAATGCAATCGCGTGACCAGATTTAAACAAGTATGGTGGATGGTTGAAGCCAACAGTTTTTTACAGAACCGTTTTTGCGCGAAAATTATCAATTTTGCAAGTTTTTTCCAGACATAGTGTTGAATTTGTGAATTCAGAACTGAGGTATAGAATTTAGCAAATACAAAGCAACGTGGGTGTTTACAATAAGAAAAAAATACAGGAGACGCTTTGGACAGACTAATGGTAAAAACAGTAAAACCAGACAGAGGAAAGAAAAAGTTCAGTTTCTGAAAAAAGAAGAAAGAACTCGTTTGTACGCGAATGATAAAAAAATATATATATCAGCCCTATCAGTTAGTCAGAAAACAGTTGCAGAAATTAGTTCTGTTAACTGGAACAGTTTAAACTTTAGAAAAGTTGCTTTTAAATGTTAATATATGTACACAACTTTACAAAAATGATTCATTTTCTTATTACCCCATTCTATCAGAGATGTCACAGCACACGGTTCTATAGACATCCTTCAAAAAGATTGAATTTGACATTTTTTATGGTAAACATGCATAATTACTTTTGATCATTTAAGATTAAAAAGATAGAAGAAAAGCACATTCTCATTTATTTTTCATGGTCACTCTTCCCATGCTTTTTTAGACAACATGTAGACAGACAGACAAACAGACACCAGTAAAGAAGATAAAGTAAAAGCAATATGCCACATCCACTTTTAACAGGTCACCAGAGAAAACAGGATAGACAATCCGAAAAAAAAACAAAAAAACCCTAACTTCAGAAGGGAGACAAATCCAATATCTCTTTCATATGACATTTTTTTTCCTCCATACTTGTTTTGGGCACTACTTTGTAAACAAAAAATGTCTGATTTTTTTTCCAAATTTTACCAATGGTTGTGCTACAAAAAGCTGCTTTACTTCTTTGTAGTGTGATTCCCAACATATACCTTGTAAGACATTGTTGTCACATAAAAGGACAAACTTTTCATTTTATTGTATTCAGGATACAGGCTCTATATATACAGTTTAGGTGCAAATAGCTGGGCAGTTCTTCAGGTGAGATATTTTTCTTTAAAATTCTTTAAATTTTAGCCTTACATAACGAATACCCTCACTGATTATGAAAGTAAGCTCTCAAGTAGTTGATTTTTCAAATAACTTCTTACTTTTGAGAAAATTCAGAATTGAAAAAATTACAGTTACCCCACCCACTTGTGACTGTGATGAACCCTTAACAGAAGTCAAGTTCAGGTGTTACAGAACAATATTGTTAGACAAGTGGATTTTTTGAGACAGCGAGAGGCTTTCTGACCGACCAGTTTTCAGACGGTAGACAGAATTTCGCTTATTCAGTTATGTTTATATGTATGCTAGTATCATTATTTTCATGTTAATTTATTAATTATTATCATTATTGATATAATGCCGTACACTAGCATAAGAAAGGAACTGTCTTATCTTCTGTCATGACACCAGTGAAACCCTATAATATTGCCCTCCCCTACATAAAAGATACAGGCTTAAAATTCATACCTATGATAATGCTATATAGATTTTTTTTTTTTTTTTTTTTTTTTTTTTTTAGATTTTTTATATGGGTTTACAGTTAAATACCAGGCCCATTCGGCAGCAAGTCCACCCGTAATCCAAGCCTTCTCTGACTTAGAAAGCCTTCTGATATTTACTGATTGGCAGCTTTGTCAAAGACCCAAAAAGTCTTTGAACAGCCAGAGAAGGTTCGGGTTAGTCCACCAGTACCCTAGTCAACACATACCTTGGTTAACTTGTACCAGCCAAGTGAAGTCGTACCGTAGTTAACTCATACCTCGAAAAAAAAAAAAAAAAGAGATAGTGGTCAGGTGGATAGATAGACAGATAGATAGATACAGTTATTTTATCATTATCATGATGCACCTTTAATTGATGCATGAACACAGCTCCAGATGTATATTTTTTTTTCAGTCATGAGTTTTGATAATTTCTTATTTCTCCATGAAAATATTATTGTGGGTATTCGTTGGAATATATGTTGTGTGTACTCATTAAAAGGGCCTTACTGAGGCACTTTAATGAGTACCCACAACATATATTTTCATGGAGAAATAAGGAAAATATTTATCTGGACATTGCTGTGGTGATTGCGGGACTTTGTGTCTGGACAGCTCGGTAGAGCACCTGACTTTCAAGCAGGGGGTCGCGGGTTCGAGTCCTGTATCAGGCACACTTTTTCCTCCTTAGTTTACTTTAATGGTGACAAGGTAAACTGGTGAGTGCGGGGAAATGTTCATTTGATACCTTGCACTTAGAAGTTAAAAAGGAGTTTGGTGATTCGTGGGACTGTCAGCCTGGTTAGCTCAGTTCATAGAGCACCTGGCTTGCAAGTAGGGTGTCGCTGGTTTGAGTCCTGCATCGGGTACACATTTTCGTCCTAAGTGTACTTTTTTCCTCTTATCTAGAGCCATGCAGAATGTATTATGTGCAGGCAGATCTGAATAAACACTGCTGACTTACTCTCAGTACATGACTCTGTTCAGTTATAGCTGACTCCCTTTATCTCAAAGTCCTGGGGACTCTCTGAAAATACTTCAAGATGTCCGTACCACGGCATATCAGATTTGCAGTATTTAGGAATAAATAAATGGAACGATCACATTCCAAAAATGAATACGTAATTTGACTCCTGAAATTTGATACTAAGGTATGGCTTAACCCAAAACAGAAATGATTGAACTAAGGTACAAGTTGACCAAATTAGGTACATGTTGACTAAGGTACGAGTTGGCAAGAAACCGCCCAAACAGGGTCTTATATAATGTATTTGTATTCATGTTCTGGGTATAACATTTGTTTTGAAAGATGAAATTATAAGCCTCTGTTCCAAACAGTTGGAAAAACGGTTCATCTGGAGCTATGCCGCATATGCAAGACATTATACCCATAAAGCACTTCCTCCCTAGTTGTTTTGTCTCTCATTTAAGTTGTTTCAAACAGTAGTCACCTGACCAGACCGGACACCTCAACTATTCTGCGGCATCTGATCTTGGTCTGCATTGTTTGCCAATGTCCCAAAAGTGCCTAATTTGGACAGATCCATTTCTATGTGGTGTCAGACATTTTTTGTACATTTTACAAAAAAAAATCCTGGTTTGGTATTGCAGCATCTGATCTGGGTCTACACTGTTTGGGACTGTCCTCAGAATGCCTTTGGATAGGTCCATATTAAATTTGAGTGGCATCATTGTCATTTGTTCTGTTTGATGTCAATTATAAAAAATTCTACCTTGAATAAACTGTGATGCTGCATTCTGCTGCATGTGAACAGGCGACCAATCAGGATATACACTGTTTGCCAACAGCTGTAGGACTGGTGTCATATTTGTTTTATTTATTGAAAGTTTACAAAGTTCTTTTCTTTTGCAATCAGTGTCAGCCCTGCTTATAGATGCCTCATTCTGCTGCATCTGATCTGGGTCTCTGTTCTTTGCCAATGTCCAAGATATGCCATTTGACAGATTACCGGTACTTTTAAATTTAAGTTGTAACTTTTACAGAAATTCCTGTATTTCTTTTCGTTCTGTGTCATCTGATCTGTGGGTCAACAGTTTGCTAATTATCAGGTAGTTTTAGATTTTTAATGGTTTTCTGTTTTATGCTGGCCATAAAAAACATTGGGTAGGCCATTAGGTCTTGAGATCAGTGGATGGCTCAGGAAACCAAAAACACACAACTTTGTAGTTCTTTAGACCGGATATTGGACAGATGTATTTGGGAATACTTATTAGCAGGTCTAACATTCATTATCATAATAAGGGGCTACCATATGGTTGAGGACACAGTGTTCCACTTCAAGTGGAAGAGGGTTAAGTAATTTTCAATAAAATTTATAAAATCTACCCTGACATCAACTTACCATACTTGTCCTAAAATTTGAAATGGTCCATTCTACTACCTGTTGATGTATCTAAAATATTGCTGTATGGCCAGCAGTATAAACTCTTGAGTTTGTGGCATCTTATCTGGGTCTACCCTGTTGGCATAGCCCTCTCTCTCCCAATACTTGGGGTTATTATGGTACATATGGTGGTGTGGTATAATTATAATAGTCTTTAATTAGTATAAATTATGTGGAGTCTCTTTGTGGAGTATAAAACAGAAAATGCCAAAAATAGGCCCAGTTTAAGTAAAGACATAAAAAGGTGTTCCTTTATCATGTTTATAGGGGTCATAAATACAATTGTCTGTGAGGAATGAGGAATGTGGTGCAATATGCTCTGGAGGTGTGATTTATTGTGTTGACATCTTGAGATGTTTACTCAGTCTACCTTCTTATCCCATATATCTAAATCAACTTGAAATGTAAGATCCCAGGTATGCTGAAATGTCATTCATGCATTCATTCATTGGGTTGAAGTAAATATATATATATAGGATATAAGATATGTAATGTATGATATAAGATATCTGAATTTGTATATCAGATATCTAATATCCTATATAAGATAACATATCCTATATAAGATATCGGATATAATATATCAGATATCTATTTAGCATAATAAATAGTAAAACAGCTTGCTATATTTGACCCATATTTCGGTATAGTAAGACCGAATGCAACAGTACGGCAATTGATGTTCAGCTAACTTGGTTTATTTCAAAAGAATAATCTCCAAGCAACTACCAAATTTGGCAAGGGATCTAATTTGAGTTATTTGAGCAAACGATCTTATTTTAAATGTTGAGCAGTTAAAGCAGGCAACTATTTGCTATATATGACGTAAATCAACTTTATGGAACTTGCTGCTCCATCAAATCCTAAGATGTTATAGACCATTTCTTTCTTTAGAAATACAGTCGACTCTCGTTACCTCGACCTCGCTTATCTCGAATAACCGCTTATCTCGAAGTGAAAATCTTGTCCCTGCCTAAACATGAAAATCTAACAACAGGTGAAAAATATTGTGGAAATGAGGAGAAATGATTGCTCCTCTTTTCCACAATATTTTCACTATATCTCTAACTTCAAGAGTCCAATTACATATAAATTTGTTAAATGTGGTTGTTCGATTTATTTTTCCTCAATTCTGCAAATCTGATATGTCGAGATACGGATATCTCGAAGTATCTCAGAGAGTTCCTTGGAATTTGAGATAACGAGAGTCGACTGTAATTCCAAATTTGACTGGCGACCGATTTTGAACATTTCAAGCTCAGGCCCTTACCTGGAATGTCTGGGAAATATGGGATGCATATTTTGGTAAAATAAAAGTGAATACAACAGTACGAAGTTTGCTGCTCAGTACATAGCTTAGTGCATTGCTTAGTACAAAAAGGAAAAAAAAAATCTCCCTTGTAAAACGTCTAAACCTGACAGGCAATCTATTTTGAAACATTCAAACAAACGCATATTTTGGGACAGTTTGACTGAATGCAACAGTACAAAGTTTGCTGTTGTTAACTTAGTATAAAACAAATGCTTTACAGCATTACAAAACGTCCAAACTTGACAGGCAATCTCTTCTGAAATATTCAAGCAAACGTCCATATATGAAATGGCTATCAAATATAGGACGCAAATGTTGGTATAATAAGACCAAAGACAACATTAGAGCACTTACTGCTCAGCATATCCTAGTGTATAACAGATCAGTAATTTTTTTGACGTAAAAATTTCAAATTTGTGTGGCGATCTATTTTGAAATCTTCAAAATTAAGTCTTTATCGAAAATGTCTATGAAATGTACGGAGCATATTTTTGTATAAAACGACCAACTGCAAAAGCAAGACACTTTTGGTTAAACATATCTTAGTTTATAACATGAGAATAATCTCCTTCTAGCAACCTCTAAATTTGAGTAGCGATCTAATTTGAAATATTCAAGCAAGCATCCTTAAACGACAAATGTTTTCTTCAGCAGAACCGCATTTACAGTAAATTGCTAGACTGATATAAAATTTTATCATAAACAAATGTATAATTATCAGACACATGATCACGGTATCAAGCCCATGAAATGTCTATCTGATATAGGACGCAAATATGGGTGTAATAAGATCAAAGGCAACATTATGGAACTTCCTGCTGAACATATCCTTATATATAATAAAAGATAATTTTCTGTAGTAAATACTCAAAAATTAGCCGCCGATCTATTGCGAAATAGTCAAGCTCAAGCCCTAATCTGAAATGTCTAACAAATATACGACGCAAATTCTAGTATAATAAAACCGAAGACAACAGTTTGGAACTTACTGCTCAGCATATCTCCTGATACATAACGTAAGAATAAACTCTGTTTAACTTTTAAAACATCTAATTTTGACAGGCGATCTATTTGGGAATATTCAAGCAAACGTCCTTACTTGAAATGTGTATCAAATATTCGAGGCAAATGTTGGTGTAATAAGACCAAAGACAAGATTACCGAACTTGCTCCGAACTTGCAGCACAGCATACCCTAGTATATAACGTAAGAGTATTACCTCTAGTAAAAATTCCAAATTTGACTAGTAATCAAATTTTGAAACAATCAAGCGAAAGACCTCGGAAATATCTAACAAATTTAGGAGGTAGATCATGGTGTAATAAGACCTAAGTCTTTGTGCTCAGCATATCTTAGTATCGAACGTAAGATTATTCTCCGTAGGAAAAATTCCAAATTTGAATGTAGATCTATTTTGAAATAATCAAGGAAACACTCTTATCAGAAAAAAAAAATCTAGTAAATGAAGTAGGCAAAATTTTGTTGTAATAGGACCAAAGGCAGCATGACTTGCTGATCAGCATGTCATAGTTTATAACATTGGAATAATCCTCTTTGCAAACAATTCCAAATCTGACTACCGATCCAGTTTGAATTATTCAAACAGTTTTTTTTTTTGTTTTTTTTTTTTTTTCTAGATTGTCTATAAATTTATGACATAGATTTTCCTGTGAGAAGACAAAAGGCAACAGTACGGTATTTGTTGCGCATCATGACAGTATTTCCGTATATGGTACTCTCCTTTGTAAAAAAATTATAAATTTGACTGACGACACATTTTGTAATATTCAAGCAGAAGGTCTTATTTAAATATGTATCAATTTTTCTGAAATATCTGTCAAATTATGACGTAAATTTTCCTGTGAGAAGACAAACGGCAACATTACGGTATTTGTTGCACATCATGACTTAGTATTTCGGTATATGGTACTCTCCTTTGTGAAAAATTATAAATTCGACTGACGAACCATTTTGTAATATTCAAGCGAAAGGCATTATTTAAATATGTATGAATTTTTCTGAAAAGTATTTAAGACGTAAATTTCCCTACGAGAAGACAAAATGCAACAGTACGGTATTTGCTGCGCATCATGACTTAGTATTTAAGTATATGGTACTCTCCTTTGTAACAAATTATAAATATGACTGACAATCCATTTTGTAATATTCAAGCAAAAGGCCTTATTTAAAATGTGTATCAAATATAGGACGTAAAGTTTGGTGTTAAAGACCAAAGGGAACATTACGGAACTTGTTGCTGAGCATACCTTGTACCTATCTTAAGTTATTACTTAACATGATTATAATCTCCTCGGCAAGAATTGCAAATTTGAATGGCCGAAAGCTAGCAAATTTTACATGAAATTATTCCGAATGTAAGATGCTTCATATATAACCTAAGAATATTTTCTTTTGTAAATACCCAAATTTGACTGGTGTTCACTTTTAAGATAAAAATTAAGGAAAAGTCTTTATCTAAAATTTCCAGCCTGTATAAGAACGCAAATGTGTGTGTAATACCAAAGGCAACATTATTGAACTTGTTGATCAGCTTATCTTAGTATTTAACATAAGACTAATTAAGCTAAGTATTCATTGAAAGTTTCCTTATATATAATGTCTATCAGATACAGATCGCAGTTACTGATTTACTAAGACGTACCTTTCAGCTGATTTTTTGATACCATATGAGCCATCACAAGCGAAAATGTTGTTGGTTTTTTTTTTTTTTTTTTTTTTTTTTTTCAAACATGCGGAAAAATGCACAGATTCAGATAATCCTGCGCCTACGTGAAGTTTAATCCTGGACTTTGCACTCCAGTCATACATCCTGTAATATCCAATGGTTCTAACAGCAGACAGAAAATTAGGCACTGATCATACTGCGCATATTCCCAGGCTGATCTGGGCCTTTGCTTCTGCCCGCGTATATGCCCCTAACACATTTTGGGATATAACATAAGAATACTGTAAAATAAATCAATGGCGTTCGATTTAAAACTATTCAATCAAATGTTCTGATCGAAAATCAAATATACGACGCAAATTTCGATGTTATTAGACCAAAGGCGACACTAGGAGCTTGCTGCTCAGCTTATCATTCTATAAAACATCAGCATAATCTTCTTGATTAAATTCTAAATTTAACTTGCGATCCAATTTGAATTATTCAAGCAAAATGCCATATCAGAAATGTAAAACAAATATACAACGCAAACTTTGGTATAATATTAGACTTAAAGCAACATTACGGAGCTTGCCGCGAAGCTCATGTTACTTTATAATGTAAGAGATAATCTCCTTGATCAATTCCAAATATGACTGGCATCTCATTTTGAAGTATTCTAGCTAAAGTCCTTATCTGAGATGCGCATAATAAGACCAAAGGCAGCATTACCAAAGTTATCGCTCTGCTATACTTTATTAAACATAAGAATAATCTTCTTTCATAAAATTCCGAATTTGACTGGCGATCTATTTTGGAAATATTCGAGCAAACTCAAGCTCTTGCTATCAGATATATGACACACATTTGGACAGATGAGTGCGAAAAGACAGAAACGTGCGAACTGTATAGATAAATAATCGGACTAATAAACTAAAATATGAACTAGGTCGTTTGTGTGTGGGGTGCAGTTTGATCCGGATCTACATTATTTGTTATACCATTCTGTTCTATTACGCGGCACAAAACTCTATGTAAAATATTAAAAATATTTTGTAATATAATAATAATAATATTTTGTAAGTCATTTCCAACGTTTTTTTTTTTTTATTTTTTCTTAGACATAATTAGACTGGATCTACTATCGAAATTATTAAATTAAAAAAAAAAAAAAAAATCACAACTCAGTAGGGTATCTCAAATCGGGTCCGGTATTTTCATGTAATTATTCTCTTATTCCAAGAATTTAATATTATACGGCATTGAATAAACAAACTGGTATGGCTAGCTAACGAAAATCTACCGCTAGACTGCTGCGGGTTGACGCACCAGTCACTGTAGATTAGTTTTGAAAAGGCAACACATGTAATTCAAATTCCTTTACAAAGCAGAATGAATGTAAAAATGTAAACAAACACCAACTGCTGTTTATGAAGTAAACATCAATTTATACTTATGCGCTTTTACAGTCGCATCCGAAGATAAATTTTAAAATTTATCGATTGAATTTGACATTACAAATTGGATAGCGCTCGATTTTATAATCGGAACAAGGTCAAACAAAAAAAATACGTAACTGCTCTTCTTGACCGCTTAGAGGACTAAGCCTGCACAGGAGTAGGTTAACTGACCGTCTCTACGTGACCTTAACTGTTTACTGGGCAGTAAAATTCCAAATTTAAACTTTAAAACATTTTTTTTTCACTGGATCAAATATTGAGAAAACAAAAACACTGAAGGATATTTTGCCAGCTGTCCAAATATAGCTGTGAAATTTGCCACCTCAACATGTCGTCATAAAATAGCAACAAAAATCACAAATCAAATGTGTGTCTCACAGATTTCACTGAGAACTTTAATGTCAAGCCTTATCAAGTGGTTATTAATAGATACAAATGCATTTTATAAATATGAAAAAAACTTACTGGTCATGCATACACAAAATACTAATGTCATTTTGTTTTACAATGTTCCATCTGGAGCAGCCACAAAATAAAATCTCAAAATTTATTCAGATGAAAGCATAATTTGGCTGCAAAGTAGACCACGCAAACAGCTCTATGTACATTGACTGTTCATATATGCTGTACTTAGCTGTCCACCTTGCACATGCAGGTAGAATACAAACAGATATCCAGTCCATTATATGTATGAACAGACAAGATTTTATTTTGCCAGAGGCGAAAATTGATAAGCATGTATGTTGACTATTGGCCTTCGATAAACAAAAAAAAAACTTGCAAGGCGAACATCCGTGGAGTATATTTTGTACAACCCACTCTATTGGGAATATCCAGATCTATTTTTAGGATACGACATAATAGATTGTCTGAGACACGTCACAAGAAAACCTGTTTTGCTATTTGCAAACAATAAAGGTGTATACCGGCCTGCGCCTGCAAATCTGCGCAATTTGATCAGCACCATTTATGTTTGCTGCTTGGATAGAACAATACTTATAGTTCCTATATATAAAATTTCAAGAGTTACTATCTGTGTAGCTGAGCAGGCCGGTTTGTGTTGTACCTGGTCGTAAACCCGGACGACAGGTTTTCTCGTTGTTTGGCTCAATTGTGTATTAATCGAGCGTGTCCAGGTAAATACATTTGGAATACTTGGTGATTACCGGCAGGGCAATACCGAAGAAGCCAAAGGCGAAAGTGAAAGTACAGTACTAATTGACATGCGTATTTGTTTATTGCCAACAATTCAATTATAGATCAGTGTCGAAAAGACGGACAATTAGTCGTGCTCATCAAGATCTTGTGCCGATATTGCGATTGACAAACAACTGATTAGGCACGCGATAGGATGAGTGACACGCTTCACATATCAGTTTGTTGTTTTACAGATTAACTCGCACTGTCTCCTTTTGAAAGATGTCTTAATTGGCATTAATTGATATTAATTGGCATTACTTGCTTTCCCTTATTTAGTGCTAAATCGCCATCCTCATGCATTCAGTCCACTCAAAACAGCAACAGAACAGATACATATCAAGATACAGAACAGAAGATGTCAAAAATGTCCGTTATCACCTCACGCTGAAAAGCCCCTTTCCAAGCAAGGGAAATATAAAGAAAAGTTCAACAACGTCTGGAAAACTTGAATTCAAATGGGTACAGAATAGTTCAAAGGTTCTGAGTTTGCCCATTGTTCAACCTGAAAGCAAAACATCAAGATAACACATGGTGGCAGGAATGACCTCAAGAGACACAGTGACACTCCTTCCAGGGGTCATCCTTGAGGGCGATTTGGGAGAAAAAGTCTGCCTAAGCTGGCAGACTTCTCCCTGTCTTGAGCTGAGGGAGAAGTGAAAATGTATAGAAAGTATAGGGAAATCCAAAATTTGGACCAAAACTTCGCCCTGAAATCCTGAAATGGTCGCAAAACTTCTCCCTCTCTGAATCCTCCAGGATGACCCTTGTCCTTCACATGAGGAGAAACTAGTTTCCAACACCCCCACAGTATCCAGCCTGCTAGGAGGTTCTACCACTTCTTTGAAGTACAAGGTTGCGTTGGCAGAGACGGTTTTCGCGAACTTGATGGTCGAACATAATATGCCATTTCTTGTCACTGACCATTTTTCTGAAGCGGTAAAAGTGATGTTTCCTGACAGCATCATTGCCCAGAAGTTCACTGTAAAAGGACAAAAAACACCCACATCGTCGATGAAGCATTGGCACCCCATTGGGGCAAGATGTGCCGTAAAGAGAAAATCTTCATCATGCTGGATGAAGCTAATGACTGTGGAGATGACAAGATGCTGGCGATCCTAGTTCAGGTCTATGATGAAGACATCTATAGAATCAGCACAAGATTCCTAGCAATGCCTGTATTTAATATTTTTACTGCAAAAAAGATCTTCAACGCTTTGAATAAGGTCTTCATTGACAGAAGTATACATATGTACCATGGAAGAATTGTATCGGCTATGCCAGCGACAATGCCAATGTGATGGTGGGCAGAAATAACAGTGTATTGTCGAGAGTGAGAGAAAGAACCCAGACATCATGGACATTGGTTGTGTATGACACCTGGCAAATATCGCAGCCCAAAAAGCTATAAAGACTACCACTACCCGTTGAAGATCTGCTGATAGATGTGTATTTCCATTTCTTCCACAGCTGCAAAGGAAAACAAGAATACAAAGAGTTCCTTACATTCACTGACACAGAGCCAATGAAGTTGATCAAATACTGTGCTACAAGATGGCTGTCCCTGTTAAAGTGTGTGAAATGCCTGCTCCAGCAGTGGTCAGCATTAAAGAGCTACTTTTGCAGCCATGAAGAGGGAGAGAAACCTGGACATTTTCAGAGGTGCAGAGACTACTAATCAAGTGATGAGATGTGGCTATACGAGGGTAGTGCAAAAAGTTCTGTCACTAATAGGCTTCCTTAGTTTTATCCCAGGTATATTTTAAAATGTTTCACTGCACTTGAATGGTGTGTTGAATAGCTAACGATACCCGTTTATTTTGTGCAAATTGCTTTCCAACTGACAGAGATATTTCAAATTGAAAAAGATGCAGTCATATACACTGACCAATTTACTTGTTACATTAGAACATGGACTGAAATTCGTAGCTATATTAAATGCTGCATTAGGCTTAATATAGATTCAAAGCAGATATTTAATGAATTATGTGGTATATATGGACCTCAGACCATTTCAATGTGCACAGTTTTTAGGTAGGTAAAAGCTTTTAAAGCTGGGAAATTTTCTGTTGAAGATGATACCCATCCTGGAAGGCCTAAAACCTCTGTTACCAAGGCTAACATCGCTGCTGTAAAGATTGTGGTCGAACAGGATGCGCGATTGTCTGTCAAAGATATAGCTAGTTGTATTGGAATATCAGAAGGCAGTGTGCAAACAATTCTGAAAAAGCATTTGGACCTAAGAAAGGTTTGCGCTAGGTGGGTGCCTCATTTGCTCACTGAGGAGCAAGAGACACAATGCCTTAAATGTGCCCGGGAACTTTTGAAAACATACAAAGGCTGTAATAGTCGGGTTATTTCTAACTTGCTATCAGGTGATGAAACCTGGGTGCACATGTTTGAGCCACAAAGAAGGGCTGATAATAAGCAATGGAAGCGAAAAGATCAAACACGCCCATGTATTGCCAAGAGAACCATAAGTTCGAAAAAGATGATGTACGCGATTTTCTTTAATTCAAGTGGGCCAGTCGTTAAAGTGCCTTGTCCATCTGGTCATACAGCCACTGGCCAATTCTACAAGAATTCTGTATTGAAGAAAGTGAAAGAGTTTTACACCTTTTACATGACAATGCCTCCTCTCATAAGTGTGAGGTTGTTAAGTCTTTTTTGGCTTCTGAAAAGGTGAAAGTTTTAAACCATCCCCTTATTCACCTGACCTGAGTCCCTGTGACCTTTTTATTTCCAAGGCTTAAGAAAATGCTTTCTGGAAATAAGTACATGTATACATCTGGAAGTTCCCTTGGCAGCGCTGTTTAACTGTGTTTCCAGCAGATACCAAAAGAAGACTAGTTATCTGCTTTTCACGACTTGGTAAAAAGGTTACAAAAATGTGTTTCAGTAAAGGGGGAATACTTTGAAGGTTTGTAATAAAAGTATGTTTGATAAAACTTAGAACTGAAGTAATCCGAACCCAGTGACAAAACTTTTTGCAGGACCCTCGTATAACACTTTCCTAGAATTTGTCCTTCCAATTCTGAACGACTTCAACAAACCTTTCAGGCAGGGGAAGCTATGATTGGACACTTACACACAGAGATGATACGACATTTGTGCAAGTTAATGGGTCGCTTTATGACAACTAGAGTCATCAAGAGTCAGTCAGACATTACAGCTGTGGACTACAAGACAAGAGACAACCAACATGATGATGAGGTGCTAGCCATTGGATGGACTGCAGTGCTTGCTTTGCCTGAATATTTAGGGTATATATGATAAAAAGGGCAATGAAACAGTGTTTGGACCTTCAAATATGTTCTAACGCACATAGAAATAGGTCGATAAAAAAGGTTCTGATATGGAATCAAAACTCCTGATCAAATTTTATAAATCTCTTGATTTGAAAATTTGGGCCATCACATGTAAACAGTATGCTCTTGGATATTTTAATTACCAGCTGCTATAACCAGGGCTCCGGAAAGCCGGAAAAATAGCCAGTCTGGACCGAAATTAAGAATTCTGGACCGATTTCAAACACCCCAAAACGCTAATAAATCGGTCCAACAGGTTTGTGCCTTGAACCCTATTTTTCCTCAACCAACCAATTTTCACGAATCAATGATGTCTAAAAAATCACAAACGGTCAAGTCTTCCCAAACTGACAACGTCCGCGCATCTTTTAAATGCAATATTATGGTAGTTAAAAGGCTCTAAACGGTCATTTGACATGTATATTGGAGAGACAGATGAATAACAGCAACCTACCGCAGCACAAATTAATTACGTCATTATCCAAACATTGTCAAAAAATCAACACTTCACTGACCTTTGTGCGGTAAACAAGCGATTAACACAAATCATCAGTAACGGTAGTCTGATAATTAATCCATTTGTGCGACACGTGTGAATACACTGAGACTGCAAAACATCCAGGTGCAGTCGGCGTGTCCAAAAGATCAAAGGTCGCTTTACTGAGAATGATAAAAGAATGCACCGCTTGAATGCACCCGTTTTCTTCCTCTTCTTTTTTGTTTTGATCAACACGGTTTGTCGGTCCCAGATTTGATAAATTAATTCCCAAACCGTGTACGTCCTGATCAGATGTCGCATACAACGGGGTCTGATCTGGGTATTATTGATTGCTTCTTTTTTTTTTTTTTGTTGACTGCCGTAACACGCGAGTATAATTCAAGGTAGATTTCACGGTAAAAATAAGTAATGCACCACTTGCGCTAGACAAGATTGGTCAGTGCTTAAAATTTAAGCAGTCTGGTCAAATCTTGAAACATTGAAAACTGCAAAACCGCCTGTGGCGCAGGCCTTTTTTATTAGACCTAATTAGGTCCATGAAAGTCGTTTCATTCCATCTCTCCTGTTTCCCGCCATCTTCGCGCTTATACAAGACGGGAATCAGTTGTTTATAAATAGTTTAGGAAAACCCTGCGGAGGTGGAAATAGCAACAAAACCGTCGTTTTTTGTTTTTTTTTCTTTCTTTCTTTTTACATACCTGACTGTATTTATTGATGATGCCAGCTTTGATCATGCTCGTTATACCCGCACTTTTGTCATATAAGGGAGTTGAGGTGTATTATTTAAAAGGAGTTGTAGGACTGCCAATTGTCATTAGTTTTCGTGACAGGTGATATAGATACATATATATATATATATTTTTGGAAATGGGCTCATTGATGACGTCATCGTCATCGGCTGGACCGATTCAGATTTCAAAATTTCCAGAGCCCTGGCTCTAAACGCAAGATTGTGAAACAAACTGACTTTAGTATTTTAGGTGTTCATGAAAAAGAAAACAGAACTTTTTAGTTCCGAACTTGCACAAGTTAGAAGATTAGTTTTTTTTTTTGTTTTTTTTTTTTCATATTTATAAAGTGCATTTTGAGCCGGCCTCGGCGGCTCAGTTGGATGCGCCGTCCAACTGGAGACCAGGAGGTCGCAGGTTCAACCCCCGCTGAGGTTGGCAACATTCTTTCGTGGAGATTGATCATGAAACATCGCTGATTCAAGAAGGGCAGTTGTCAGTTTCTGGCGAAAGAATGTGCACAATACTGGTTAACCACTTATAGGATTAAGCTTGCCCAGTAAAGGTGTGGTTAGGTAAACTGATCGTGCTCGACATGATGCCATTGGGTTGACTGGGCCGTAAAACCTCAACACAAACAAATAAAGTGCATTTTTATCTATTAATAACTACTTGATATGCCTTGACATTTAAGTTATCAATTAAATTTGTGAGATGACCATTTAATTTGTGATTTTTGTTGATATTTTTGATGACATTTTGAGTTGGATAATTTGGCTGCCATGTTTGGACTTCTGACAGATTATCCTTAAAAAAACTTCTTATCTTTTTTGCTTTAAAATACTGTTTGGAATATTTTTGAAGAGTGAAGCTACCAGTAAAATATTTTCTGTGAAGCTACCAGGAAGTATTATAGTGTTGTTGTGTAGTCTGGTACCGTACTCAGGGTTCTCACTAGATTTTTAAAAGTAGGAGTCTGGGACTCCCCTTTTATAGAAAGTAGGAGTCCCAGCCAAAAAGAAGGAGTCCCTCTCCCCCAAAATAGGAGTCCCCATCTCTTTTTCATGACTCTCCTTTAATAGTGAGTGTGTCTGGAGAAACTTCATTTCTATATATGCCTGAGAATATTTTCCTTATTTTCACACACACATCTCAAGTTATTTGTGTGATTTTTATGCCCCCGCCATTTTCAAACATTTATCACCGCTGTCCATGCATACGTCTGTCCCATCCGTCTGTCTCGTCCGTCCTGTACGTAACACTAATGGTTCCGTGCGATATCTTTTGAAACGATTGGTGTATTGGATTGAAATTTTATACACAGATATATATTCATAAAATGTAGGTCAGCTTCGTTTTAGGGTAAAATCCACCTATTATTTTGGGAGTTATGGCCCTTTTTCAACTTTGAAAATTTTCAACTTTGAAAAATGGTTTCCGTGTGATATCTTTTGAAAGGATTGGTGTATTGGATTGAAATTTTATGCACAGGTATATAATGATAAAATGTAGGTCAAATTCAATTTAGAGTGAAATCCACTTATTATATTGGGAGTTATGGCCCTTTTTCAACTTTGAAAAATGGTTTTCATTCCATTACTTTTGAAAATATTAGTGTATTGGATTCATATTTTATACATGTGTATATAATTATAAAATATAGGTCAAGTTCGATTTAGGATAAAATCCACCAATTAGTTTTGGAGAAACGGCCCTTTATCAATGCTGAAAAATAGTTGAAAAATGGTTTCTGTTCGATATCTTTTGAAAGGATTGGAAAATTGGATTGAAATTTTATACACAGGTATATAATCATAAAATGTAGGTCAGCTTCGTTTTAGGGTAAAATCCACCTATTATTTTGGGAGTTATGGTCCTTTTTCAACTTTGAAAATTTTCAACTTTGAAAAATGGTTTCCGTGCAATATCTTTTGAAAGGATTGGTGTATTGGATTGAAATTTTATACACAGGTATATAATCATAAAATGTATGTCAAGTTCGATTTAGAGGAAAATCCACCTTTTATTTTGGGAGTTATGGCCCTTTTTCAACTTTGAAAAATGGTTTCCGTTCCATAACTTTTGAAAAGATTAGTGTATTGGATTCATATTGTATACACAAGCATATAATTATAAAATGTAGATCGTTTGATTTAGGGTAAAATTCACCAATTATTTTTTGAGTTACGACCCTTTATCAATGTTGAAAATTGTTGAAAAATGGTTTCCGTTTGATATCTTTTGAAAAGATTAGTGTATTGGATTCAAATTTTTTACACAGGAATACAATCATAAAATGAAGGTCAAGTTTGATTAAGGGTAAAAACCACCAATTATTTTGGGAGTTATGGCCCTTTTTCAACTTTGAAAAATGGTTTCCGTTCCTTAATTTGAAAAGATTAGTGACTTGGATTCATATTTTATACATAAGCATATAATAAAAAAATATAGGTCAAGTTTGATTTAGGGTAAAATCCACTATTATTTTTGGAGTTATGGCCCTTATCAACGTTGAAAAATAATTTCAGTTTGATATCTTTTGAAAACATTAGTGTATTGAATTCATATTTAACACACGGGTATATCATCATAAAATAAAGGTCAAGTTCCAATTAAGGTAAAATCAACCCATTATTATGGGAGTTATGGCCCTTTTTCACCTTCAAAAAATGTTTTGCTTCCGATATTTTTTTTTAAAAAAGATTGATTTGTGTATTGGATTCATATTTTATACACAGGTATATAATCATAAAATATGGTCAAGTTCGATTTAGGGTAAAATCTGCCAATTATTATCAGAGTTATGGCCCTTTTTTCAACTTCATTTTTTTGCAAAATGCCTGTGTGGGAGTGAGGATGACCCTGGACAGGGGCATCTGTGTCATACTGACACATTTCTAGTTCCTAATTGATTTTGGTCTCTGCTTTAAGTTTTATTCCAACAAATGCATGTAACCAAGTGGCAGTCATTATCACATATCCGGATGTTGTTAATCAATTCAATGGAGATGACGTAGAAAATTAGGGTGACGTCCTGTCTCCCGCTTGGGAAAATCTGGAGACATCTACGCAGATCAGGGAGACATGACAATCCTAACCTATTTTACTTGCATGGTAAAGACTGCCACACTTTTAATTTTTTAAAGTATTGCAATAAATGTTCTTAGCTTTTCATTTCAGTGGTAACAATACTTGAACTCTTCCATCATTTGCTGCAAGTGAAGCAGATATTTTTTATATTTATACAGTTGAGAAAATTTCTCAAGAAATTTTTCTTATGAACTGATCCTCCAAATGGCACCCTTGCTTTTCAGTTAAATTCAGTACCCCACCCCATCCCAAAGTTCATTGCGGTCTGTATTAGTTATCTTGAGTGTTATGGATGTTAAGTGAAGCATAATTTGTAAACAAAAAACAAAAAAACAACTAAAGCTCTGTTATATGATATCACAAATGTATACATGACATATGACTACACATTCTGATCATAGACAACACTAGTGAGCTTCCCGCAAAATGTCATTTCAATGTTTACATTTCCACCATGCTCCAATCAATACACGCTAAGAAAATATATCAGGGATCTGTTTACTTTGATGAAATTTTGATGTACTGCTTTGATACGCAGATAAAGTCTTGGTAATTTAGTTTTGTTTTTAATATGTGTCTGTTTCATATGCATTTCTGACAAGAAACTGCTCTACTATTCAACATGGTAATAGTTCATTTTTCTCCCAAAACGGTTTTCTGCCACGCTGACATACGATGTAACCCTTAAAAGCATGTGCTAATGTTCGCGAGCGATGGCAAATTTAACTTGCACTAGAAACGCGAACAGTCCATAATTGTGTATCATTGTCCAGGGATTGCATCTGAGCAGTCCCCATTAGACTCTACACAAGGTTTTCTAGATAGATTTGGTGGGACATAGAAACATTTTTTTTGTTTTAGTGGCCAGCAGGAATAACCGTTTTAATGTGCAGACTGATATCTCGCAAAGGGATAAGGTACTATTTCGCTTGTGACCTCGTTGTCTTTTATTAGAAAATGATAAGCTTGAGACTCTGATGTCAGTGACGAAAATTCGGTGTCCCAAAAATCTTGAAATAAAAAAAAAAAAAAGATCAGTAAACAACAACAAAAAACAAAAGCAAAAAACATGCCAGTCTCAAGGGATGAAAGATCACAACACTTGCGTGTGCATTTTCGATGAATCAGTCATTCGGTAGAAGCAATACACAATGAGGGGAGGGGTGCATAACAGTATTAGCTGCATGCTTTAATTACCCGACCAGTTAATGATCACTGAAGTGTGAACTGCCAACACCTGTTTAACTACAGCTTGCTTAGCAAGTACATGTAAATAACGGTACTGTTGCAGGTGTGAAAAATGCACAACGGATTATTAGTTTTCTTTTAAGATGCTTCCAACGGTGGCAGGCTTTGAACTCTGTCAACTAATCTGATCATAATTAGTAGTAGTCCCAGGGGAAAAAAACATGCATGCGGCGGACTCTGCTTTGGGAATTTTTAGGAGTCCGGACCCTGATTTATGCGTCCCGGGATGCAGGATTCTGCGTCTCTGAGAACCCTGATACTAGTGTGCAGTCCTTTATTTCCAAAGCTGTTTTTTTTTTAATTTAACTTCTGAACTGGATGAAAATAGATACTCCTAGATAGGGCTGGCCAAACAAAGCCAAAATGCTAATAATTATTGGTCCTTTCACTTTGAATAGTTAATCACTCAAAATTGAAAGAAGATATGGTCAGTGAATGTGGTGCAGTGGAAAGGCGTCGGATTCAAGATTGTGAGTTAGCAGTTTGTCCCCAGAGAGCACAAAGTGTTGTGTTCTTGAGCAAGACACTTTATCCACATTGCTTAGTACTGGTTTCTACCCAGGAAGACCTGCACATAATACTCAGAAAATGAGAAAATGAGGGTGTCACAGCACATATATATATATATATATATATATATATATATATATATATATATATATATATATATATATATATATATATATATATATATATATAAGTTGGGAAAAGGAGCATAACATCTAACAAAAAATCTTTTTGGTAGCACTGGATCCAGAAAGGATGCTGAAATGATAGGCGTTAAACTATATGTTGAGAGTTAATCATTAACAGTGCAAATAATTTGTTTACCTGAGGCCTTTCGGCTTTCGCCTTCTTCAGAGGTTTTCTATTTTAAACAAAGACATAAAAATGTAAAATTTACGAATAAAAGATTGTGCCCTTTACGGGCCCATGTTATCTAGCCCGCTGCGACTTAATAACTGAGCGTGTTTAGAAATATGTGAAATGTAAACAATACGCGTAAACACAACGTGCAAAAAGTAGAAAGTTTATCTTCAAAACGTATAAAGCTTATCTTTACTATCAACACCACTGTGTCCATATACGCAATGTATACGATGCACATAAACCCTACACCAAAAGGGATATACACCAAACTGAGTGTTTTACACCAATACATAAGGCAAATGGGCCCAACTTGCGTAAAATCATATGAACAAAACATACCACATAAACTGTCGCATGCCCTGACTTAGGAACGATGATTCCCTCTACTGGTCGCCCTTGTTGATCCCATATGGCCGTAGAGTGTTCAGACGTCGGATCCAATAGCTAATCCGAAAGCAAGAGAGAGCTATTGGATCCGACGTCTGAACACTCTACGGCCATATGGGATCAACAAGGGCGACCAGTAGAGGGAATCATCGTTCCTAAGTCAGGGCATGCGACAGTTTATGTGGTATGTTTTGTTCATATGATTTTACGCAAGTTGGGCCCATTTGCCTTATGTATTGGTGTAAAACACTCAGTTTGGTGTATATCCCTTTTGGTGTAGGGTTTATGTGCATCGTATACATTGCGTATATGGACACAGTGGTGTTGATAGTAAAGATAAGCTTTATACGTTTTGAAGATAAACTTTCTACTTTTTGCACGTTGTGTTTACGCGTATTGTTTACATTTCACATATTTCTAAACACGCTCAGTTATTAAGTCGCAGCGGGCTAGATAACATGGGCCCGTAAAGGGCACAATCTTTTATTCGTAAATTTTACATTTTTATGTCTTTTGTTTAAAATAGAAAACCTCTGAAGAAGGCGAAAGCCGAAAGGCCTCAGGTAAACAAATTATTTGCACTGTTAATGATTAACTCTCAACATATATATATATATATATATATATATATATATATATATATATATATATATATATATATATATATATATATATATATATATATATATATATAAAGAAATGTTAGTTCTGCTATTTTAACTTAACTTTGCTATAAAATGCATTATCATGCATGAAAACAGTTTGTAGTCAATATCTATTGTTTAAATTACCTATGCTCAAAACAGGTCTGCAGCCACTCTAACAGTATCTGCAGTTAGAGTGGCTGCAGGCGTGTTTTGAGCATAGGTGGTTTAAACAATAGATATTAACTACAAACTGTTAAGGCCAAATAAAAAAGTATGTTTCAGGTTACATGGAATTTTAAAATAGGGGCGGAAGGTTGGAAACTATTTTTGTTTTGTTAAAAGTTTTTATATGAGGTTTACAATATGGCCAAACAGGGAAATCCCCCAAAAAAGCTTAAAAACTTCAGGGTCGGTGATGGAAAATTAGGCACTAGTTAGGTTCTAGTTAAAGATACTGAGTGATTCTTGACAGACTGCATGTTTACATAATCTAAAAATATATCCAATGTGCTTGTATTCTGGATGAAATCAATATTGCATTTTACAGCTGATGCAGATTACAAGCAACCACCAAGTATTGGCCATCAATTATGACTTGCTACAAGTTAGCCTTCAGTGAACTAGAAAAACGGAAAGCTCAAAATTGGAAAAACATACACATCTTTGTGATTTGAGATAGGACTCATATTTGGTCTCATGTATGAAGGAAAATCTCTTTTGGTTTAAACTTAATATTATTTATATAATATATATTTAGATACATTGTATAAGAAAACATCAGGGCCCAGATGTTCAAAGCGTCGTTAGCTTAATGAGCTCGTTAAGGGTCATTTCGTTAACTATTTTAGCGGATTCAATATACAATATTCTGATTTTTTTTGCTGAAAAAATGTGGGTAGCTTTTGCAATTTTTTCAGCAAAAAATTTCAGCATATTTGCGTGTCACTCAATGTAAATTTTAACGAATCGTTAACTAACGATGTCGTTAACTTTGAACAACTGGGCCCAGTATCACAAATGCAAACATTATACAGAAGCGATCCAGAAGAAAGTCTAAAGACTTATATGAATTTTCTTTTCTGTCTACTGTTACATGTGACATTATTATATTAGAACAAAGAAGCTTAAAGAATAGATTTTTTGTAGCAATTTAATATATACATGTACATTAATTTAAGATGATACTTGCTTATGTACATGTATACATATAATTGTTATCGTCTCCAATGATATGCCTTCAGAGAAATTTGAGGAGAAATGAAAACTTGCCTATCTGTCTGCAAATAACTCCTTAATAGGAGTATTAGGATATGTTTTGTTATTTTTCCATAAAAATATACATTGTGGGTACTCATTAGAATTGCCTCACCAAGGCACTTCTAATGAGTACACACAATGTGTCTTTTACAGAGGATGGCAGTTCTATTGAGTATTCACAATATATGTTTTTATGGAGAACTGGAGAAAATTATCCCAGTATAAGCATCAAATACTCCTCCTTAACAGGTCGTCTGCTATCAAGATACCAAGTGTACAGTAAATGTCCTAAAATTTCAAACACTTTATATTGTACTTTCTTTGGCCTAAATTTTGCTTTTTATGCTATTGTTTCTTGAAATACTTAGTGGAATGGCAAACAATGTAGACACTGATCCAACTGCTCCTGAAGGAGTAGTCTGATCTGGGTTTGCACTGATTGCACATGCCATTTTGTCAGAAACTGGTGTTCAAAATTCTAGGACATTTACTATAATTTTATATAATACTTCTGCTGCTCTTATCTGAGAACTTATTTTCTTTTGCAGAATGCCAATAGCAAGTGTTGGATAAGGTTGAAAAACACATTTGTTTTTGAAAATCCAGTTCCTGTGTGTGTGCAAAACTAAACAACATGGCTTTAAAAGTGGATGGGTTAAGTAGTATGGAACCAAGTCCAGTGGTGCTGCAGCCACTGTGCTCTGTGCGGACTATTAACATTGACAATTCATTGGGAGATAGTGATTCGGATGATGATCTGAACCTGAGCTCTGGCGATGCTGCTTACAAGTCAGCTCATGGTCGTTTGTTGGGACTAAATGGAAAAAAGGTTGTTTACCACATTGAATTGCAATATTTTAATCCTTTCATCCCTGCAGACAAAATCAGTTCCTTTTTACCTAACAGTGTAGATCCAGATGAGATGGCTCATAACAAGTTATTTCATCAGAATCTACACTGCCATTTTTTGACATCATGAAAAAAAACCTGTATAGTTTTTACCCCCTTAAACCCCCCTTATATTCAGTAAAACTGGGGTTTACAGGGGTATACATTATTTTCTTATTTCTGCTCAGTAACATAGATTGTGGGTACTCGTTAGAACCTCCTCGGTGAGGCAGTTCTAACGAGTACCCATAATCTATGTTTTGAGTAGAAATATGAAAAATATCAGATTCAGTGATGGAATATTCATTTTGGAAACTTGGTGGTGAAATTTTCAAATCAATGCAGACAATATTTTCCAAATAATTTTCTTATTTTTCCCCTGAAAGGACTGAAATTCCATGAACCTGTAAAGCATTCAAAATTGTAGCAGGTACAATTCTAATTTTTTTTTTTTTAACTTTTTAAAAAAAAACAAAGCTTTACATTTCATGTGAATCATCTGCTGGGACCTCTCATGGGGGATAATTCAGCAAACTGACAATATTTTTTTTTTATTTTTTTTGCATAAAATAGGCTTTGACATTTCATGCAAATTGTAGGAGACAGTTTGCATGAAATGTCAGAACCTGTTGTCTGGGAAAAATAAGAAAAAATACTTTCAAATATTGTCTGCTGAATACATTATATATGTCGAGGGGTATATAGTTTTCATCTTTCTGTCCGTTGATAGTCTGTTCATCTGTTTGTTATTCAGTAGCGCTCGAAGAAATCTGCTTTTAAGAGCTCATAACTTCCACATCTTGAGATGTGTTAAGTCCATTGGTATGATAGATATTGGTCCAAAGTTTTTATCATTACCATCCAAATCCATGTCTGTGTCCTTGAGGTCAAGGTCACAGAATTTTTATGTTAAAGTGTTTAAGTTAAAGTTTTTAAGACCTCTTGTCTTCCAAGCCTTACTATAGATTTAATTTATATTTGGTATGATGATAGATATTGGTCCAAAGTTTTTATCAGTATCATTTGCACCCATACCCATGGCCTTGAGGTCAAGATCATGGACTTGGAATTTCCATGGTAGAGTTTTTGTGTTAAAGTTTTTTCAAGACCTCATACCTTTCCAGCCCTTTTTTAGACAGTTTATATTTGGTATGGTGATAGATACTGGTCCATAGTATATTAGTAGTGCAAAGCTCAAGGTCAAGGACTAAAAATTGAGGTCAGGGTCATGGACTAAAAATTTTCATGTTTATGTTAAAGGTTTTTTTAAGCGCTCATTGCTTTCATGCATGTGATGGATTTAGTTCATACTTAGTATGATGAAAGATACTTATTCTAACTTTGATTCAGCACCATCCTCACCCATGCTGAAGGTCATGGACTTAGAATTTCAGGTTTAAGTTTTTCAGCCTTAGCCGTTTAAAGTAGAGGCAGTGGCACTGGTTGCGGATATATTTGGCCCACTAGTTTTATCCAGTTTACCAAGCGTAAAGGGTTAATATGCACTGACATGTAAATAGAATGGCTGATGTTGTTTCCAATTGCTAACACTGGCTTCTTTAGTGTGAATTGTTTGTTGGTCCAAAATGAAATGTGTTGTTTCAGCATAGGGAAGGTAGCAATGTGAATATGCTGCTCCCCAGAAGATTTATTATGAATAAGTTTTACTGTGCAATGAATCAGTATGAAATGACTAGTCACCAAAAGGGTTGGGGACACATGAACAGTGCAGTCCTAGATTTGCATGCACAGTTTTAACAACAAAGTCAGTAAAAGAATTACAATATCACAAGTTTTAAGGTGACTGAATACACCAGATGATTTTAATGCTTTTCTTCAGATTGTTGAATCTTTTCCTGCCTTTTCATTAAATTTGAAACTAGGCGGCTAAAGCCATAAAATAGAGGTCAGGTGCTAGACAGATTTACAAAAGATCTCTTAAGAAAGGTTTAAGGGAATGGATGCAATTTCAAGGGAGACAACCTTTCAAAGTGGTTTTGCATCCCTTCTGAAAAGGGGTCCACCCTAAAAGCAAAAAAAAAAAAAAGAAAAAAAAAAAAAAAAAAAATCCAGAGATAATGCTTTCAAAATGGTTTTCCTTCATTTTCCGTATAGAGGTCTACTTTAAAAGGAAAGAATTTGCTCCTTTAGGAGTAAATTCTTAGACCCCATTTCATTTAGAGGATTGCAGTGCAGAAATGAAAACAGAAAGCTACAAAAGTTGGCTCCAGGTGTATCCAGTCCCAGTAGAAGGCCATGCTGAAAGAGTAGAAGGCAATATAGCCTCCTGCTAATGAAAAGGCTGATTTTCAGAAGTGAGCTACCACAACCACTCCAAGTTTAACCCTTGTCCTGCTGAACCCGGATATACCTTGCCTTTGCAAACAGTGTAGATCCAGATCAGTTGGCTTCTGAAGAAGCCAACTGATCTGGATCTGCTCTGTTTGCCATTCAGTATTTGAATTTGTATCAACAACTTGGATCAAGTAATCTGATTGGCTGAAAATTAGGAGTAGGCGTGGCATCTTAATTTATTCAGCAGGACAAGGGTTAAGACACCTTACTGCCCTTCCATACTTCTAAAATTCCAACAATACCATTTTACTACCAGTTGATTTGTCTAACAAACTGCAGTTTTTGATCTGGATCTGCACCTGCTGTTTCCCTTGAAAATGTATTTATTCTTAAAAAAAATATGTGTAAAACTGATGCCTAGTTAATAAGGTTTAACAAGTTAATGTAAGCATTAAGTACAGTACAAAACTCACTGAGATTTTAGACCATTACTTCAGTATCATGCTTTATGATAACCAACTTGGCCCGTATTTACCTAACATTTGGATTCGCCGTCTGACTGGAGACCAGGTCGTGGGTTCAGCCCAGCCGAGGTCGGCAATATTCTTTCGTGGAGATCATGAAATATTTTCTACAGTCATTCTCTCCCTTCCGCTGATTCAAGAAACGCAGTTGTCAGTTTCTGGCAAAAGAATGTGCACAAGACTGGTTAACCGCTTAGAGGACTAAGCCTGCCAGTAAACGTGTGGCTAGGTAAACTGACCGCGCTTGGCATGACCCCATTGGGTTGACTGATTCGTAAAACCTCATCACAAACAAACCTAACATTTACCTTAGATATTCAAACAGACTGAAGCAAACAGTGGGGACCAGGTCAGATGCTACAGAATGCAGTGTTTGATCAGGATCTACCCTACTGATCATCCATCCAACAATTTTAGACACATCAGTGGTTAGTAAAATAAGACTTGTTCAAATTTTTAAGGACAAGTATGTAAGGCAAGTAAACATAGCTCCAGATAAGATAGGGTATCCACATAATATTTTTCTTATTTCTCTATGAAAGCATATGTTGTGAGTACTCAAAAGTGCCTTGCTTAGGTGCTTCTGATGAGTGCCCATGTCCCACAACATAATTGTATTTTCATGGTGAAATAAAAAAAAGTATTAGTACTTTGCGGATGAAAAAAATGGCTAAGGTATATGGAACTATGATTTACCCTTGCCATGCTGAATAAATTAAGATGCCACACCCATTTCTAATTTCCAGCCAATCAGATTACTTAATCCGTTTTTTTGATAGAAATTCACATATTTAATGACAAACAGTGCAGATCCAGATCAGTTGGCTTCTTCAGAAGCCAATGAAGAAGCCAACTGATCTGGATCTACACTATTTGCTAAGACAAGGCATGTCTTATTCAGCAAGAAAAGGGTTAATGGATATGACTAATTTTGGAATCTTGTTTTCAGAGTACAATAAGTACATGTAGTCATTCCACAATTTGTGAAGAAGAAGAGGAGGACGATGATGAAGAAGTACATTCTCGTCTCGGGGACTTCTTCACAGCACCATGTCGAGCTGCCGAACAAGCAGAGGAGTTTGTAAAGAAAGTGTGGGAAGCTGGTTGGAGGGTAGTGCATCATAATTCCTTACCAAACTGGCTTAAAGACAATGATTTTCTCCACAAAGGACACAGAGTGCCAACAAACTCTTTCATGGCATGTTTCAAGTCTATATTTAGAATCCACACTGAGACAGGAAACATATGGACACATCTCTTAGGTATTTACGTTCTGGTTGTCGTGTTGCTCGTTTGTGTTTGTCTGTCTGTCATTTATCTGTGCGTCTGTGCACACCCAAATTCTAAATTCTTGTATCTGAGAGTTCATTCCGTGCCCCCACCCTCTATCACACACACATATCACTGCATGTTTCCCACCATCCCAAACCTGAATACCAGACTCCGACTGGTGATAAGAACATGACCATAAAATCCTAATGAGTGAATTTGGCATAAGAAAATCAGGACAACCACTGTGACCAATTTAGTCAGCAGGAAATACACATGGTTATTTGAGCTCAGTTTGCATTTAGAACATCTTTTTGATAAGATCTTTCAAGTTTGTGAAATCTGTTGTGAACAGGTATCCAGAATGGCCACCATGGCCATATATGGTACAAAAAAAAAATTAAACAACTTCAAGGGTGACTGAGCTCAAATTGCACATGGAACATCCTCAGAAGCGTCCCTTTCTGTACTGTCAAGCATATCTGACTCATTATTATAGCTGTTTCAATACCAAATCAAATCATTGAATATACCATTTTGTCACAAATGACCCTCATGGGCTGACACTGCATTAAACATGAGCTCTTCATCAACATCCTCAGATAAGAAGTTCTTTTAAAGTTTGTAGACACTTTTGAGAACTGATACGCAAGAGGACTGCCATGATAGTATGTGCTAAATACTGGTAAAAAAATAAGATAGAAAACTTCAAGCACAGAACATAGCCTATCAATGACACCAAGAAAACCCGGACACAACTGCCAAAGTATCAAGTTTGAGGTCAGATTGCATTTGGAGCATTCTTGAAACAAGGTCTTTCAAAGTTTCCAAAAGTGTCTTGGAATCCACAGCTGTGGTGGTGCAATGACTAGCATGTAGGGTTAAACACATAAACAGCTTCTGAAACTGAAAAGCTGATTTAAGATTACAAGTGCAGCATCCTAGAAATACATTAAGATATCAATTTTATGAAAATAATTTGGAATCCTCATCTAAGCTGAGTGCCCAGATCTTGTGTGGAATAAAACCCCTTTAAACAATTTCACCAAAACTGTAAGACAGGTTATACTCAAACTGCATATGGAACATCCTTGTTTACTCTTTCACCCCTGAGTTTCTGAAATGGACTCTTCCATCTCTGAATTTCGACACATATTAGTTTCATTCGAAATTCAGAAGCAGAGTGGTGAACAGTGTAGATCCAGATGAGATGGCTCATTATGAGCCATCTCATCTGGATCTACACTGTTTTCAAAGGTATCTGTACTGGTCTGCAGGGATGAAAGGGTAATTAACTGCCTGCTCAAAACTGACAACTGGTGGTCTGCAGCCATTGCTTAATAAAGACAATAAAGATACCCAGAAAAGACCACAATTATGGAATACTACCCTCCTAACTAGGATCAGGATCAGTAACAGCAAGCGTGGTATCATCGCTAAAGTGAATGTTATTGGCGATAAGCATGAGCCTTTTAGGTTTTCGCCGGCCTCGGTGGCTCAGTTGGATGCGCGTCCGACTGGAGATCAGGAGGTCGCGGGTTCAACCCCCGCCGAGGTTGGCAACATTCTTTCGTGGAGATTGATCATGAAATATTTTCTACGGTCATTCACTCCCTTCAGCTGATTCAAGAAGGGCAGTTGTCAGTTTCTGGCGAAAGAATGTGCACAATACTGGTTAACCGCTTAGAGGACTAAGCCTGCCCAGTAAACGTGTGGTTAGGTAAACTGACCGCTCTCAACATGACCCCATTGGGGTGACTGGGCCGTAAAACTTCAACACAAACAAACTTTTAGGTTTTCAGTCAGATCTTTATGTATATTGCAGTTATCTATTATTGTACCCCTTTCAAGGATGTTATGATTAACTACAACATACACTTGTGTGAGAAATAAAAAAAAATAAAAAATAAAAATAGGCATGCATCTTGTCCTCAACTTCAGTTGAACTTCTTTTTTTTCAGGATTTATAGCTTTTCTGGGTATAACTGTATATTTTCTGACTCGACCAACACTAGAGATCCAGTTGCAGGAGAAGGCTGTGTTCTCTGCATTCTTTCTTGGAGCAATCCTGTGTTTAGGCTTCTCCTGGGTGTTTCATACTGTCTTCAATCACTCACAGAGAATTGGAAAACTCTTCAACAAGTAAGAAAAATTAGCTTTACATTAACCCATTGTAGTCTGGATACCCGTAAAAGGGTAATTGGCAAACAGTGCAGACCCAGATCAGATGCCACAGAATGCGGTGTCTGATCAGGGTCTTCACTGTTTGCAAATAGCTCAACCATTTTCCTCCAGGAATATCTACATATAGCCTGACATACCTAAAATCAAAATTATACTCTTCCAATATATACTGTAGGGGAGTTCATTCAGTCTACAATGGGTTAAATAATGGGATTCCTTAGTAGTTACTTTTTTACCAAAACATACTGATAGTTTTCTTATTATTCTGTAAAAACATACAGTAAAACCTGGCCTGATGGGTGCATCAGAAAACGACCACCTTCCTAAAACAGACATGCTTTGCCAGTCATATTTTAAAGCCTTTTGTGGCATCCGGTCTGCACAATTTTCTTAGGCCTATCTGTCCAGATACTTGGGATAGATGGCCTCGGTGACTCAGTTGGATGCGACGTCCAACTGGAGACCAGGAGGTTGTGGGTTCAATCCCCACCATGGTCGGCAACATTCTTTCTTGGAAATTGATCATGAAATATTTTCTACGGTCAATCTCTCTTTTCCGCTGATTCAAGAAGGCAGTTGTAAGTTTCTGGCGAAAGAATGTGCACAATACTGGTGAACCACTTAGAGGACTAAGCCTACCCAGTAAACGTGTGGTTAGGTAAACTGACTGTGCGCGACATGACCCCATTGGTGTGACTGGGCCATAAAACCTCAACACAAACAAACTTGGGAAAGATAGGGGAATCTTCATATCCCCCGCCCTCCCTCCCCCCCCGCCAACCCACCCACTGAAACTCTGTTTGTGGGTGGTATACTGTTTTCAGATTGTCCATCCGTCCATCTGTCCATTAACTTTGGTCCTTGTGGTGGATATCTAAGAAGCACTGTCTGACTAATGGTCAGGAGGTTGAAGGTTAGACAACCCCTCCCCTGGGTCGGCAACATTCTTCCATGGAGAGCGATCCTGAAATATTTTCTGTGGTCATTCTCTCCCTTCTCCGGCAGTTGTCAGTTTTTGGCGAAAGAATGTGCACAATTCTGGTTAACCGCTCACTTAGAGGACTAAGCCTGCACGGTAAATGTGTGGCTAGGTAAAGTGGCCGAGCTCGATATGGTCCCATTGAGTTAGACTAGGCTGTAAAACTTCAACACAAAAAACGAACAAGCACTGATTATTGGCAATTTCTTGTATAATGTTCTTGTTTGTAACTAAGCTGTTACTATTTGAGTTTTTAGCTCACCTGAGCTGAAGGCTCAAGGTGAGCTTTGTGATCACTCACCGTCCGTCGTCGTTGGCGTCGTCGTCCGTATGTCCGTCCGTCCACAATCTTTAAAGAACATCTCCTCCTAAACCACTGATTGGATTTTGACCAAACTTCACAGGAATGATCCTTGGTTGGTCCTCTTTCAAAGTTGTTCAAATGGTTCCTGTCCGTTGCATATCTAGGTCACAGGAGCTAAAAATAGATTTTTTAACTAAAAACTTAAAAAATCTTCTTGTCAGCAACCACTGGACCGATTTCAATATAATTTTGCAGAAATGTTCTTTTGGTGATCCTCTACCAAGATTGTTCAAGCCATTCGGATTCGTCAAAAAACATGGCCGCCAGGGGGCGGGGCTTATTTTCCCTATATATCTATATAGAAAACTTTAAAAATCTTCTTGTCAGAAACCACTGGAACGATTTCAATATAATTTTGCAGAATTGTTCCTTCGGTGATCCTCTACCAAGATTGTTCAAGCCATTTGGATTCGTCAAAAAACATGGCCACCAGGGGGCGGGGCTTATTTTCCCCATATATCTATATAGAATACTTTAAAAATCTTCTTGTCAGAAACCACTGGACCGATTTCAATATAATTTTACAGAAATGTTCCTTTGGTGATCCTCTACCAAGATTGTTCAAGCCATTTGGATTCATCAAAAAACATGGCCGCCAGGGCGCGGGGCTTATTTTCCCTATATATCTATATAGAAAACTTTAAAAATCTTCTTGTCAGAAACCACTGGACCGATTTCAATATAATTTTGCAGTAATGTTCCTTTGGTGATCCTCTACGAAGATTGTTCAAGCCATTTGGATTCATCAAAAAACATGGTCGCCAGGGCGCGGGGCTTATTTTCCCTATATATCTATATAAAAAACTTTAAAAATCTTCTTGTCAGAAACCACTGGATCGATTTCAATATAATTTTGCAGAAATGTTCCCTCGATGATCCTCTACTCCTCTACTAAGATTGTTCAAGCCTTTTGGATTCGTCAAAAAACATGGTCGCCAGGGGGCGGGGCTTATTTTCCCTATGTATCTATATAAAAAACTTTAAAAATCTTCTTGTCAGAAACCACTGGATCGATTTCAATATAATTTTGCAGAAATGTTCCTTCAGTGATCCTCTACCAAGATTGTTCAAGCCGTTTGGATTCGTCAAAAAACATGGCCGCCAGGGGCGGGGCTTATTTTCCTTATATATCTATATAGAAAACTTTAAAATCTTCTTGTCAGAAACCACTGGACCGATTTCAATATAATTTTTCCAGAAATGTTTCTTCGGTGATCCTCTACCAAGATTGTTCAAGCTGCCATGATTCGTCAAAAAACATGGCCGCTAGGGGGGCGGGGTTTATTTTCCCTATATAGAAAAGGTTAAAAATCTTCTTGTCATAAACGACTGGACCGATTTCAATATAACTTGGCAAAAATGTTTCCTTAGTGACCCTCTATCAAGATTGTTCAAGCCGTCATGATTTGTCAAAAAACATGGCCGCTAGGGGGAGGGGGTGGGGGGGGGGGGGGGGCTTATTTTCCCTATATATCTATATAGAAAACTTGAAAAAATCTTGTCATCAGAAACCACAGGACTGATTTCAATATAACTTCGCAGAAATGTTTCCTTGGTGACCCTTTACCAAGATTGTTCAAGCCGTTATGATTTGTCAAAAAACATGGCCGCTAGGGGGCCGGGCTTATTTTCCCTATATATCTATACAGAAAATTTTAATGATCTTCTTTTCAGAAACCACTGGACCGATTTCAATATAACTTTGCAGGAATGTTTCTTATGTAACCCTCTATCAAGATTGTTCAAGCCGTCATGATTCGTCAAAAAACATGGCCGCCAGGGGGCAGGGCATATTTTCCTTATATATCTATATAGAAAACTTTAAAACTCTTCTTGTCAGAAACCACTGGACCGATTTCATTATAACTTTGCAGAAATGTTTCCTTGGTGACCATCTTCTAAGATTGTTCAAGTTATCATGATTCGTCAAAAAACATGGCTGCCGGGGGCGGGGCTTATTTTCCCTATATATCTATATATAAAACTTTAAAAATCTTCTTTTCAGAAACCAATGGACCTATTTCAATACAAATTGGTAGGAATGTTTCTTTGGTGACCCTCTACAAAGATTGCTCAAGCCATCATGATTCGTCAAAAAACATGGCCGCTAGGGGGCGGGGCTTATTTTCCCTATATATCTATATAGAAAACTTTAAAAATCTTCTCGTAAGAAACAGTTGGACTAAGTTCAATGTAACTTGGCAGGAATGTTTCTTTGGTGACCTTCTACCAAGATTGTTCAAGCCTTCATGATACGTCAAAAACCATGGCCCCCAGGGGGGTGCGGGGCTTATTTTTCATATATATCTGCATATAAAATTCTTCTTGTCACATACCCCATGACCAATTTCAATATTACTTGGCTTGAATGTTGCTTTGGTGACCCTCTACCAAGATTGTACAAGCAATCATGATTCGTCAAAAAACATGGCTGCCATGGGGTGGGGCTTATTATCCCTATATATCTAAATAGAAAACTTTAAAAATCTTCTTGTCAGAAACCACTGAACAGATTTCAATATAACTTGGCAGGAATGTTCCTTTGGTGACCCTCTACCAAGTTTGTTCAAGCTGTCATGATTCGTCAAAAAACATGGCCGTTAGGGGTAGGGCTTTATAGCTATATAAAACACTTTAAACCACTGGACCAATTTCAATATAACTTGGTGACCCTCTTTTAAGATTCAGTTCAAGTCATCAAGATGCATTAAAAAAACATGGACGGGGTGTGATGGGTGTGTGTGGGGGGGGGGGGGGGGGGGGGGGGGGTTGTGGGGGCAGGGGGTTGGTGCTATAAAATTTATACAAAAATCCTAGAGCAGTGAACTTGTCTGAAACTTCAACAGTAAATATGCAAATCTGTTTGCTCAGGTGAGCGATATAGGACCATCATGGTCCTCTTGTTTCAATATTTACCATATGTAATTTTTTGCATTGCATGTCTCATTTTATGTAGTTAACTTCAGTAGGGACATTACAATAAGGCACTACCTATTTATATTTTTAGCTCACCTGAGCTAAAGGCTCACAAGGTGAGTTTATAGTATACCAATGGTCTGTTGTCGGTCTACACTTTCATCAAACATCTTCTCAGAAACCACTGGACCAATTGCAGTCAGATTTTATATGGTCACAAGTAACTGGGTTGACCTTGACCTATTTTACAACAAGGTTAACTTTGTTCATTTAGGCTTTTACATTTGAAAAGTCTGTAGACTTTCAAACATCTCCTCAGAAAACACTGGACCAATTAAAGTCAGATTTTATATTGAACAGCTATGCCTGGCGGGAACAAAAGTATATATAATTGGTCCTGGTCACTTGACCAAGATGGTCGCCATGCCCATATATGGTAAAAAAACTTTTAAAAATCTTTCTTCTTCAGAACTGTGTCTTGAAACTTGGCACACAGGAAAAGGGACTTGAGCCCTACAAAGTATATATAAATCATGATCTAGGGTTGACCATGACCCATTTTACAACAAGGTCTACTTTGTTCATTTAGATTTTACATTTGGAAAAATCCATCAACACATTCAAACATTTTCTCATCAGAAACCCTTGGACTGAATAGTCAGATTTTATATGGAACATCTGTGCCTTGGAGGAACAAAAATTTATATAATTTGTCCTGGTTACATGGCCGAGATGGCCACCATATAGTACAAACCCTTTAGAAGTCATCTTCTACAGAACCACAAGTTGGCCTTGAAACTTGGCACACAGCATCAGAGACATTTATATAAATGATGACCCTGTGTTGACCTTGGCCTGTTTTACAAGAAGGTCAGCTTTATTCACTTAGGCTTTTACATGGGAAAATCCTGAAAAAAAAAAATATATATATATATATAAAATCAAAGTTTATGAGCCTAAGTTTTTAAATTTGGTATACAAGTAAAGCACCTTGGCAGTATTTGTTTGGCAGAAAATCCAGCTTTTATTAGTCTCATCTGTACCTTTTCTTTTTTAGCTTGTCTGGTAATTAGGTGAGTGATAAGGGCCTCCTTGGCCCTCTTGTTTCATATTTCTTGACAAAAACTTGTTGAGGGACTTTTTAAAAGTGCCTAGGCGCAGTAGCTTCCAAGGCGTACCCACAACTTGTTTTTTTGTGGACAAGTAAGAGAAATATTAATCTTTTGTATAACCTCATCTATCTATGGCTGTGAATTGTAAAATTTAATCTTTAAAATATTTTGTTTTCTGTTTCAGACTGGATTACTGTGGTATTGCCTTCCTAACAATGGGATCCTTTGTACCTTGGCTGTATTATAGTTTCTACTGTCGACTTGGGGCAAAGATTACATATCTGGTACTGATATTTCTACTCGGAACTCTCTGTATTGTTGTGTCGCTGTGGGACAAATTCAGCGAACCAAGGTTCAGAGTATTAAGAGCAGGTACTGTACATAATGCCTAATGGGCAAGAACTTTTTTCCATTTGCATTCGAAGTGAGTGAATATACTTATAAATTATCTACCATTATTGATAAGGAAACATCTTTTCCTGTTTACACTCCTTTGTGCCAATACCCTTCTGTAAAGGGGTCTACTCTAAAAGGAAAGAAATTAGAGTAGAGCCCTTTTCAACAGGGAATATAAGCCTTGAGAGTATGTTATTTCCCTTTAAGAGGATACAATTGGTGGATTTCCTGCCATTTGTTTTTTACAAGGGAGACAGCATAGCTTCAGATAAGGCCCTTTTTCCAATTGAAAAGTAATGTTATTTTTCTTATTTCTGTATGAAAACATATGTTGTGGTTCTCATTAGAAGTGCCTCACCGAGGCACTTCTAATGAGTACCAACAACATATGTTTTCATGGAAAATAAGAAAAATACTATGTGGATATCCCCTCTTAGCTGGAGCTATGGAGACAGATTTTGTGACTTTCTGTTTGCTTCCCTGCAAGCTCTTTTGAAAAGGAACTATGCTTAAAGGAAAATTCACTCACAAGGGAACAAAACTATTTTAACAGAGTTGTGTATCTTGAAAATTTATCAATTTTCATTAAGGTTTTTACCTGCTGGTTTCAAAGGGAAAAAGGTTGTCTGGCTGGTGTTTGAAAACTTTCTGAATTGCAGGATACTCATAAAGCAAGTGTTTGGGGATCAAATTGTTCCTTTAAGAGTAGCTCCTAATGAGAAGGGAGTAAAAGATTTCCATGTCAGGTATTTCCCTGAATGGTTTGTCCATTCCGTTAATGTATTTGCTGTTTGCCTATAAAGTCGAGAGATATTGTAAGAAGATACTATATACAATGAAGATAAAAAGTTTTGATGTAGAAATCTTCTTTCATGACTGACATAATACAGTCAAACCTGTGTTAGTGGTCACCTCTATTAAGCAGCCAACCTGTATTAAGCAGCCAGAGGAAAGATGCCCCAAAATTCACAGACGTATATTTGAACTGTATTAAGCAGCCACCTGCCTTCAGAAGCCACATTTTAAGCTTCCCACGGGTGGCTGCTTAAGACAGGTTTGACTGTATACTGCAAAAATCTTTGTGGAGATTGCTCATGAAATCATCCGGCAACATTCTTTCATGGAGATTGATCATGAAATATTTTCTACGGTCATTCTCTCCTTTCGCTGATTCAAGAAGGGCAGTTGTCAGTTTCTGGCGAAAGAATGTGCACAATACTGGTTAACTGCTTAGAGGACTAAGCCTGCCCAGTAAAGGTGTGGTTAGGTAAACTGACTGCGCTCGACATGACCCCTTGGGTTGACTGGGCCGTAAAACCTCAACACAAACAAATACACTGATTTAAGAGGGGAAGATGTCAGTTACTGTGGAAAGTATGTGCACTAAGTACTGGACAATATAGAGGACTGCCTGCCCAGGAAAAGTGTGATTAAATTAACTGATTGGCTTGATATGGCCATAACAGTATTGAAATTTTCATAGGTCTAGATAAGGGAGGGTATCCGGTAAATATTTTTCTTATTTCTCCACAAAAACTTATGTTTGGATTGAAAAAAAACACCTTAACTAGTGCTATGATTGAATGGGTGATGAAACTCCAAAGCAAACAAACATTCACAAATAAGTATGAAAAACTGAAGTTGTATGGATGAACTAGCAGACAGACCAACAAAGTGACAGAATGATGAAAACTATGATACTTTGGCCTTGGGTGAAAGTAACACAGTTTCCTCTTGCCTCAGTAGATAAATCGGAAGTAGACTAATTGGTACTGTAGACAGCTTGAAGTGAATGAATTGAAATTAAACGGCTTGTCTTCATCTCTGCTTGCCTGCAGTCTGGTACTAAAAGTCTCAGGACGGGATTTTTTTCCTTTTTTTTTTTTTTTTTTTTTTTTTAAATTATTCCATTTGTGCACAATAAAGTTTACAAATCTTTTCGAAGTTGAAATACCAAAATATATGTCCCTTTGGAGAAGTTAACCCTTATGTGCCAATCACAGCTGCAGCAAACAGCATTTTTAGCTCACCTGAGCTCTGCTCAGGATGAGCTATTGTGATCACTTTTCGTCCGTGCGTCCGTCCGTGCGTCCGTCCGTCCGTGCGTCCGTCCGTTAACATTTTCAAACGACTTCTCCTCTGAAACCGCTGAGCCAATTTTGCTCAAATTTCATATGGAGCCTCCTTAGGGTGGGGGAACGAAAAATTGCTAAAATGGTCGCGGTCCGTTGACCAAGATGGCCGCCACGCCCATATATGGTAAAAACCTTTAAAAATCTTCTTCTCCAGAACCGAGAATGCCGTGGAGCTGAACCTTTGCAGGAATCATCGGGGACGGGAGGTCTACCAAAATTGCTAAAAGAATTGTCGTACGTTGACGTTTGACCTTTTTACGGCAAGGTCAAGTTTGCTTCCCTATGCATTTGTATGGGAAAAACCTTTAAAAATCTTCTTCTCCGAAACCGAGCATGCCTTATGGCTGAATCTTTGCATATATCTTTGGGAACAGGAGAGCTACCAAAATTGCTAAAATAATGGTCGTACATGGACATTTGACCTTTTTACGTTAAGGTCAATTTTGCTTCCTTATGCATTTGTATGGGAAAAATGACCAGAATTTCAAACTTCTCCTCTGGAGCCTCTGAGCCAATTTTGCTCAAATTTCATATGGAGCCTCCTTAGGGTGGGGGAACAAAAAATTGCTAAAATGGTCACGGTCCGTTGACCAAGATGGTCGCCACGCCCATATATGGTAAAAACCTTTAAAAATCTTCTCCTTCAGAACCTAGAATGCCTTTGGGCTGAACCTTGGCAGGAATCATCGAGGACAGGAGGTCTACCAACATTGCTAAAAGAATTGTCGTACGTTGACGTTTGACCTTTTTACGGCAAGGTCAAGTTTGCTTCCCTGTGCATTTGTATGGGAAAAACCTTTAAAAATCTTCTTCTCCAAAACTGAGCATGCCTTATGGCTGAATCTTTGCATATATCTTCGGGAACAAGAGGGCTACCAAAATTGCTAAAATAATGGTCGTACATTGACATTTGACCTTTTTACGTTAAGGTCAATTTTGCTTCCTTATGCATTTGTATGGGAAAAATGTTCAGAATTTCAAACAACTTCTTCTCTGGAGCCTCTGGGCCAATTTTGCTCAAATTTCATATGGAGCCTCCTTAGGTAGGGGGAACAAAAGATTGCTAAAATGGTCACGGTTCGTTGACCAAGATGGGCGCCACGCCCATATATGGTAAAAACCTTTATAAATCTTCTTCTCTAGAACAGAGGATGCTTTGGGGCTGAATATTTGCATAAATCATCGGGGACAGGGGGTCTACCAAAGTTGCTAAAATAATGGTCATACATTGACATTTGACCTTTTTACGGCAAGGTCAAGTTGCTTCCTTATGCATTTGCATGGGAAAAAACATTTAAAAATCTTATTCTCCAAAACCGAGGATGGCTTGTGGCTGAATCTTTGCATATATCATCTGGAACGGGCGGTCTACCAAAGTTGCTAAAATAATTGTCATACGTTGACATTTAACCTTTTTACGGCGAGGTCAAGTTTGCTTCTGTATGCATTTGTATGGGCCCCATACATTTGTATGGAAAAAATGTTGATAATTTCAAATGGCTTTTCCTCTGAAGCCTCCGGGCCAGTGTTGCTCAAATTTCATGCGGAGCCTCCGTGGGCAGGAGAATGAAAGATTGCTAAAATGGGTATGGTCCATTGATCAAAATGGCTGCCATGCCAATATATGGTAAAAGCCTTTAAAAATCTTCTTCTCCATAACCAAATAAGCCCTGGGTCCTAATCTTTGCACAAATTATAGGGGACAGGAGATCTACCAAAATTGCTCAAATGATGGTTTATGTTGACATTTGACCTTTTTACCTCCAAGGTCAAATTTGCTTCCCTATTTGTGTGGGCCATATACATTTATATTGAAAGTATCGAAGTGACTTGTAGATCAACAGTAGTTAAAATTGTTCTGATTGGAAATCTGAGATGGCCATCATCTGGTATATATTTATAATATGTCCCTGCCACTGTGCTGTTTACATGTATAAAATCACGATTCTTCAGAAACCACTTAGCCAATTTCCACCAAATTTCACATTGATCCTTCTGTTGAAATGTGATTGATAGTTTATTCATGATCATGCTCCATTGACTGTCAGGCCCATATATTCTTCTTCAAAACTAAGAACTGCTCAAATGATGATATTTTCATTAGTTGCGATGATAGGATTGGATAAATGTTGCATAACATCTGCATGTCTGCAGTGGCTATGTCACTCAGGTGAGCGAATCGTGGCCCGTGGGCCTCTTGTTAAATATTTTAATTATTTTTCAAGGAAAATATGGCGCCACATTTCATGCTAGTCATCTGCTAGGCAGACAAATCATATAAAATAAGATCTGAAAAATAATAAAATAATATTAGACTGGTGTCTTCTACAGTTTTGTTTGGCTCCTTAAGGGTTAGTAATTATAACCCCTTATAGCCCTGCATTGCTTTCTGATTTTTTTTGTTTAATATTTCAGGTGTTTTCATAGCCCTGGGACTTAGTGGAGTGATCCCAGCCTTGCATTTTGTGATAACAGATGGCTTCTGGTTTGCAGTAGAAAAAGCTTCATTAGGCTGGCTCTCACTGATGGCCGTTCTCTATATAGTTGGAGCAGTTATTTATGCTGCCCGTATCCCAGAGAGATTGTTTCCAGGAAAGTTTGATATATGGGTAAGTTTAAAGGGGGAGTTACATATCTGCCCATGCATGGATTTCCTTCAAACTTTGCATGTTATTAATACAAGGCCCAACAACTATAAAAATGGCATTGTTTTCTAGAAAAAAAAAAATAAATATATTTGGCCTCAGTAGAGCTCCCTGATGTACACCAGGCTTATAAATATACCTGTCTTAAAACCTATCAGTATAAAATCAGCAATTCAACATGATCTCCAATAATGCTCATTGTCATAGTGGAGGAACTCCACAAGGAATATTTTACTACCATAAAGAGATTTGTATACATTTCTTTAATAAATATATCGAATATTAGAAATCAAAATCTGATTAAATTTTAGCTGAAAATAAGAAAAACAAGAAATTCATCTTCAAATTTATGAATGTTCCACTTCTTGTCAACCTATGATTTTTGCCTAAAAATAAGCCACATAATGTCCTCTCCTGATATGTGAAGTTTCATGAAATTTAAAAATTGGTGATATGTCTATAAAATGCATGATATGCACTTAGGTCAGTTTAGTGTTAAATTAAAAAAAAAAAAAAAATATTGACTAACCAAAGACGTCCCAAATATTTTGAATCCATCAGGTAAGTAATTAAAATGACATTTACATTCCAGAGAACCAATTCCTGACTAAAACTCAATAGAATAAGCATCGGTTATGAACAGTGGCTGATGCATTACAAAGACCATAAATACTCAGTTCATTCTTGGAGTTGCATAAAACATTTTGTAATTACTAGAAAAGGTGATTCTACACAAGCAGTCTATTATGGACCAAAACAAAAACCCAAACCGGAATGAAACAAAAGATCACTTGAATATAGATCAATTATTATGTGTATTTTCACATTTTGCTGTTGTCATATTAAATGTTAAAAAACAACATGGTACCAGTTTTCATTTTGAAAGAAATTTTGTGGAAATAATTCAGAAAGGCATGGCCAATGTTTACATTGAAATAAGGCCGGCCTCGGTGGCTCAGTTGGATGCGCCGTCTGACTGGAGACCAGGAGGTCGCGGGTTCAACCACCGCCGAGGTCGGCAACATTCTTTCGTGGAGATTGATCCTGAAATATTTTCTACGGTCATTCTCTCCCTTCCGCTGATTCAAGAAGGGCAGTTGTCAGTTTCTGGCGAAAGAATGTGCACAATACTGGTTAACCGCTTAGAGGACTAAGCCTGCCCAGTAAAGGTGTGGTTAGGTAAACTGACCGCGCTCGACATGACCCCATTGGGTTGACTGGGCCATAAAACCTCAACACAAACAAACAAACATTGAAATAATAGGTTGACAAGAACTGGAACCTAGTTTAATTAAAGATCAAATTTGTCAGAAAATAATTATGCAGTTGAAATCTGGGGGCAGCTTGACATTAATTTTAATTTAAAAGCTTCAATATCATACAAACAAGTAAGTGTGTGCTATAAGCATTTTTAGCAGCAAAATACTGTTTTTATCAGCAAATCTTACATCCGAATTACGAGACTGATAGTGTTGGAGTGCGTTATGCAGGGGTACCCATATGTTCTTATGTACTTCATATAAAGGGAGATAGGGAGACTTTCTATGAGCAAGGCGCTTTAACACCAGCTTCAATGAAGTCAGATAAAGCCTCTTTTTTTCTGACAGTATATGGGACATCTTAACCCATTGTAATCAGGAGACCCATAAAAGGGTAATTGGCAAACAGTGCAGACCCAGATCAGACGCCGCAGAACCCCATGTCTGATCAGTGTCTCCACTGTTTGCAAATAGTTTAGCCATTTTTCTCTAGGAATATGTAAATCTCTTAGCCAGACGTACCTAAAATTGAAATTGGACTCTTCCAGTATATAGTATAGGAGAGTCTATTCAGTATACAATGGGTTAAAAGGTGATTAGGATTTGGTGTGTACAAGCTTTTTTTCAAGGTCAGCACAGTCCTTAGTGTAATTTGCCATAATAACCCTAAGTATTGGGACACCTTATCTACTTACCATACTTGTCCTAAAATTTGAAATAGTTCATTCAACTACCTCTTGATGTGTCTAAAATGTTGCTATATGTATGGCAAACAGTGTAGACCCGCCACATTCTGTGGCATCTGATCTGGGTCTAAACTGTTTGCAAAGGCTTATCTATCCCAATACTTAGAGTTATTACGGAATAATTATAGCTCAAGATAAGGTCCTTTTTTTTTTCAGCCAAAAAGCAAAAAGTATTGATATTGTTCATATGCCTCCATGGATATATGCATATTTTATAGAAGAACCTCTCTGGTTGATTAGATAAGTAGTACCAACAACATATGTTTTCATGGAAAAATAAGAAACATGTTTACCCAAAGCAATCGCATAGCCAGGACTAAGCACACAGTGTAGGTCCAATTCATTTAAGATGTGCATACTGCTTGCATAATGCTACAAAATTTTTGTATATCATTTAAGTAGTTACATATACATTGCTCCACTTAAGACACTTTTTTTTCAACCGAAAAGTACTGACATTTTTTCTTATTTTTCGACAAAAACATATGTTGTGGGTACTCGTTACAAGTGCCTCGCTGAGGTGCTTCTAATGAGTACCCACAACACATGTTTTGGTCGAGAAATAAGAAAAATAGTATGTGAATACTCACTCTTATCTGGAGCTAAGATATACATGTACATGTAAAGCTCAGCAAATAAAGTCATGGAAAATGTTTTCATTTTAAAACATTTAAAATTTTTGTCTTTTTGTCTACAGTTTCAGAGTCATCAGATATTTCACGTGTTTGTCCTAACCGCAGCATTCGTCCACTACCATGGTATTTCAGAGATAGCCGACTTCAGACTTACACTTGGAGACTGTCTAGAAACACAAATATTCTAACACCTTGAGACCAATAACTTTTTATTTCTTTTGTGTTGAAATGTTGATCTCTGCTGCTCAAAGTACCTTATTTACCCTAAGTATTTGGACAGACAGGCCTGATTAGACAGTGTAGACCTGATCAGACACCATAAAAGTGGCATCTGATTTTGGTCTACACTGTATTCCACTTATCCAGCAGTTTCTGGACACATCACCAGGGCCCAGTTGTTCAAAACTAATGATGTCGTTAGTTAACGTATCGTTAAAACTTTGATCATTAAATATCGGCATATATGCTAATATTTTTGCTGAAAAAAAAATGTGTACCTTTTGCAAAGCTACTCACATTTTTTCAGCAAAAATACCTGTGAATAAGATATTTTACTAACTAGAACAGTTAAACGGGCCCCCGTAGCCTAGTGGATAAGAGAGTTGACTCTTGATCCATTAGGTTTCTCATCGCTGTGGTTCGAGCCTGGCTCGGGTCATATGTGGGAAAGCCAAGTTCTGCTTACGGATGGTCAGGTGGTTTTTCTCCGGGTTCTCCGGTTTTCGCCCACCTTCGATGAACGATCGGCTCGATATAAGTGAAATATTCTTGAAAGGGCCGTAAAACCCAAATCAAAAAAAAAAAAAAAAAAAAATAACTAGAACAGTTAACATTTTGACCACTGATGAGCTTGTTAAGCTAACGATGCTTTGAACAACTGGGCCCAGGTTGCAAAATGGGAGTTGTTCAAATTTCAGACAAGTATAGTAAGAAGTTAACCTTCACCACTTTCTGGGCAAATTCAGCAGATGACTAATTGATGTAATTTTTCTCATTTTTCCCAGTATATAGGATTTGAAATGACATGTCAAATCCTGTTTTCCTAAGGAGACAGTTTGCATGAACTGTCAAATCCTGTTTCTTCGAAAAATTTAGAAAAAAAAACTCGACTGTTGTCCCCTGAAAACTTTATCCAGTTTACTAAACATAAGGTGTCCAGATGTTTAAATGAATAGGGTACTATTATACAGTTGATAGAAATTTATACCTGGGCCCAGTTGTTCAAAACTAACGATGTCGGTAGTTAATGTATCGTTAAAACTTTGATCATTAAATATGGCATATATGCTAATATTTTGCTAGAAAAATGTGAGTAGCTGTTACTCATATTTTTTCAGCAAAAATGCTTGTAAATTAGATGTTGTACTTACTAGAACAGTTAACAGTTTGACCACTAATGAGCTCGTTAAGATGACGATGCTTTGAACAACTGAGCCCTGGTATTATAGCTCCAGTTAAATGTTTTATTTTTTTTTACCAAAAATGTTGATATTTTTCTGATTTCTTTAAGAAAACATATGTTGTGGTACTCACCAGAAGCACCTCATTGAGGTGATTTTAATGAGAAACCACAACATATGATTTTGTGGAAAATATAGAAAAAAAGAATTAACTTGAGAACCCCTCTTATCCCGAGCTGTGGGTATTAATTCCTGGTATATTGATGGTGAATTGGCAGATGACAACCGGCCTTGGTGGCTCAGTTGGATGACTGTCCTGAGTGGTGACCAGGAGGATATGGGTTTGATCCCCACCAGGTCAGCAACATTCTTACCAGGAGATTGATCATGAAATATTTTCTACAGTCATTCTCTCCCTTCTGCTGATTCAAGAAGGGCAGTTGTCAGTTTCTGGCAAAAGAATGAGCACAATACTGGATAACCGCTTAGAGGAATAAGCCTGCTCAATAAAAGTGTAGTTGGGTAAACTGACCACACTCAGAATGACCCTATTGGGTTGACTGGGCCATAAAACCTCAACAGTCAAAATATGCAGATGACATATGAGCCTCTAGGTGAGAAAATGTACCTTCCGACATATAGGTCTAGATAAGAGTGGGTATCGGGTAAATAGTTTTCTTATTTCTCGACAAAAACACGTTGTGGGTACTCATTAGAAGCGCTGCATATGTCCAAAAGAATTTTTTTTCTCATGTTTCGGCTCAGATGATGTACAATACAAGAAAGTGATCCTTATACTATATGCAAACAACAAACTTCCAGATCAACCAAAGCATCTGCTTGTCTGATCAGGGCCTTCTACAGTATTCAGTGATTCTGTAAACAGGCAATGAAGACCATGATCAGACTGTAGATGCCCAGGCTGACTTGGGCCATTGTTGCCTATATATGCTTTAAGGACCGTTTTCTCAGACTGCCCACCAAATGACTGATGTGCGCTTGTTTTGTTTTGTTCTTGTCTGGATAATAGGCATTCAGACTTATGGTAGGAGATATTCTAATATGTGTTGATGTTTTTTTTTGTTTGTTTTTTTCCTCCAAGAAAATAAGGCTTGACATTGGGTGTGAAATTGGGAAACTATTTCAGTGTCATCTGCTGTTACATAACCATTTATGTCTACATAGTGAATTCTGGCAACATAGACGCAGATTAGATGGTGCAGACTGTATGGTCTGTACAGGATCTGCACTGTTTGTTATCAAGCTACACAAAAATTCCATAGCTCCAGATAAGGGATAGTTATTGGACGAGACACTTCTAATGAGTACCCACAACATGTTTTTGTGGAGAAATAAGAAAATTACTGTATTCAACCTAATTACCGCACCATGCACTTAGGTTTTTCAAAAATGCTGGGAAAACTTGTGTTAAAATATGTACCTACCTATACTAAAGGTAAACTGTGAAGGACCTTTCAAATAATGCTTATGCGATGTTTTTGTGTGTTTTTTTGGTTTTTATTTTTTGATTGTCTTTATAAAGCATATGTTGTGGGTACTCATTTGAATTCAAAAGGGTACCCACAACATATGCCTTTATAAAGAAGTAGACAAAAATTATACTGGCTGTAATCTGAAGACTACGCAATTGCTAGACTGTGCGCTTATTGGAGCATGTGCAGTAATTAGGTGGAATACAGTATTCATACTTTTTTGGGTTGAAAATAGCCCCTCATGTGGAGCTATGAAAGTACAGTATTGTAAAGTATCTCTGAAAATTAAATGGATTCGTGCTGGGCTCCCTAGTGGAGTTGATAACATGTTTGACTGCAGATCCAAGGTTGGCAAGTTTGAATCCCAGCACCACATAACTTGTGGAGATTGATCATGAAATAATTTCTGCAGTCATTCATACCTACCTACCTTTCACTTATTCAAGAATGGCAAATGTATGTGCAAAAAGTACTGGTGCACTTACTGAGAGGACTTAACCTGCCCAGTGAGTTGGTTAACTGACCAGCTCGACATGACCTTAAGAGTGCTTGCATTAAGGGAAGTCTGGGAGTCAGAGACTCCCAAAAATTGCCCTGGGACTTCCAAAATTCAGTGCCAGGAAGTCTGGGACTCCCAAATTTTAGAGATATCTGACCATTTATAAAAAGAATTTAGGAGGAATTTGTATGTTGTTTAGCTTAAAATGACAGTTTTATTCTATAAATGAGAGTTTAAGAATAGGGAGGTTAAATGTTTGAAAGTAAGAGAAACAATTTGATTACCTGGACTTCCAGATGTTAGCATTAGGAAGTCCTGGGGCTTCCTGAATTTGACAGTTAGTGCAAGCACTGCCTTAACATGTATGAACGGGCTGTATAATTCCAAATCAAAATTAAAAAGATTTGTGCAGCTTTAGTGTTGGAAGAATCCATTTGGAATAAATGGGTTAGATTGAATATGTTTAAGGTTCACAGGTAAAAATGTCATGCTGGCCTCTGTGGCTCATTTGAATGCACATCTGACTGGCTACTAGGAGTTGCGGGTTTGACTCCTACCAGGTCGGCAACATTCTTTTGTGAAGATTGATCATGAAATATTTTCTACGGTCATTCTCTCCCTTAAGTTGATTCAAGAAGGGCAGTTGTCAGTTTCTGGCAAAAGAATGTTCTCAGTACTGGTTAACCGCTTAGAGGACAAAGCCTGCCCAGTAAAAGTGTGAATAGGTAAACCGACTGCACTCGACATGACCCCATTGGTTTGACTGGCTGTAAAACCTCAACACAAACAAGCATTGAATAGTCACTTTAAAGACATGCGCAATATGTTAATGTTAATTTCTTACTGAATGTAGATAAAAGAAGGAAGCTGTTTGCATGCAAGTGAGAATTATAAAGAAACCTATGTATTATTTTTTGTGGTTGTTGGTAATTAAATGTTATGCTGATGGCAGTGACAATAAACAGACAGTACATAAATGTAGTATAAGTACCCTGTATATTTGATATGTAAATCCTGAGCATGTTGTATTTACCCTTAGTATTGGGACACTTTCATTGCTTACCATACTTGTCCTAAAGTTTGAAACGGTCCATTTTACTACCTGTTGATGTGTCTAAATATTTTGGATCTGAATGAATGACAAACAGTGCAGACCTTGATCAGATGCTACATTCTGTGACATCTGGTCTGGGTCTACACTGTTTGCTCAGGCCTTCTGTCCTAGTACTTAGGATTAGTACAGTACTTACAGTTAAATTTGGACAAGTCAGTGACTGCTCAGTGATGCTTATTAAGATTGTTTATTGAATAGCAAACTGCAGGCGGATCACTTTTTATCGCCACTGTTTTCTTAGGCATGTCTCTACTGGTATTTAGGGTAAATATGGTGGTATCTTTACTGTTTGAATGACAATGCAGACTCATTGCCATATATTTACCATAAGTATTCAGACACCTAACCATTCTTTTTCTAAAATTTGAAAAGTACAATTAACTACCCGATGTTGTGTCTAAAAATTGCTGGATGAGTGCCTAACAGTGTAGACCCTGATGAGAGGCTGGGTTCTGCGAATACATACAGTAATTATGGTACATTTGGTTTACTCTGTTGGCACTAAAATGTCATTCCCAAGTGCAAATGTTCACTTGAACTGAGCTGACAGATAATGATTTACTCTTAAGTATTCACACAAGCATGTTTGAGCTAACAATGTAGACTTGGATCAAACAGTTCCTTCAAGTTGAGTTGCTACTGACAATCCAGTTGATCTGGGTCTACACTGTTTGCCATTTAGCTAGCATTATTTAGATACAACAAATTGATTAATAGACAGTCAAACAAACTTTTTCAAATTTTGGAATAAGAATGTTTGGAAATTATGTCCAAAGGCTAAATGTGAACAGTGAAGATTAGGGCCCATTTGTTCAAAGCATTGTTAGCTTAGCCAGCTTGTTAATGACAGACTCGTTAACTGTTGTAGCTAAGGTATTTTCAAATACATTGATATTTATGCTGCAAAAATGTGGGGAAGTTTTTCAATGCATTTGCCATATTTCAAGGTAGAAATTTTAACATGTTTGCTAACAACTTCATTAAGTTTTGAACAACTGGGCCCAGACTCTCTAGGTAGGCATACTGACCTGCTCCCTTTCTAAGACTGTTTATCCACCGTCATAATGCCAGGACGTGCTTGATTATAATCTTAATATTTGTTAATTTTGGAGAATCATGTTTTATTCACAACTGAAATGAAAACACAAGCAGTAAACCTGTCTCAGAATAGCCATTGATGTGTATAGAGAAATAGCACGGAAGATGAAGACTACATTAAACGGAAGTGCTATGAAGGGGAATGAATACACTTTTACTGTCATAATGGTTGCTTCAAAATAACTCTTTAAAAGGAAAGGGTTTGCTCCTCCTTGAGCAAGGGGCTGCTGTAATTGCAGCAGGTGAGGGAAGGGAGCGTGTTAGTATTTCTTCTTTTTCTGCACTGTCTCCACTTTTTCTCTTATCTGCCTCTATTTATCACTTTCCTCTTCACTACTAGCTTTTCTGTCCCTTTCCTCCCTTTCTCTTGGAGACGACACAAAATGACAAGGGTTGAACAAGAAAAACAAAAATCAGAATCCTTTCCATCTATAATAGTCCTATTTTCAGAAAGGGCATGGTGTGCATGACAACCAAACAGGAAGTCACAAAAGTTGTCTCCCTTATAATAAAGAGCAGAAACTCTACCAAGTGTATCCAGTCCCCTTGGGAATGTTATTTATAAACTGAGCCAGCACATGACAAAACCTACAATGAGAACTGTGCGACAGGCAAAGATTCAGATCTGCCTGTACATCCACCCAGTATGGCAAGGGTTCTTGTTCATCCTTCTTTGGATATCCCGGATGGTGTAGAAGGCACATGCGATCAGCGAAGACTGATCAGACTGCGCAGATGCACAGGCTGATCTGAGTCTTCACTGGTCGCGCAAGTCTTAGGTTTTGCCGTGCACTGGCTCAAATGGTAATTACTCTGTTTGGACCTTGTTGGTATTTTGTTTTAACCCATTTATGCTGAGTGGACTCTTCTACCTTTCCTTAACACTTTAGACCAGTCCTTTTCCAAAAGAAAGGGTGTCTGGTTAGTTTTTATTATTACCATGTTTTATAGAAATTTCAGTATTGAATACAAACAGTGTTTACCCTGATCAGATGCCACATTCTGCAGCTTCTGATCTGGGTTTACACTGTTTGCCAATGTCCCTTTTATGGGACACTAGGCTTAAATGGGTTAATAATTATTGATACAAAAATTTACTTTTTTCCTGAGTTATTTATTATGAGTTTCAGAAAGAAGCAATAAATGTACATAATTGTTGAAATAAATACTCTTTACTATCTGTAGTTGTTTTATTTTTTCTTGTGTTTATCTTAACTCCCTCAAAAACCATGTTTGCTCATGTTTTGAAATTTCATATATGGATTCCTCATGAAACAATAGGTGACCCGTATTTTTTTCTTATCCGAATTATCTCCCATTTTGGAGTTATTTCCCTTTTAAGTGGGGGGCATATTGCCTCTGGCTTGTCCGTTCATTCGTTCGTTACGCTTTCTTATGCAAAGCACAACTTTAGAACCATGTATGCTAATGTTTTGAAATTTCATATATGGATTGCTCACGAAAAAATAGGTGACCTGTACTTTTTTTTCTTATCCGAATTATCTCCCATTTTAGAATTATTTTCCTTTTAATCAAATAACATTGAAATCTCGTTAGCAAGATTTCTCAAAAAGTATTTGAGCTAGAGCCTTGCTATTATACTGGTTGGGACTGAGGAGGAGATCACCTGATTAAATTTTCAACCAATTAACGGCCCTTTGCAATTTTAACTGCACAATACATTAACCTATAGATAATGTGCTATTCTATTCTGTATTCTACACCTTCCACAGAAAAACGACAGTTCTGTCGTCTTATACAGTCTTAATACCTTTACCTTTAATACAAGCTGAAACGACAGCAAGAGGCAAGCATTCGTCAACGATCTCTGGAGCCGTATAGATGCACTGGAACACAGTTCAGAAGATGTAGATGAGAGCTGGAAAGTCTTCAGAGACACTGTTCACTCTTCAGCAATGGATTCCCTAGGACCACTGTCTCGCAAACACCAAGATTGGTTTGATGAGAATGACAAAGAAATCCAGGGACTCCTTGAAGAGAAACACCAAAAACACAAAAAAGGTAAGAGAAAAGTCCAGGGAGTGCCACAATCACAAACTGCAGCCCTTCCCAGACCCCAAGAGGAAGAGGAAACCGACAAATCCAAACAAGCACAAACCAAACAAACGTACGAAAAGTACTAAGATTAGCTCTCTCTTCCCCAAGCGAGGTAATCGCAATACTAAAATGACTGAAAAACACTAGAACAAAATGACACACGGAAAGACAAAATCGCCTCGTCATACAACAAAGACATACAACAAAGGCTTACCTCAGAAATACCAGCTCAGTATCTAGTAAGACTGCCTATTCAAACATATGCAAGACAGTACAGACTAGGCTCAGAGACATGCAAGACTCCTGGCTGAGCAAAAAGGCTGATGAAATGCAGTCCTTTGCAGACAGAAAGCATATGAAGAAGTTCTTTGATGCACTCAAGACTATATATGGTCCCCAGAGCTCAGGAACCACCCACTCCTTAATGCAGATGGAACTAGTCTTCTGACTGAAGCTATCTTGAAAAGATGGGCTGAATACTTTGATGGTTTCCTTAGTCGGCCATCATCTATCAAAGATGAAGCTATCAACAGACTACCACAAGTGGAATGTAATCCGCTGCTTGATGAGCTCCCAACCGTCTCTGTAACAGTGAAAGCAATAAAACTCCTGTCATCTGGCAAGGCTCCAGGATCAGACGCAATACCTGCAGAGATCTACAAAGCAGGAGGTCCTCCAGTTGCAGAGAAACTGACAGTTATTTCACATTATGTGGAGAAAAGAAGCCATCCCTCAAGAATTCAAGGATGCAACAATTATCCACCTATTCAAAAGGAAAGGGAATCCTCAAGTCTGTGACAATCATCGAGGCATCTCTTTATTGTCAATTGCTGGGAAGATCCTTGCTAGGGTCCTACTGAATCGATTGGATAAACACCTTGAACTGTCAGGGCTTCTACCAGAAAGCCAGTGTGGATTCAGGAAAGACAGAGGAACAATAGACATGATCTTTACAGCATGACAGCTCCAAGAAAAATGCCAGGAACAGAATGTGGACCTCTACATGACCTTTGTCGACCTTACCAAAGCATTTGACACAGTCAGTCGCGAGGGACTTTGGAAAATTATGGCAAAGTTTGGCTGTCCTGCCAAATTCATAGCAATGGTGCGGCAGTTCCATGATGGTATGCTTGCAAGGGTCCAAAATGATGGCGAGTTTTCTGATCCATTCCCTGTGGCAAATGGAGTTAAACAAGGCTGTGTACTAGCTTCAACACTGTTCAGCATGATGTTTTCTGCCATGCTTACAGATGCTTTCCAGGATGGTGACAATGGTATACCTATTAGGTATCACTTTGATGGGAAACTTTTCAACCTAAGAAGATGACAAGCTAAATCCAAGGTGCAGACAGAGGTGCTGATGACATGGCAAAAGGTGCTCCAACAGAAGAGAAAATGCAAAAAAGGTGTGGATCAAGTATCTGATTCATGTGACAGCTATGATCTCACAATCAGCACCAAAAAGAATGAGGTAGTATATCAGCCAGCACCTGGAAAGCCTTACAAGGAGCCTACCATCACAGTGAGTGAAAGGTCAACGACTGCAAGTGGTAGACAAGTTCACCTACCTTGGAAGCACATTGTCTGGAGTTGTGCACATTGATGATTAAGTCAATGCTAGGATTGCTAAAGCTAGTGCAGCATTTGTCCAGCTACGTGGAAGTATTTGGGACCGAAGTGGAAGACTTGATACAAAGCTGAAAGTATACAGATCGGTGGTGCTGCCAACACTATTATACGCATGTGAAACTTGGACAGTTTACCAACGGCATGTCAAAAGACTGAACCACTTCCATACAAGCTGTCTTAGAAAACTTTTAAAGATCAAGTGGCAAGACAGGATTCCAGACACAGAAGTCCTGAAAAGGGCAGGGATGCAGAGTGTACATACTCTTCTGAAATTGGCACAGTTAAGATGGACAGGCCATGTTACCAGAATGCCTGATGAACGTTTGCCAAAGAAAATCCTCTATGGAGAACTACAAGTTGGAAAACGCTCCCATGATGGTCAGAAGAAGCGATACAAGGACACCCTCAAAGCCTCCCTTAAAGATTTCAACATACCAACGGAGTCGTGGGAACAGATTGCACAGGATCGAACACAGTGGCGAGGCCTCATAAGAAGGGGTGCTGGTGAATACGAAGCAAATAGAATCAGCGAAGCCAAGCAAAAACGTGCACGGCGGAAAGCCATAGCTTTCTTCCCCAGACCTCTCTTTTTCTATCTCTAATAGGCAGTTTAGAGCTGATTGGTCTCATCAGCCATCTTAGAACACACAAGTAATAACACATCACACAGTTGATTAGAATTGGTCATTGTCAGTAATGACGAACGAACGACAGTCTTAATCCAGAAAGTCCTTTAGGCAGTTACCTGTATGACGTAACTCATCCCGCTTAAATGATCACGTGTCAGTTTCTTTTCTGTGGACAAGAAAGTCAACAAAAAGGATTTTCTCCGGTGAAAGAAATCTGTATTTAATTTCTTTTCTCACGGTTAAATTTCTAAATCCTTTTTAGAAGGAAGTCGTATCGAAATTACTTCCTTTTTCTATCATATTCAATTATTAATATGCTCGAAATTGAATAATATTCATTAGAATGTCTGACTTCTGATCCCCCCTTTTTTCCGGGGTCCATGTCTGTTGCATGGAACATTCTGATTCGTCATTCATTTACATGTTTATGACTTTGATTTATAGCTTCAGTACCATGACCACAAGTACTTCGAAGTAGATTCATGGTATTTTATATCGACCGGGTAATGGAAACGATTCTAACCGGTTGTTTCTAATTGATTAGATCTCATTAATATTGTAAGATGTTAAGCTAAATTAAGAGGCTGTTTTTTTTCAGTAAGCTATGTTATCAGCCTTTATTCTTGTTTTCAATATTAAGTCTGCCAAACTCTACGTGATGATGCTAGCAGTCTTTTTCTTTCTTAATACGTCAAGGATACGAAACGCTTTAGAAATCTCCTATGACAGAAGTGTTTTATTAAAACATCTTAGCTTGTCATGCTTCATTCGCAGAAGTAGACAATTGCTGGATAGTTTCATCGCTAGGACTAAGATAAGTTAATACAATTATTCTAGCAATAGATAAAATTATCAATTTGGTATTTGTTACTATTGATGGATAAACTGGTATTTGGTTAAGATTAGACCATTTACCCAAATTATTATCCCCCACCCGTTTATATAGAAACAAAAGGGAATAATTATAAAACCTTACGACTAGCTAAGGATTATGGTCTGCTTATTGAAAACAGTCATATCGATCCAATTAATCAGAATCTAGATAATAAATCATAATTATAATAGTTTAGGCTATTTAAAAATTGGATAATCTTTTCATGTCTAGATTTATATGAAAATATCGAGAAATGTAGGCTATCTATAGGAAGCTTGGCCGAGAGATATATCATTCATTATGCGCCTCTAAAGATAAACAGCTTGTTGTCTAGTTGACAAGTTTGGTTTCAAACATATTATAAAACAATATTCTTGAGGTTCCATTTGAAGTGCTATATTGAGATTATGTCTCAATGACTCATTAATTCATTTTTGGGGCCAACTGTTGTTACCAAAAAAGAAGGGGTTGTGGTGTGCGGGGGGGGGGGGGGGGGGGGGGAAAGGTATGTTATTAGTGAATCCAGGTCATTCTTACTATTACATAATAGGTTAAGTATTGCTAGTTAAAATATGTTTTACTTTTAAAAACTTCATTTCTGACCATTTAATGTTGTTGCTTTACTGTGTATAGCATAAGTTTAGAACCATGTATGCTAATGTTTTGAAATTTCATATATGGATTCCTCATGAAAAAATCGGTGACCTATATTCTTTTTCTTATCCGAATTATTTCTCATTTTATTTTCCTTTTAATAAAATAATATTGAAATCTTGTTAGCAAGATAATCTCAAAAAGTAATCTAACCTAGAACCTTGATATTTGGTATACTGATTGGGACTGAGGAGGAGATCACCTGATTATTTATTTGGATTATGGCCCTTCTAAATTTCTGGCCAATTATTGTTGTTTTCTTGTGCAAATCATAACTTAAGAACCATGTATGCTAATGTTTTAAAATTTCATATCTGAATTCCTCATGAAAAAATAGGTGAGAAGGAAGTTGGAGGGGCCTATTGCTTCTGGGCATGTGTAATGTCCCTTTGTAAACTTGGGCATTTTCCTTTGTCATCAAAATATCTCAAAAACTGTTGGCGCTGGAGCCTCATAACTTAATGAATAGATTGGTAGTGATGAGAAGATGACCTGCTTAACTTTTGAATAAATTGAAAAATATTTCAGGAGTTATGGCCCTTTGTAGATTGGGCCATTTTTACCTTGTATTATCTTTAGAGGCAAGCATATGGTTGGGGCATAGTGTTTTACAAATACAATTTCTAGTTAAATATTTGTTTATGGAAAAATAGCTGTTATACATATGAGCATGCCATGCTCCATAGCACAGCCAGTAGATTGTCTCACCGCATATCCAGGGGTCCCAAGTTCAGATCCCACCTCAGCCACATAACTTTCATGGAGATTGATCATAAAATCATTTTTATGGCCATTCTCCTGTTTCTGCGAATTCAAGAAGGGCAATTGTCAGTTACTGACTAAGGTATGAGCACAAGCACCGGTTAAATGCAGGAAAAATGTGAGTAGGTTAACAACGAACTTGACATGACCATAACAGTGATGACTGGGCCATAAAACTCCAACTCAAATAAAAACCATGTGGGCATGGTTAAGAACATGCATGCTGTGCAAAGGAGTTCGTTAAGGGTGAGGAAGCTTTTATTTAAGACTAGCGTAATAGTGATATAGCTTGAAAGAAAAAAGTCACTGCAGATCTATTTTTATATTCATCACACATATGTATGTTAAATTAATTTGATTCCAATATAAAGTAACATTGTCAAATATAAGCTTTATTTTGAACAAGATCCACAAAACCATTTTGTTTCTATTTTGTCATAAGTAGTTTTGCATTTATTAAAAAAGAAAAAAAACAAACTATTAAGGCCAGTTGACTTGAAACTTGGTAGGAAGCATCGGAGTGGCTTGTAGATTAAAAATGGCTAAGGGCGTTCCAATCGGAAATCCAAGATGGCCGCCGTGGCTGCCCTCTTGAAAATCTATTTTTCGCTCACTTCTCCTGAACCAAAAGGCCATTTGACTTGAAACTTGGTTGGAAGCATCAGGGTGACTTGTAGATCAAAAAATAGCTAAAATTGTTCCGATCGGAAATCCAAGATGGCCGCCGTGGCTGCCATCTTGAAAATCTATTTTTCGCTTCTTCTGAACCGAAATGCCAATTGACTTGAACTTAGTAGGAAGCATCGGGATGACTTGTAGAAAAAAATAGCTAAAATTGTTACAATCGAAAATCCAAGATGGCCGCCATGGCCATCATCTTGAAAATCTATTTTTCGTTTCTTCTCCTGAACCGAAAGGGCAGTTGACTTGAAACTTGGTAGAGAGCATCGGGATGACTTGTAGATCAAAATAGCTAAAATAGCTCCGAACGGAAATACAAGATGGCAGCCATCTTGAAAATCAATTTATTTATTTATTTATCTATTTATTTATTATTATTATTATTTATTTATTTTTATTTTTATTTTTTTTGCTTCTCCTAAACCCAAAGCCCAATTGCCTTGAAATTTGGTAGGAAGCATTGGGGTGACTTGTAGATCAAAAATAGCTGAATTCATTCCAATCGGAAGTCCAAGATGGCCGCCATCTTAAAAATCTATTTTTCGCTTCTTCTCCGGAACCGAAAGGTCAATTGACTTGGATCTTGGTAGGAAGCATCGGGGTGACTTGTAGATCGAAAACAGCCAAAATCATTCCGATCCGAAATCCAAGATGGCCCCATTTTGAAAATCTATTTTTTGCTTTTTGCTTCTCCTGAACCAAAAGGCCAATTGACTTGAAACTTGGTAGGAAGCATCGGGGTGACTTGTAGATCCTAATTCATTCCGATCGGAAATCCAAGATGGCCAACATGGCGGCCATCTTAAAAATCTTTTGTTTTTCGCCTCTTCCGAACCAAAAGGCCAATTGACTTAAAACTTGGTAGGAAGCATCGTGGTGACTTGTACATCAAGAAAAGCTTAAACCGTTCCTATTAGAAATCCAAGATGCCGCCGTCGAGGCCATCTTGAAAATCTATTTTTCGCTTTTTCTCCTGAACTAAAGGCGAATTGACTTGAAACTTGATGGGAGCATCGGGGCGACTTATAGATCAAAAATAGCTAAAATTGTTTCGATCGGAAATCCAAGATGGCCGCCATCTTGAAAATCTATGTTTTGCTTCTTCTCCTGAACCGAAAGGCCAACTGACTTGAAACTTGGTAGGACGCGTTGGGGTGACTCGTTCATAAAAAATAGCTAAAATTGTTCCGATTGGAAATCCAAGATGGTTGCCATCTTTAAAATCTATTTTTAGCTTCTTCTCCTGAACTGAAAGGCCAATCGACTTGAAACTTGGTAGGAAGCATCTGGATGACTTGTAGATCAAAAACAGCTGCAATCCTTCCGATCGGAAATCCAAAATGACCGCCATGGCTGCTATCTTGAAAATATATTTTTGGCTTCTTCTCCTGAACTGAAAGGCCAATTGACTTGAAACTTGGTAGGAAGCATCGGGGTGTCTTGTAGAGCAAAAATAGCTATAATCATTCCGATCTGTAATCCAAGATGGTCGCCATGGCCACCATCTTGAAAATCTATTTTTCACTTCTTCTGAAATGAAAAGCCAGTTGACATGAAACATGGTAGGAAGCATCGGGGTGACTTGTAGATAAAATAGCTAAAATTATTCCGATGGGAAATCCAAGGTGGCCGCCATGGTCGCCATCTTGAAAATCTATTTAACGAAAGGCCAATTGACATGAAACTTGATAGGAAACATCGGCATGACTTGTAGATAAAAAAAAAGTTAAAATTGTTCCGTTGGGAAATCCAAGATGGCCACCATGGCCGCCATAGCCTGAGCATTTTTAGTTAGCAGAGGGCTCTAGATAAGAGGGATTTCCAGGTAAATATTTTTCTTATTTGATAGTATGAAAAAAATATGTTGTAGGTTCTCATTAGAAGTGCCTCTACGAGACATGCTGGTTTTGTGAAAAAGCAAGAAAAAAAAAACTATAGATTTTGGCTGAAAAAGGTGTCCTGTCTAGAACCAGTTCGCTTCAGAACTGTTGGATACTGAGGGAAAAATTGGTGAACATAGACGATACTGATCAGACTGGATGCTGAAGCCAATTTGAGCAGTCTTTGTTTGCATATGAAAGAATGGCCATTCTTGAAATGAAATGATTTCTTTTTATCATATCTCTGATAAAAAAATCATTTCATTTTTGATCCAGTTCAAAAACGAGAGACTAACTGAAATTTTACAGGCTGTCAAATGTCACATTTTATGATCGTATTAATACTATATATCACTTTATTAAATCTTTTTTTGGATAAAAATGTCTATTTTTGAGGAATATGGAGCCTTTGAAGGATCCTCAGATCAGCCTGCACATTTGCACAGTATTAGCAAAGCCTTTAATGTGTTCTTTCTGGATAGAAGGCTTCTTCAAGTGGACAGAGAAGACACTGATCAGGCTGCAAGGGAGTGCAGGCTTATTTGAGTCAGCTGTGTGCAGGCATAAAGTACATTTTTTCATGTTGATGCTTTTTTTTGAGCCCTGCCAGGGAAATTAACCTTATGATACAGGAGTCAAGCATAGACCAAGATCAGTCTGTGCATGTGCATGGTCACATCAGAGTATGCTGTTTGTTAATAACACAGCTCCCAATAACCCAGCTAGCATTCTTTACAAATCTACAGCGGGCCGTTATCGGCCTGTCAGCTACCCTGACGGGCCGATAACGGCCCGCTATAGATTTATAAAGAATGCTTACTGGGAAGCTGTTTTTAACTGACATTTTTTTCCCCATGAAAAATTGAGTACTCATTAGAAGCAGCTCAGGACATACAGCATGTGTTTTATAGAGAAATAAAAAAAAATATATATATATGGATATTCCTCTTATCTGAAACCATTTTAGTAGTCTCTTCAAGGTCTAACATTATGTTAATGACTAACATAGACTTTGATGATCAGACTTCAGGGCCCAGTTGTTCAAAGCGTCGTTAGCTTAACGAGCTCGTTAAGGGTCATTTCGTTAACTGTTTTAGCGGATTCAATATACAATATTCTGATATTTTTTGCTGAAAAAATGTGAGTAGCTTTTGCACTGCAAAAGCTACTCACATTTTTTCAGCAAAAAATTTCAGCATATTTGCGTATCACTTGATGTAAATTTCAATGAATCGTTAACTAACGACATCGTTAGCTTTGAACAACTGGGCCCAGATGTTAGGGCTGATCTGATTATAATCTACCCTGGATGTATAAGGTCTTTTTCTATGTGGAGAGATCGAATGTTTATGAAAACTGTTATGAATTTCTAATTGCAGTGTAAATATGAACAGATGTTTGGTATGAGATTATTGATTTTGTGAATATGTTTTGAGTTCAAGAGAACATCCTATGACTTGTTATTTGTTTGTGTTGAGGTTTTACGGCCCAGTCAACCCAATGGGGTCATGTCGAGCGCAGTCAGTTTACCTAACCACACGTTTACTGGGCAGGCTTAGTCCTCTAAGCGGTTAACCAGTATTGTGCACATTCTTTCGTCAGAAACTGACAACTGCCCTTCTTGAATCAGCGGAAGGGAGAAAATGACCGTAGAAAATATTTCATGATCAATCTCCACGAAAGAATGTTGCCGACCTCGGCGGGGGTTGAACCCGCGACCTCCCGGTCTCCAGTCGGACGGCGCATCCAACTGAGCCACCGAGACCGACCTATGACTTGTTATGTTGTACAGTTTCGAATGAAAAATTGCGTGATGTGAAAGGCAGAAAAAGGGCCCTCGTGCCAAACAATTGGGGAAGACAGATCAATTTTGTAGGAAATTTTCGTATTTATCTGCATATTCTGTATACAGTACTATCGAGTCTATAAGTGGGCGAAAAAAATCTGGTCAGACTGGGTTGATGCACAAACTGATCTAGGCATTAGTTGCTGGTATTTGACTCAAATGACTCACATGGGTTGATGCATCATTAAACCTAACTCATGATAGTTGCTGGCGTAATGGTCATTGTGTGTACTGCACATCATGTGGACATGAGTATCATTGTGCAGCCTTAGTTTTGAATGTGTACAAATGGGAATATATACCAAAAACAAAGCAAGGACTTTGTTTTTCTTCAAATCATTATACCATAATTACCTTAAATATTGGGATTTCTTAACCCCTCATTACGAAAACACACCTATTCAAATATATTAAAAATTTCACCACCTAAAAATGAAAACTTTCAGATGAAAGAAAATCTGATATTTTTCATATTTCTGCTCAAAACATAGATTGTGGGTACTCGTTAGAACCGCCTCACCGCCACCCACAATCTATGTTTTGAACAGAACTAAGAAAAATAATGTATACCCCTGTAAACCCCTGTTTTACTAAATAAAAGTGGGGTTTAAGGGGATCAAAGTTATATAGATATGTTTTCGTGATGTAACATTACTTGTACTAAAATTTCCAAAAGTCCATTTGCCTTCCTGTTGATACATCTTAGACTGTTGGATGAGTTGCAATCAGTGTTGACTGTGATCAGATGCTACATTGTGGTATCTAATATTGGTCTACACTGTTGGTTTAGGCCCTCAGGTATTGTCCCAGTGTACGGTTGCAAATTCCATTTAAATTATCATTATAATGAATTATGCTATTGTATCAAGTGTCGGTATAAAGAGGGTTGACTAGTAAAATAGACATGATAAATTTTTAGGACAAAATTGGTAAGGAGATAAGGTGTACAAATGTTTAGGGTAAATACAATATATAGAAAACCCAGTTTTAATGTATTTGTCTGTTTGTCTGTTTGTCTGTTTTATTCGGGAGTTCAGTCATATCGCGAGGTGTCTGGATGTGGCAGGGAGCTCAATGCTCACTTTTAGAGTGCTGCCTCACTGAAATATCACGGCCGAGACACTTGACATGATATTTCGCCCAGTCACATTATACTGACACTGAGACGACCAGTTCTGATTCCTAGCTCTACTTTCTGAATGCTGAGCGCCAAGCGAGAGAGCAGATAGTACCATTTTTAAAGTCTTTGGTATGACTCGGCTGGTGATCGAACCCGCAGCCTCCCGGTCACAAAACGGACGCTCTACTAATTGAACAACTGTGCCGGTTCCAGTTTTATGTAGTGATGCTGTGTATGCCATGCTTTCAACATACAGTCGACTCTCGTTATTTCGAATTCCAAGGGACTCACTGAAACACTTCGAGATATCCGTACCTCGACATATCAGAGTTGGGAGAGTGAGTAAAACAATAAATTGAACAACCACATTTAACAAATGAATATGTAATTTGACTCCTGAAGTTAGAAATATATATATATATATATATATATATATATATATATATATATATATATATATAAATAATAATAATAATAATAATAATAATAATAATAATGTGGAAAAGAGGAGAAATTCTCCTCTTTTCCACATTATTTTATTACCCGTTGTCATAGTTTCATGTTAAAACAGGGACCAGATTTTCACTTCGAGATAAGCGGTAATTCGAAATAAGCGAGTTCGAGATAACGAGGTTCGATTGTATATTGGATCATGAGATTTTTAGTTCCAGGTATCAGTGCACCTCATCTTTTCTTGCATGCAAACCACAAAGATAGATGTCATCTGCATATCTATGCAGACTGGTTAAAGCTTCGTAGCCATATAAGTTATTGAAGGTCCATTGCTAAAGATTTAGACACTGTAACAAAATGAATGTACCTAAATGAATCCTAGAATATGAATGATATATTCAGACACTATACCTCCTTAGCATTCTTGCCTTAAAGTTTGAAATAACAAGACTTTTACCTGCTGATGTGTCAAAATTTCTGCTGGATAAGTAGTAAAAAGTGTAGACCCTGATCAGATGTTGCTTTTTGTGGTGTCTGGATTTGTGCTATTTGCTTAACCCATTGTAGTCGGGAGACCCGTAAAAGGGTAATTGGCAAACAGTGCAGACCCAGGTCAGACGCCGCAGAACGCGGCGTCTGATCAGGGTCTCCACTGTTCGCAAATACTTTAGCTATTTTTCTCTATGAATATGTAAATCTCATAGCCGGACGTACCTAAAATTGAAATTGGACTCTTCCAATATATAGTATGGGAGAGTCTATTCAGTATACAATGGGTTAATTTTGTCGGAGTACAAAGGGTACATATGGTAGATCTCTTAAAGGAGTGTTGAGCAGGTCCACACTGTTTGCCATTCTTCCAGTAGTCTAAAATAGATAAAGGTGTTAAAATTCGGAATGTAGTATTTAAGGAGTTATGGAATTGGAATGCATTTGTTAATTATGGTAGATTTTCTTGTGACTACACTTATTTATTTATTTATTTATTGTTTTAGTATGTAAATATCCTAAAATTTTATGCGATAAATTGATTGAAATTTTAGGACATATGCCTAAGGTCCAGTCAAAGGGATATTGGCAAACAGGGTAGACCCAGATCAGATGCAGCAGAATATAACATCTTGTCAGGGTCTATACTGTTTGCACTGAATACATGAATTTCTATAAAAGCATCAACATGAAAACAGTCAAACTTCAATGGCCCGAACACCTTTGGAACCATAGAAAATTGTCCGAGACATGGGTAGTTCCAGCCACTGAGGGTTAATCTTGGTGCAAGGTCAGGAAGCAAATAGCGATAATTTAGGGATGTTTTTTTACGATTTTGGACACAATAATTGTATGTTGATTGTACTGATTAGAATCGATTCGATGAGGCAATTCTAATGAGTACACACAACATGATAAAATAAGAAAAAAAATCCCTAAATATTTGTTTTCTTGAGCTATTGGAAGAAATTCGTAGGGACTCAAGAATGAGTTCGAATTAGCCATGGTAAAGGCGAGCTATAGAGGTTCGACTATAAAAATAAAAAAAAGTAACTAGACATCCTTTTTACTGGAAATGGACCTGTCCGGAAAGGTGAGGAAGAAGTGTCAACTCGACATAATAGTTTAAGATTACCGGTAGTTTGACATTCAGTTCTGGAAAGTTTCTTATTTTTATGTCAACATGTATGTTATCTGGTGAAAGAAAGTGAATTATAAAATAAAAAAAAAATGTTTTTGACAGTTACGACAGTTGTTACCGCAATATATATAGTCACGACTGCTTTAGCATGCAGGAGTGACATGGTGATCATCGTCCGGCGTCTTGTCGCGACTGCTTTATCAACTGGAGTGACATAGGATCATCGTTTGGCGTCATGTAGCAACTGCTTTAGCAAGCAGGAGTGACATAGTGATCATCTTCCGGCGTCTTGTCGCGACTGCTTTATCAAGCTTGAGTGACATAGGATCATCGTTTGGCGTCTTGTAGCAACTGCTTTAACAAGCAGGCATGACATAGGCATCATCATATGACGTTTTGTCGCGACTGCTTTAGCAAGCAGGTGCGACATAGGGATCATCATATGGCGTCTTGCAGCGACTGCTTTAGCAAGCAGGTGTGGCAAAGGGATCATCATATGGAATTTTGTCGCAACTGCTTTAGCAAGCAGGAGTTACATAGGGATCATCATAAGGCGTTTTGTCGCAACTGCTTTAGCAAGCAGGAGTGACATAGGGATCATCATATTGCGTTTGTCGTGACTGCTTTAGCAAGCAGGAGTGACATAGGGATCATCATATGGCGTTTGTCGCAACTGCTTTAGCAAGCAGGAGTGACATAGTCCTATGTATTGGGACAGATAGGCCTTTGCAAACAGTGTAGACCCAGATCATCATATGGAATTTTGTCGCAACTGCTTTAGCAAGCAGGAGTTACATAGGGATCATCATAAGGCGTTTTGTCGCAACTGCTTTAGCAAGCAGGAGTGACATAGGGATCATCATATTGCGTTTGTCGTGACTGCTTTAGCAAGCAGGAGTGACATAGGGATCATCATATGGCGTTTGTCGCAACTGCTTTAGCAAGCAGGAGTGACATAGGGATCATCATATGGCGTTTTGTCGCGACTGCTTTAGCAAACAGGTGTGACATAGTGATCATCCTTCGGCGTCTTGTCGCGAATGCTTCATCAGCTGGAGTGACATAGAATCATCGTTTGGCGTCTTGTAGCAACTGCTTTAGCAAGCAGGAGTGACATTGGGATCACCATATGGTGTTTTGTCGCAACTGCTTTAGCAAGCAGGAGTGACATAGGGATCATCATACTGCGTCTTGTCGCAACTGCTTTAGCAAGCTGGTGTGACATAGGGATCATCATACGGCGTTTGTCGTGACTGCTTTAGCGAGCAGGTGTGACATAGAGATCATCATATGGCGTCTTGTCGCGACTGGTTATGGAAGCAGGATTGACATAGGGATCATCATATGGCGTCTTGTCGCGACTGGTTATGGAAGCAGGAGTGACATAGGGATCATCATATGGCTTCGTCTCCTGAACTGAAAGGCCAATCGACTTGAAACTTGGTAGGAAGCATCTGGATGACTTGTAGATCAAAAACAGCTGCAATCCTTCCGATCGGAAATCCAAAATGACCGCCATGGCTGCTATCTCGAAAATATATTTTTGGCTTCTTCTCCTGAACTGAAAGGCCAATTGACTTGAAACTTGGCCCCTTTAAAGACAATTTGCGTAAAATGTCGAAGTCTGTTTTTTTTTCTGAAAAGAAAAAAAAATATCAGTTTGTCATCTATTGAATTAGCCAAGAGAATGGTGAAGGTTAAAATGTAGGTCAAGATTCCTGGAAAACCCTGGCAGTATGGCAGGTGGGGGATGCAGACTGAATTTGATTACCACTATTTTTATATGGGGAAAGTGATGTGTTTTTTTTTTTTTGTGTTTTTTTTTCACAATGAGGATCGTGTATTACAAGTTTCTGATCATTTACCTTGTGTGCACACAGAATTTGAAGAGAATTGAGCAGCCAAATGTGTTTGACTTTAACCTTTTACCTTATTGGTATAAAGTGAAATACCGTAATAGTCCTATGTATTGGGACAGATAGGCCTTTGCAAACAGTGTAGACCCAGATCAGACGCAAATAAATGCGGCGTCTGATCAGGATCCACACTGTTTGCCATACATACAGCAATAGTTTAGACCATGGAGAGGAGGTTAAATGGACTTTTTTTCAAATTTTAGGAAAAATATGGTAAGTAGATAAGGTGTACTAAGACTTAGGGTAAATACGGTAAGTGTTATTTATTGTCTATATTCATTACACTAAATAACAGGAATATTGACCAAGAACTGTTGTCAAGTCTCATTACGAAAACACGCCGATTCAAATATATTGAAAACTTCACACCCAAAAAAGGAAACTTTTCAGATTTAAAAAATCTGAAATTTTTCATATTCCTGCTCAAAACTAAGATTGTGGGTACTCGTTAGAACCGCCTCGGCGAGGCGGTTCTAACGAGTACCCACAATCTATGTTTTTAGCAAAATAAGAAAAATAATATATACCCCTGTAAACCCAAGTTTTACTATATAAAAGTGGGGTTTAAGGGGGTCAAAATAATATAGGCCGTGTTTTCGTGATGTGCTTGCGGAAAGTGGGGCATATTATCAGTTTGGTTAGTATGTCCATCTAGCTGTTCATACAGAACGTGCTTTGATTTCACTCAATTACCCAGGGTCATCTGCCAAAAAATTAGGTCAATGTGAATTTCTTTTACCAAAATCTGTAGCTGTTCAGACTTTTGAGGATCCATAGCTTGGCTTCAAAAGACACGACCCTTCTCAGGATGAGCTGATGCGAGCACTTTCTCTCCGGCGTCCGTGCGTTTATCCATTCACACTTTTTAAACGACAACCTTCAAAACTAGTGTTGCTTGGTAAGGGTGAAAGCAGGTTTGCGAAGATTATGCCGATCGGACATTTTGATTGATTGCCATTTTAAGACAGCCGCCATGACCGTAAATGGTAAAACTTTTTCTCCGAATCTGTTGGGCAACAGAGCTGAAATTTCATACGAGGCTTACTTAGGATACGTTCTGTCAATTAGGCTATATATATTTGGAACCAGTATCCAAGATAGCCGACATGACCATATTGTAAAACATTAAAGTGTGTGCGTGAAAAGGGAGGTGGGGGGATGGTAACTTCCTATATGTGGCATAGTACAGATGAGCGTGCCGAATGCACCCCCCCCCACCCCCCCCCCCCCCACACACACACAATTTCAGCGCTTCCAGGTATATGATTAGCCCCCTTTTTCAACAAAAAAGAAAATGACTGACCCGATTTTTCTTGATTAGTATATGAAAGGCCCCACTTTTCTTACATCCCGGTATATGCGCATATTTTTCGTTTGGCTGCTTGTTCTCTTGGTATTCAATGAACTGACTGTGATATTTGACTAACTATCAGCTATAAATGGGTACAAAAATCAAAGGACAGTATATGAATTGGTCAACATTTCAGACGATCTAGTAATTGAATGGGACCGTTTTTCTCAAAGGCCAGGGATATGAATTAGGGTAGGTTTCATAATACTGGTTCGCACACCCGTACCACAATTATCCCCGTTACCCTACCGCCCCCTGCCCCCTCTCCACCAATACAAATATTCCAACACAAAGGGTCAGGTTTTACATAACTGTATTGAAATCGTTTTCGGCATTGTGCTCGAACTCTGACTTTGGCTACTTGTTTTGAAACACGTTTTCACAAAGTGAATCTTTATTGTGATAAAACTGTGCATTTCCGAAGTCAGCGAACGCTAGCGCATGTAGAGTCTTGACCCTTTAATTAACAATGCACACAAGAGCCTTTTGTGAAATGAGCATGTGTTTATTTGCCTTTAACTCTTGTCCTGCTGAACCAGGATATAGCCTGTCTTTACAAACAGTGTAGATCCAGATCAGTTGGCTTCTGAAGAAGCCAACTGATCTGGATCTGCACTGTTTGCCATAAAGTATTTGAATTTACAGAACAATCCTGATCAAGTAATCTGATTGGCTGAAAATTAGAAGAGGGTGTGGCATCTTAATTTATTCAGCAAGACAAGGGTTAAGATGTCGCCGTATGATTCTTTTTCGATCGGATTAAAATGCTCTAACTGTGGCATGGAAACCAATCTCGAACAGTTATAAGGGCTTATAATGGATAGATTTTTCTTATTAACTTTTCCCCAGAAAAAAGGCCGGTATTTCATGACATGCCAAAGCCTGTTTTCTTTTACATGGAATGCCATAGACTAATTTCTTTTCTTTTTTTTTCTTTTTCAGAAAACAGATTTTGACATTTCATGCAAATGAAATGTCAAAGCCTGTTTTCTGGAAACAAAACAAAACAAAAAAAAACAAAAAAAAAAAAACAACAACAACAAAAAACAAAACAAAAACAAACTATTTCAAGATGTCATCTGAATTCTTTCACACAGCACGCAAAGTGTCAGAAGTAGCCATATATGCCGATGCACTTTTAACGTTTCAATGAAATCCAAGAAACACAAGTGAAGTAATCGGACATCTAGCAGGTAAACAGAACTCACCACAATCACCTGACGTGGTACAAAAAGTACAATCTTTCACAAAGACTTTGCCTTATGTGATCACTACATTACAATTCCTAACCCTATGACTGTGGCCTGATATATATGAATATAACCCGCATTTCTATAGGTACCGTATTTACTCTAAGTGGACGGACATGCCTCAGCAAACTGCGTAGACCCAGATCAGACACCACAGAACGCGGCACATGATCAGGATCTTCACGGTTTGGCCCTCACCCAGTATTTTTACAGGTACATCAAAAGGTAGCTATGTTGACTTTTTCAAGGTTAGGGTTAGTATGGTAAGGATTAAGTAGTCCGAATAGGATAGATGTGGTAGATCAGAGTTGCCTCTGTCTTGGGCTAGGTTTATGTGACGCATTCGAACTGCAATGGCTCCAACATATTTGGAACCATGGAAATTTGTTCTAGTCATGGGTAATTCGAGCCACTGCGCCGTCAGGAGGCAAATGGGGATAAATTAGGGATGTAGTTTCGATCTATAAAAATAATTGAATGTTGAGAATACTCCTTAGAGAGGTGATTCTAATTACACACAACATAAAGTTTCATGATAAAATCAGAAAAAATCCCTGAATATCCTTGCTTTCTTATCGGAAGATTTTCGTAGGTATTCAAAAAATCAGCCACGGTAAACGAGCCACAGGTGACCGAGCGTTTTACTGTATTAGTGTGAAATCTACTTATATTTTTCTCTGCCAATTTTATTTTTAAATATGATGATTTCATAATTGTCAGTCATTTTAACTGGTTGCTGTAGCAATATAACTTATACTTGGAGAAATATTCAAGTGACATTCCCTCAATAGCCAATGAAAGGATTTGATTTCTTCCCAATAAGCATTCTTTATAAATCTATAGCGGGCCGTTATCGGCCCGTCAGGGTAGCTGACGGGCCGGTAATGACCCGCTGTAGATTTATAATGAATGCTAGCTGGGACCCTAACGAAAACAACGATCAAAACGAAGAGAAACTGCAACAGAAATACCGCCTTCGATCGGTCAATATTCAAACCGTTTTATTATATTATTATCCTGTTACAAATAATACTAAGTTTTGTTCTGATACTCATTTTGCTATTAAAATAATACATGTTGGAATTTGTAAACCACCTCTACTCTGAAACAAGGTATGTTTGTCAGACACAGCAACGTGTGCCAGATTGATCCAGCAGTGAACATTTACCAAGTTTGTTAATTTTATGTCTGTCAGCTTGTTTGGTCACTGTGACAGCTTCTCAATAACATATTTAGAGGGGTTTCGAGTCAGTTATTGATGCTACAACAACCAAAGACTGTCATAGACTTTTAACATGAAAAAAGTTTTGTTCTCCGATTTGTAAAACACTTGGCAGCAATGCTCCTTGACCAGTCTTTCGGAAGTTTTTTTTTTTTTTTTTTTTTTTTTTAATGCAACTACTGTTTTGGTTGTTGCCATCATGATGGTAATAATAGAAAATCGTTACAGGTCATCCGCGAACATCCGTGAACATGTTATGGCTGTATTATTCAGGTGAGAGAGTCATGGCCCGTGGTTCTCTTGGATTTTATCGCTCCGTTATGAAGGCAAAATAGTGCATTGTATCATAATTTTCGCTTTTTTTTCTGCGTCTATGAGCAGAAATAAGAAAATTAATGTATACTTTTGTTAAGGGGGTCAGAACTATATAGGTATGTTTTCGTGATGACTTTAAGCGGAAATAAAAGTCACAAGGGAGCAAGTTTTCCCTTTATAGACACCTTTTCAGAAATGATGCGGTCAGTTATGACAGAGTTGTCTCCTCTAACCCAACCTCGACCACATCAAAATTGTATTCAGTGTTCTTAACCAAGCTGAAACGTAGATGCTTACGAACAGGATTTATCCAGATATGGGCCATCTCGTCAGGTTTTATCATGATGACTGATCTGTTTTGTGACTGTTGTGTTGAACTCCACATATCAACACCATGCACCTGTCATAATCAAAAAAGGAAGAGTACATTTGAATATTTTGAGGAGAAAGTGTTAACATAATGATCAACGCAAGAAAACCGCCACGAAAACCTAAATCAGTCTGGACATTTACCTAGTCTTGACAGTTCCTTTATTGCCTGTTTAGGAATCCTTCTCTTGTTTTAGCAAACAGTGTAGACCCAGATTAGTTGGCTTCTGAACTGATCTGGATCTGCACTGTTTGTCATTTAATATGTGAATTTCTATCAAAAGTCCGGATCAAGTAGTCTGATTGGCTGGAAATTAGAAGTGGGCGTGGCATCTTAATTTATTTAGCATGACAAGGGTTAAAATCAATGGACACTGTAGGATATGGGCCGCGCCAAGCGAAAATGTGTCTTCGAGCATGCGCAAAATGCACAGATTTAGATTCATCCCACGCATGCTCAGTGACTCATCCGGGCATTTGTTCCTCATTGATACATTCTATATCAATGATTCTGTTAGCTGCCCAGCTAGCATTCTTTATAAATCTATAGTAGGCCGTTATCGGCCCGTCAGCTACCCTGATGGGCCGATAACGGCCCGCTATAAATTTATGTAGAATACTTACTGAGACATGTGCGCATATGGCCAAAGACGTTTTCGCATGGCGCAGCCTATATATCGATAATGATCAGACTGCTGGGACCGATCTGCCGATCTGTAGATTTTGTTGCAAGCGCATTTTCCTATTTCTTGCGTTGCGCATGATGTCTTGTTTAAATGGATAGAACGCACGTGTGAGCGTGTGTTTGTGTTCTCAGGGGAAAGTTTGTTGGGGTTGAGAATACAGCTGGTTTACAGCGGTCTCTGTCCCAGCACCGCAGCACGATGATAAACGTACTAAAATTTTACTTTAACCATCCCTCATACTTATTCAGAAGACCAAACATTAAATACAACCGAAAAAAGTGAGTCCAACAGTGTTCAGACACATCAACAGGTAGGAAAATGGACGTTTAAATTCAACCCTTGTCATGCTGAATAAATTATGATGCCACGCCTACCCCTAGTTTTCAGCCAATCAGATTACTTGATCCAGATTGCTGATACAAAATTCACATGAATGACAAACAGTGCAGATCCAGATCAGTTGGCTTCTTCAGAAGCCAACTGATCTGGATCTACACTGTTTGCAAAGGCAGAGTATATCCGGGTTCTGCAGGACCAGGATTAAGGACAGGTGTCATAAACATTTGAGATGTGCTGGTATTTTGAGTACATATGGTACATTAGTATGAAATACCCACTAGAAGTTTTACTATTGTTAACTTTTAATATTCTGTCATTTATCCCAGTGTGCTGTTTTGTAATTACCTCGGCTACCAACTCAACATCATCATGATCGCTGCACTCCAGTCAAATTTTTATTCTGTTCTATTCTATTCTGTCATTCATGATGTGTGAGTGAAGGCATGTACGCATATGATGTAATGGGATTGAATGTATTGTTATACCACCAATACAATGGACAAACGTATTGATAGATAAGTGCGAAATGTACTGCCTGTGTCACAACGAGAAGTCAGAATTTTTTTATAAACCCAGACCAAAAGCATTTGCATCTCACATACATAGAATGTGAAAAAATGAAAGAAAAAAAAAAAAAAAAAAAAAAAAACGTAAAAAAAAATAATAATAATAATAAAATAATAATCAAAATTTCCAACATTATAAGACCTCTGCATTTTTCCAGTAGTATCAAATGAATTTACGTTTTGATGTGCCTGCTTTAGATAGCAATATTTTAATACAGGGTCGGTGATCTTCCACCTGTCCTACAATCACAGCATTTAAGCCAGTTTCCCTCGAACCGTAGCACAAGCAAGCATGAAACCGGTCCTGTATTTCACCGCGGTATCGTTTTGTGCCCCTGCAGACACAATCAAATACCTTTGCAAACATATTGCTATATAAATCATCAGGATCTACACTGTTTGCCATTTTAATTCTTATTCTTGCCCAGCAGGTACACAGTGATTAAACACCGTTGTTTCAACATTTATCCCATGTCCCAGCCCATATCCTAATTCAGAGATTGAAGTGATTACTTCAGAAGCCGGCCTCGGTGGCTCAGATGCGCGTCCGACTGATGATCAGGAGGCTACAGGTTCGACTCCCGCCGGGTCGGCAACATTCTTTCGTGGAGATTCGGTCATGTAATATTTTCTACGGTCATTCTCTCCCTTCTGCTGTTTCAAGAGGGGCCGTTGTCAGTTTCTGGCGAAAAAATGCACACAATACTTGTTAACCGCTTAGAGGACTAAGCCTGCCCAGTAATTTTAAGTGTAGTAAAGTAAACTGACCGCGCTCGACATGACCCCAATGGGTTGATTGGGCCGTAAAACTTCAACACAAACAAACAAGACTACTTCAGAAAATCGTGGGTTGCTCCGTTTACTTTCCCTTCAAAACATATTGAACTACACACACACACACACACACACACACACACACACACACACACACACACACACACACACAACTTGATCCGCCTGTGAGTAACAGCAGTGTCCCTGTAACAGTTCTATATCCTGACCCGGAGTCACGCTAACTACTTGTGTTTCTATTTAAAACTTCCGCAAATCCCTGCATTTTGAAATATCTACAGTAAACTGCCAAAAATCTAAATGTAACTTGATTTTTGTAATATTCTTATTTCAAAGATACCAAGTAAGCATTCTTTATAAATCTACAGCGGGCCATTATCGGCCCGTCAGCTACTCTGACGGGCCGATAATGTATAAAGAATGCTAGCTTGGTACCAGCTTGTTGATCCATATGTTTTGCGCAGATACGCCCTCTGATCTGGGCCATTGCTGTACTTATCTGCGTTAAATTTCCCTTTGGATTACAGATTTTATTTTATTTATCCCAACCGGACATCAAAAGAGACTGTAAGTTCGCACTTCCGTCCGTTTGTCTATCCATCCTTCCATCATCCTTCTGTCCGTCCTTACGGGCATATTACAGAAAACATCTGGTGCCTGTATCTTATCCTATATAACCGATCGAGGCTGGCAAAATTGTGTGCATTAATAATTGATGAAGACGGTAGTCACATACTAAAAGTAGGTCACTGTGAGTTATATATTTACCTTTGACCTAAACAAACTTGATTCGCGTATGTATTTGTTGTACTGTATGATACAGTGACAACATTGAATGGGTACGTCTTGCCAACATACGCAGAAGTAAGCTAGTGTGATATCTCGTCGTAAAACCCTTTCACTTTAGTTTCTGAAATGAAGTCCATTTCTGAATCTTGACACATCCATTGTTGCAAATAGGCTTTTTTTTCCCCTTCTTCGTGATTTTTTTTTTGTTTCACTGACTAAGAACGGATGGGACTTGGTTTATTTTCTTCGGCCAGAATATTGTTTTCACTAAGAAAAAAAAACAAAAAAAAAAAAAAAAAAAAAAAAAACAGTTTATTTTTACACATAGCCAGAGACACAATTTATTATTATTATTATTATTATTATTATTATTATTATTATTATTTTTTTTTTTTTTTTTTTTTTTTCACAAAATCAAAGATATTTTTTCGAAGTTTGAAACAACTAATAGATCTAACTTGCAGGCTTTTTTTCAAGCACAATCTGGCAAATACTAGGACTAATTTTATTTAAAAAAAATAAACATCATGGTTATTTTGAAGGAATATTTGGTATGAATTAAGAACTTTACTTGTTTCAGTAAAGTCATTTTGCACACCAATTACATCATGCATCTTGCTTTCAAATACCAATCATACCAGCAGTAATTGTACAGAAATACTACAACGACATAAAAGCGAGTAAGTAAGAATTCAAATATGTAGGCCTATATAGGTTATTTAAGACCTTGGTGGGAACGTTCACTAAAGCGCCGACAGAGACCAACGTTCCAATGGAGAATGGTTCTAATGAATGGAGTTTAGACTTGAAATGAAGAAAACGTATCACCCATCCCTGCGCTCCCCAAAGCAGAGGAATTTAAGTTTTATGTAACAAAATGCATAGGTGTCTAAGAAAAAAAAAAATGGATTCAAATACATTTCTTACTGAATAATTGGGGCGTGGGGTGGGTGGTTGGGGGGGGGGGGGGGGGTGGGGGTGCGGGGGACAAAGCCCCACAGAGGCCAAAGCATTTTGACACTGTAAAGACTTGAAATAAAGTTTTACACGAATTATTTTTTATCAATAACCAAGGACCATTTTTCTTCACAAAGCATAAGCCCTGTATTATTTTTTCTAACATAACCAGAACTGCAATTCTTTAGAAAACAACAACAACAACAACAAAAAAACAACAAAAAAAAACAACAAAACAACAACAACAAACACACACACAAAAAAAAGGCGCCCACCCCAACCCCCACCCAGCCACCCACCAGAAGATCAAATGGTACGTCCCTTAGACGTAATCGCGCAGCCATTCAGAAGTGGGGTGATCACGACCGTTTTGTCCTGGATTCCGGTACTAATGAAAAGCGCCAATAGGAGCAGGGATCCTGCAGTGCTATGGTGGGTAGGCTGTTTTTCTACTTTTGATTATTGATTTGAAACGGCTCTTCATTTGAAGAGGTCGCATTGTTTTCAGTGACCTTCTTGAAGCCCACGGACGTTGAAAGGAAATGAAAATCCGTTTGAGTTTTGGTGATGCTGTGAGAAATCCCTACCCAAAATTTAAAACTACCTCATTCAGCCCCCAACCTCCACACACCTCATCATCGAATCAACCCTTTCACCCCTGAAATCTGAAATGGACTTTTCCATATTTACATTTGGATATGCCAAACATTGCAAACAGGGATGTAAGTAAAAAAATCGAGAACATAATGGCAAACAGTGTAGATCCTGATGAGACGGCTCGTGACGAGACGTCTCATCTGGATGTACACTGTTTTCATCTACAGAGCTGAAAGGGTTGATGAGGCAAGGGTTAACGCTTGGCACTCGGGGTAATCAGCAGACGATTTATTGAAAAATATTTTTCTTATGTTTCCCAGTAAACAGGATTTGACATTTCATGCAAATTGTCTCCAGTGGAGAACTGGAGTGAAATGTCAAATCGGGGAGGGGGGGGGGGGGGAGCGGGGGGAGACAATTTGCATGAAATGTCAAATCCTGTTTTCTGGGAAAAATAGGAAAAGTATCAATTTGTCGTCTGCTGAATTAGTCCAGAGAGTGGTAAAGGTTAAACACTGGTAGGCCTATATACGCTTATACAGGGCCTACATATTGATTTGTAAATTATTCGTCACATAAACTCTCCTGCCCCCACACCCTCATTCATATAGGTCGTGCAATGGAGGACTGCCCTCTATTCTAAATAAATTTACTTATATTTGGGTGTCGTCAAGCGAAAAAGTACCTTCAAGCACGAGCAAAATAACACGAATTCACATTATATAGCGAATGCGCAAGATCTCATCCGGGGATTTTCTCTCCATTGATACATTCTATTGTCTCCAATGATTCTGGTAGCGGACAACGAACGCCCTGATCAGACTGCGCGGATGCGCGGATGCGCAGGCTGATCTGGGCCTTCGCTGTCTGCACATGCCCGAAGACACGTTTTTGCATGGCGCGGCGCATTTGTAGAGGTATTTAACCACCGAAATTACGTACATTTTGTTTATGAGACTATCCGTTAGTTGATATTTTCTGGTGTGCTATTTATTATCTCTTCATGTTGTCTTGTTGTTAGGTTGCTTTACTAGATAGAATTAAGGCTAGCAGACAGCCTACGTCATTTGGCAACAAGTATTTTAAAAGATATAATGTGATAATGTGAACTTAAATAAAGGACGTGATGAGAACTAAAAACTTTTTCCCGATCACTGGTCATAATCGTGTGTCAACAGTCTGCGTCCATTCGTCATGTGGTCCAGCGTCATGTAGGCTAATTGTGTGTTTCATGTGTCTACACAGTGCAGGTACCCTGTTTACCCTAAATATTGGGACACATTACACCTGGACATTACCATACTTGTATTAAAATTTGAATACGTTTATTTTATACCTGTTCAGATGTGTCTAAAGCTGCTGGATGTGTGGCAAACAGTGTAGATCCTGATCAGACACCAAATTCTGCGGTGTCTGTTCTGAGTACACTATTTACCTAGGACTGTCTGTCCGAATACTTAGGGTAAACACATTTGGCACCTCAAATAAGCTTCCAGCAAAAGTATAAATGTACTGACAAACTTTTGCCTGTTAACTGTACATACCAGCCATAGGATAAAAGACTTGTTCTATTTTTAGAATGGGATATCCTAGCTTTCCCATGTTACTATACCTTGCCTGGAGTCCAAAGTTTATGTTTATTTATCTCTAAACAACCAACACACGTAATGGGAAAAGATAATGAAGCGTTATAAATAATTGAAGTTTTCTGACGTGGATGTTAAGAATGTTTCAAGGACTGTTCATTAAACAGGTATAGTTATTGACTGTGTGTATTTCATATTGTTTATTGCAGTAGGTTAAGTAAAATGTGTAGGTTAATAGGTTAATGTAAGGTTATACCGGGCGGTATAGTTGGTAAAAACTATAAGGACATAAAAAAGTTTAAGTTATATAAATGGAAACGGAAAGCAGATTCGTACATAATTTCCTTATATTTCTATCTCGTAGTGTTGCGAAATACTAACTACCTATCCCATATTTAGATGACATGGGTATCTTCCTAATCTACGGTATAGACCGAATACCCACTTGTTTCACCTTGGGATAAGTAAGTATGTGACTGACGCTAGGTTTTAGCTTTCAGTGTACATACAGATGGAAAGGGACCCGGGGAAGGCAGACCCTTACCAATAAATTCAAACTGGAAATGCGTCTAAGAAAGAAGGGTGCGAATGTGAAGGACGCTTCAAATTTGAGGCTAAAATTATGAACACAAGATGGACCCCCAGGAGGATACTCTGAAATTTGTCTGCTACATAGGATGGCCCCAGCATCTTGTGTTGACCCCCTAAAATATACGATTTATCAACCATAACAAAAAAAAAAAAACGGTAATATCAGCCATACCCAAAAATATCTGTAGATATTTATAGCATACCCAAAAAATATTCCCCTTGCAGTTTCTTTTTATGAAAGTGCAGTTTTCATTTATTTTTCCTGTATAATGATTGTATTAGTTTTTACTTTAAGCAGAAATAGAACTGTCAACTAAATAAAAACAACTATCAGTTCAACAGAAGGTTCTAACCCCGATTCTTACAATACCCCAGAAAATACCGAGAATTTTAATACACCAAAATAAAAAAAAAAAAAAAAAAAAAAAATAGTCGGTTTTGAAAGTGACAAAAAAAAAAAAATACTTATATATATATTAGCAAATGGCTAATACCCCGTCCCGCGCGCGCGCGCAAAAAAAAAAAAAAAAAAAAAAAGGAAGAAAAATGCCACTTTTTAAAAAAACCCAAATAATGGTAAAATTCAAAATTCTACTCCACCCCGCCTTCCCCCAAACAATAGTCCTAGCTTAGGTAGCAGGCAAAATTCAGAGTACCCCACGTACCCACTCCCCATCCCGAGTAGACCTAGCTAAAACAAAATAAAACAAATAAACAAACACAATGCATGATTTTGAAAACGTTTATGGAAAAAATGTGTGTGTGTGTAGGGGGAAGGGGGGGGGGGCGATGAAAAGGGGTGGCGATGAAAAGCCTGATAAAGTGGCGTCTGATCAGGGTCTACATTGTTTGCATTAAGTACAGGCATTTATTTCTGTTGCTGCGCCCTCGGGGGTGGGGGGAGGAGGGGGTGATGAAAAGGGGTGGCGGCGAAGGGTTGCGGTCGCACCCCCCGCACTTCCTCCGCTGTATATGGGCCTGAAAAGGGTAAAAATATATGAATTGGCCCATATTTTAGGGCCCAAGTACAGGTATTTAAAACTCCTGCCGCACATCTGAAAAAGTACCAGTTACCCACAGGTTATCCCACCATCCCAGCCCCTAGATGTATGGTGATGCCATGTTCCCATCTGGGACTAAGGTATTAACGAAGATAAATGAGCCGCATCGCCAGGAAACGTACCTTCTGCTATGGGCGCCTAGTGAAGACTCAAATCAGCCTGCGCACCCGCGCAGCCTGATAAATGGGACATTGGCAAACAGAGTAGACCCAGATCAGACGCCGCAGAACGCGGCGTCTGATCAGGGTCTACATTGTTTGCATTAAGTACAGGAATTTCTGTTGCTGCGCCCTCAGGCTGTCTTATGTCAATGAAGAAACTTTGCATCATTGGCTATTCAAAATGCGCCCAGTTAAGATTCTGCTCAGACTGCGCGAAAGCGCAGGATTATCTGAATCCACGCTGGATGCACATGTCCGAAGGTACTTTTTCTGACATTGAGGCTCGAATGCCCCAAACTGAAGAAATTGCGTAATATAAACAGCATCACGAAAACATACCTATATAGTTTTGACCCCCCCTTAAACCCCACTTTTATATAGTAAAACTGGGGTTTACAAGGGTATACATTATTTTTCGTATTTCTGCCCGAAAACATAGATTGTGGGAACTCGTTAGAACCGCCTCGCCGAGGCGGTTCTAACGAGTACCCACAGAGACCGCCTCGCCGAGGCGGGTCTAACGAGTACCCACAAGCTATGTTTTGAACAGAAATATGAAAAATATCGGAGTTTTTTTATCTGAAAATTTTCAGATTTTGGAGATGAAATTTTCTATATGTATTTGAATAGGCGTGTTTTCGTAATGGTTCAGCCTCCTTTTGCAACACAAGCTGAACTCTGGCTGTACACAGATCTCAATCCGGGAAACGCGCTTACCTGGACCTTGTCAGTTCGCATCTGTTGCTGCTCCCTCAGGCTATCCCAGGTCACTGTTATTCATAACTAGCTTAAACGAGAAACGTTAGGAGCATTTTCTTTTCGTTTTTAGCATTTTGTCACATTTTAGGTACTCTGAAATTTGTCTGCTACATAGGCCGGGGCCCAGCATCTATTAATCATCCCCAAAAATATACGGTATATCAGCCATACCAAAAATATATCTGCAGATATTAGTATACCCCAAAAAATACCCCCCCGCCCCCTTGCTTTCTTTTTATAAAAGTGTGTTTTTTTATTTATTTTTCCTGTATAATGATTGTATTAGTAATTTGTGCTTTAAACCGTTTCCAACAGTAGCTCCGTTTTTACTTTAATGGCATTGAACTGATGTACAGCAGAAATAGAGCTTTTACAACTAAATAAAATCAACTTTCAGTTCAACAGAAGGTTCTAACCCTAATTCGTACAATCCCACAAAAATACCGAGAATTTTGATAGACCCCCCCCCCCACCCCCCCAAAAAAAAAAAAAAAAAAAAAAATAGTCAGTTTTGAAAGTGAACCCCGCAAAAAAACCTACAAATGGCCAGTGCCCTAAAAAAATAACTACTTTTCCCCCAAACCCTCCCCCCACCCACAAAAAACAAAAAAAAAAACAAAAAAAAAAACAAAAAAAAAACAACAAAAATAAATAAATAAAATTCAAAATTCTAAATCCCCCAAAAAGTCCTAGCCTATATAGCAGTCTTAGCAGACATAATTCAGAGTACCATCCCCCACCTCTCCCCTGGGAGATCATATGTGACAGCTTCCAAGAAGGCCCATAGTGTTAGGGTCCCTTTCAGGCCACAAGTTAAAGATTTTATTATGTCGAGACAATGATCCCGGGATGCAAATTAAATGCCATACCAGAGGCATGGGATGTAAAGTAAACTTTGTTTTGTATAAAAACAACAAAAACTGTGTGATTTTGAAATATTTTGTCTGAAAAGAGTGTGTGTTCCAGTCCATCGCACTCCGCCTGTACAAACCTGCACTTGTTTTATGTGGTCTTATAAATTTTATGATCGTATGTAATACCTGGTATAAACAGTTGCCATAGTAAATATAACCCTATCCGGTGACCCGAGGCTTCTGGTGGGATCCCAGCTGTATTTCGCCGAATAGAAAAATATAATTGAAACCAGAAATCACAGGTCACCGGACAGTGTTATATTTCCATACCTATATTCAATATTCCACATTCATGTGCAAGCTTGTTTATATATTTAAGTGCATTATTGATACATTTTGGCTTAACTTTGAGCAGACGACAATTTGAAATATTTTCTAATTTTTCCCAGAAAATAGGATTTGACATTTCATGCATATTGTCTTCTCTGGAGAGGAAACAGCTATCATGAAATGCCAAAGCCTATTTTCTGGGAAAAAAATACAAAAAAAAAGGTATAATTAATTTGTCGTCTGCTGAGTTAGACCAGAAAGTAGCCTAGCTACTAGGCCAATATATAAGTATGTTTGTCATTTTTTTTTTTTTTTTTACTTTTTTTTTTTTTCATTTATATTTTACTTTTTGATTCAATGTTTAGCTAGTCTATGGGTGAACTTTTCTTCTGTGGTTGTCTCTGAAATATTTAGAAATCCAGACCATATTATCTATAGACTAGCCACAGAGCTCAATAAGCCAATATATATATATAGGTATATTTCTAAGCCTTGGGCAAGGCTAACCAGAAAGTTGTGAAGGTTAAATTGAATAAGTTTTCATTAAAGTTCAGTTGTTTTAAATAAATTGCAGTGCATTTAGATATATTCACATATGACACAACAGTTATACATGAACCGACCTGAATAATTCAGAAATTTTATATACTCAACAAAAATAAAAAGTGGATACTTTTTTCTTCGCTTGATTTTATTGAAACTAGTCTTTTACAACAAAAGAGAGTATATCAAATTAAACTTGCATTACGAAAACATGCCTATTTCAAATATACAGAAAATTTCACCTCCAAAAACTGAAAATTATCAGATAAAAACTATGATATTTTTCATGTTTCTGCTCAAAACATAGATTGTGGGTACTCGATAGAACCGCCTCGGCGAGGCGGTTCTAACGAGTACCCACAATCTATGTGTTTGAGCAGAAATAAGAAAAATAATGTATACCCCTGTAAACTCCAGTTTTACTATATAAAAGTGGGGTCTTAGGGGGTTAAAATTATATAGGTATGTTTTCATGATGTTTGGAGAAGCAGCCACAGATTATCAAATCGTGTAGTATTTGTTTTGCATCCTTTACGAATTACGGATATCTATATTTAGTATGCATGAAAGAAAAAACAACAAAACAAACAACAACAACAACAACCCCAAACCCAACCAAACAAAAAAAAGCAAAGTAACAACAACAACAACAACAAAGAACAACAACAAGTAACAAAAACAACAGTCTTATGCATGCGTTGTAGATGTCAACCTGGCACCAGTAAAATGACTGTATCGAGAAAGATTTGGAAGCCGCACTTCAAAGATTTAACCGTTTCAGCCGTGTTTCTGAAGCGGACCACTCATCTTTGAATTTGGACATGTCCATCATTGCAAAGAGGGTATCAGTCATAACAACGACAACAACCAAAAAATAAAAATAAAAAAAAATAAAACACTACAGAATGGCAAACAGTGTAGATCCAGATGGGATGGCTCATAATGAGACACCTCATCTGGATCTACACTGTTTGTAAAGGTATCTGTTTTGGAGTGAAGTGCTGAAAGGGTTAATATTGCAAAATGACCTCCCTTTCAATTGTGAACGGTGCGAAAATAACGCCTTTTCCAGTAGTCAGTATTTCTGTCACTGAAAACAATCGATAAATTCCTTACAGATATCCGTTACCTTCGTTACCCCTACTATTCCGACACCTTAATCATACTTGTCCCAATGATCATGTCCAATTGACTACTTCTTGACGTGTCTAAAATTGCTGGATGAGTGACAAACAGTGTAGATCCTGATCAGATGCCGCAAAACACGGCGTCAGAGCTGGGTCTTCACTGTTTGCTCAGGCCTACCTGTCCAAATATTTAGGGTAAATTCGATATCAAAAGACTATAGCCACTGAAGTCTTTGCGGGAAATGTATGCATGCAGGAAAAATGACACTAAAAAATCAAATTCGGTCTGTGCCAGCCTCGGTGGCTCAGTTGGATGCGCCGTCCGACTGGAGACTAGGAGGTCGCGGGTTCAACCCCCGCCAAGTCCGGCAACATTCTTTCGTGGAGATTGATAATGAAATATTTTCTACGGTCATTCTCTCCCTTCCGCTGATTCAAGAAGGGCAGTTGTCAGTTTCTGGCGAAAGAATGTGCACAATACTGGTTAACCGCTTAGAGGACTAAGCCTGCCCAGTAAATGTGTGGTTAGGTAAACTGACAGCGCTCGATATGACCCTGTCGGGTTGACTGGGCCGTAAAACCTCAACACAAACAAACAAATTCGTTCTTGGTGAACTATTGATAACATTTGTGGTTCAATTGTTTTGCAGCTGTAGATTTGATAAGTCTTTTTTAAAATAATATTTAGACCTAGATTTGTAAACCCCAATGGAAAGAAACAGGACAGATATCAAACATATCAAACATTGTTTAATGTGTCATTCTTGTTTTTGACCCTTGCTGTATTTGGATTGTAATTTGTCCGAGGTCATATGTGGTCAACAATGACATAAAATGAATGGTTCGTGTTTTTAGATGTAGACTCTCAGAGGCGTATAATTTTACTAACTATAGTTAGTAGAATTATAAGCCTCTGAGAATCGTTAATTGCACCATGCATGTGTGAAAGATACAAAAATATTATCTTTACTCCACTTAATTGATATGCATGTGTGAAGATACAAAAATATTATCTTTACTCCACTGAATTGAATGTTTTTATGCTCTCTCTCTCTCTCTCTCTCTCTCTCTCTCTCTCTCTCTCTCTCTAAGATACAAAAATATTATCTTTACTCCACTTAATTGATATGCTTGTGTGAAGATACAAAAATATTATCTTTTCTCCACTGAATTGAATGTTTTTATGCTCTCTCTCTCTCTCTCACTCTCTCTCTCTCTCTCTCTCTACAGAACTATATCTATCTATCTACCTAGTCTTCAGATGTGCGTGATTATATTTTGGCAATGTTTCACGAAACATAATAAGCCAAGCTGTGTGTTATATTCCTAAGTAGTGACGTATGTCAGGATGTCTTGGTATCTTTTTACCCGCCAAATGTGCAAGTATCGGTCTTCATTCTTTCTCTGCCCAGCAGACAAAATACTGGCCTTCTTAGTAGACAGTTTGCACAAGAAGTCAAATTATATTTTCTGGAGAAAAAAAAAAAAAAGAAAAAAAAAAGAAAAAGAAAAATTGAATTATTTGTCGTCTGCTTAATTTGCCCACAGAGTGGTAAAGGTTAAATATCCAGTTTTCCTGACATGAGCCAATTTATTCTTACCTGTATACCACCTAATGGATGCTCTCTGGTACACGTAGATTGTGGGTACTCGTAAGAACCGCCTCGACGAGGCGGTTCTAACAAGTCCTCACAATCTATGTTTTTGAGCAGAAATAATAAAAATAATATAAACCCCAGTTTTACTCATGATATAAAAGTGGGGTTAAAGGAGGGTCAAAATTATATAGGCATGTTTTCGTGATGTTTGATATATAATATATAAGATAATACACATTGAATAAAACAGGAAATATTTCCCTCCAGACTTGCATATCTTATAAACAAAATCGTACTAATGCATTTGTTCGTTTATCGAATTTTCAAAATATATCGCCGGAATTACTTCCTGTACTTTAAACTCAGGATGCATCAGATTATATATAATTTTATCATGAAACTTGTTTATAATATTATTTTCAGGACCTAATGGCAGAGGCGAGATGTTTGCAGTTCTGCATTTTATTCTATTAGAAAATATCTCTTAACGTTGTTTTTTTTTATTTTTAGAGATAAATAGAGACAATAAAAAAGATGGTTTCCACACCAGTCAACCAAAACTGTACTGCCCGCAAAAGCAGACCAAGAGAGAAAGATACAGACGACCAAGAATCTCGAAAAGACACCGACCAAAATGATAATAATCTCTCCGTGAATAAGACGAATCTCAAAAGAAGTCTCTCAGCGAATGCAGGCATAAACCGTAGAAAGGTTAGAATCTTTTCATTTCGTTGTGGCATCGCCGAGAACAGAAAGGAGTTATGGTGTCCGAATAATTTATCCATTTATGCTTAACGTCAAAGATAAAAATGTAGATCCAAATCAGGCCCCGAGGTTATAAAACTTTTTTCATGCTCAACTTAGGTGAGCATGAAATTTGACCTGCTAATAAATCTCAAATTATTAACAATTGCAATTTCTTTTTTGCTAAACATAGCTGAGCATAAAAAATTCTCTGCTAATAAATATGAAAATGCCAACTATTGTTGGCATTTTCATATTTATTAGCAGAGAAAATTTCATGCTCAGCAGAGTTGAGCATGGAAAAAGTTTTATAACCCCGGGATCGGACGCCGTAGAACGCGGCATCTGATCAGAGTCATCACTCTTTGCATAAATGACAGTAATTTCTATAAAACATGGCAATAATAAAAACTAACCAGACACCCCTTCTGTTGGAAATGGATCTGTCCAAAGAGTTGAGGTATAAAAAGATCACTCGGTATAAATTTAGGTATTGGCGTAGCCCCTATGCGACTCTGTTGTCCGGCTACGTTAAAAATCTGAATTGATTGATTGAATTTAGGTATTTTATTTTAGGTTTCGGTAAAAATCACCTTTCCGACTTAAAAAAAAACGTAGTGAGAACATTCCTGCTTTGACGGTCAAAGAAACAATTTACAAGGGGCTGGTGCGGACTCGTTTGGAGTACACTTGCGGAGTCTGGGATCTCACAGTGTGCCGTATTTATTCTTAATATCGGGGACAACAACTCGTTACCACCATAGTACAGTGTAAGAGAGCCATCTTTGAAACTTACTTTAAATAGTAGTAATCATAGCTACAGATAAGAGGAGGTGTCCACATAATATTTTTCTTATTTCTCGACGAAAACATATGTTGTGCTTCTAATGAGTACCCACAACATATGTTTTTGTTGAGAAATAAGAAAGATATCAGCATTTTTCGGATGAAAAAAGCACCTTATCTGTTGCTATGGTAGTTGATGTGGAAAGGTTGCCGTCTTATAAAGGTACATGTCATGTAATTTTGCTAGCAAAATTATATTTGTACCTTTTTAAGACAGCCACCTTTCCACATCAATCAACAAAATTACATGACATGTACCTTTATAAGACAGCCACCTTTCCACATCAACTACTTAAGTCAGTCTCAAAGGTGGCTCTCTTACACAGGTTTCTCTGTATTGACCTAAAATTTGAACGTCCATATCTTCCTGGTGATGTATCTGGTTGAATTACAGTGAAGACCCTGATCCGGCGTCTGATCTTGATATGAACTTTGTTTATGCCTGCCTGCCCGAATACCTAGGGTAAATATAGAGCTTGTGATTCTTCCAGAAGAGAAACGGTGCGAATTGGGCTACCAGATATATGACATATATGTTGTTCAGAAGGCTGGGAGTATGTTAAAATAAATCATCGAAGGTAAAACTGAAGCAGTGTGAAAAAGAAACAGGGTTGATTCTCATGGTCTAAAGGGTCAAGTAAATGTACTTAAATCTGATGTAAACGGATTGGGAAGGAAGCAGCGCTCTCTTGCTTTTCAAGTGTCCTTATCCCGGGCGGATGTCTTCAAATCCAGCTCTTTCCTGGCTAAGTTAGAGGTTTGGAATGCACTTACCGCTTCCATAGTGTCTTAGTTGTAGCCTCTGAGAATAGGTTTCAGGACTAGTGACCTTGGTCAGGTAGAAGCTAATCAATTGATTCAGGTGGGAAAATCAATTTTAGAGTCCCAAGCGAGTGGTAATCAGCTAACAATAGCTGGTTCCCGCAGCTCTAACCAATTTCTGTCTTGCTACAGAGATAGCGCTTTTTTTTTGTTAGAAAAAGGAATCGTTTTTCTGAAGCGATTGGTCGAAAGGGATTGATATTTTGCTAATTTCCCCACGAATACATATGTTGTGGATATTCATTAGAAGCACAAAGCCGGGGTGTTTTTAATGAGTATCCACAGCATCTGTTTTCAAGGAGAAATAAGAAAAATGTTTATCTGATACTCTCTCTTATCTAGAGCTAATCGATCACTCTAGTTTGCGAAAATAGTGTTTGAGATTAGTATGAAATAACCAAAATATTATAAGGATCTATCATGGGTGTGAGGGGTGGACAGAAAAATCCGTCCCAAGGATTACTGTCTTGCACCACGAGGCTTGCCGAGTGATGCCAGACTGTGATCGCGAGGGACCTTCCATTTGTAAACGTATGTTTTTTAATAATGCAGTCACTTCGATTGTTGACGTCCACCATATTGTTATGACATTGCTGTGGCGTTTAATGACGTCATTACTTTCAGTGCCGTTAACCTTAATGATTGCCATACGTGAAGTCCGTTACAACCAGTGCATATCAAACATGCGAGAATTCTCGATATTTATCCAATCTGATTAAAATCCGATATTTACTTTGTTATCTACTGTAACATAATAGATTAAGATCAGATTTCAGTCAGATTGGATATTTATCTTACCCTGGGTAGGATGACCTGGGTAGGATAAGACGTTCTATCCCAGGATTAAGTCCAGGATTTCTTTTATCTGGTGTGCAAAAAAGAAAAAACCCACAGCCAAACCCTACTCCATTGCCGTCATCTCCGCGAGGGTTGTGCATTTTTAAGCTTTTTTAAGTCTCGAGGAAAATATTACCCTTAAAATTAAAAGACATTAACTATTCTTACACAGCACGCCAATATAGGCAACGGAAATTAAATGTTTTATTCTGCAACAAATCACTGGGCGGAAGAGCGTGACGCGAAGAGTCGCCGTTTCGTGACCTTTTTAAGATTTGCTTTTGAAGACGTCATTTGACTGTGTAACGTCGTTTTTTTTTTTTTTTTTAGCATCAGATACGTTACAAATAAACGTAAATGCACGTGTTACAGTCAATGAAATTGGCGGGTATTCGTCGAAAGGTTGGGACTCTGAATGAATCAACGGCATTTTTGTCGAATTTTAGTTTGTTAGAATCGAAATAGAACTGTTTTAGTGCGTGGCGTTGTGTAATAAATTACAGTTTGTCGGTCAGTTGTGAGTAGATAAATCACTCACGCTACGCGCTCGTGATTTGATCTACATTACAACTGACCTCCAAACTGTGATTTAAAATTATTACTCAACAATTCACGGCTAGAGCTGTTCTATTCCTTAAATTACATGATAATTCCAACTCCTCATCATTATACGCATTTCACGCAATTTGAATGGTTGAAGAAAAATTTCACACATCAAAAAAATCCAGGGCCCAGTTGTTCGAAACTAACGATGTCGTTAGTTAACGTATCGTTAAAACTTTGATCATTAAATATGGCATATACGCTAATATTTTTGCTGAAAAAATGTGAGTAGCTTTTGCAAAAGCTACTCACATTTTTTCAGCAAAAATACCTGTGAATTAGATATTGTACTTATTAGAACAGTTAACATTTTGGCCACTAGCGAGCTCGTTAAGCTAACGATGCTTTGAACAACTGGGCCCAGAGCAGGAATCCGTCGGATCTGTTTTCCCTCTGCCATCTCAAAAGATTGACATTTTTAGCAACAATAGCGCTTATACGAATTCCAATAATGCACTATTTATAGACGTTACTAATTTTAGCATCCTGCAGCATCGCTGTGACGTCATCGATTTCGGACAAACACTCTTGTACGAAATGTGTTTAATGCGTTATCTGACAGGCAAAACCAGTATATTGTTGCAAATTTCACGAGTTTTTCTAATGTTCAGAAGTTAAAATTCCATCATGGTGACTACAAAACATTGCTGTTACGGCGACTGTAAGAGTGGTCTCGGACACTGGAGAAAAACAGCGAAGTTCTCTTTTTCGGCCTAAACCAAACAAGGAACCGGAGAAAGCCCAGTTAAAACTGAAAGCAACATGCATGCTCTGACTGATGTTAACAATATTAAAATTTCATATCAGCCTTTTCAAAAAAAACCTGTGAAACAGCCATCTCTTGAACTCGGGGGGTGGGGGAGAGGGGTGGGGGGGGGGGGGGGGTGGACAGGGGTGATTGTGGTACGAGTGTGCGAGTCAGTATTTCAAAACCTACCCCATTCATATACCTGGCCTTTGAAAACACGGACCCATTGATATACTAGATCGTCTGAAATGTTGACCTATTCATATACTGTCCTTTGATTTTTTGTACCCATTTATTGCTGGTTGTCAGACAAATATCACAGTCAATTCATTGAATACCAAGAGAACAAGCAGCCTCGAAAAATCTCTGAGCGAAAAATATGTGAATATACCAGGATGTCAGAAAAATGGGGCCTTTCACATAGGAATCCTGAAAAATCGGGTCATGCATATACTTTTTGTTGAAAAAAAGGGGGCCAATCATATAACTGGCAGCGCTGAAAAAAGGGCAATTCGGCACGCACATCCGTACTATGACATATATAGGAAATTACCCCTTCCCCCCCCCCCCGCCCGCCCGCCCGCCCCACACACACACAAGTTTTACATTGGTTAGACGTACTTGTGTTTATGGAAGTTTTTGGGGGACTGATGCAAAATACAGCAAACAAACAAAAAAAATCAAGCCTGGACTGAAACTTAACGCTGAGCATGCCATTATGAAAACACGCCTATTCAAATATAAAGAAAATCTCACCTCCAAAAACAGAATATTTTCAGGTAAAAAACTCTGATATTTTTTCATATTTCTGCTCAAAACATAGATTGTGGGTACTTGTAAGGATCGCCTCGGAGAGGCGGTTCTAACGAGTACCCACAATCTATGTTTTTAGCAGAAATAAGAAACATAATATATACCCCTGTAAACCCCAATTTTACTATATAAAAGTGGGGTTTAAGGGGGTCAAAATGATATAGGCGTGTTTTCGTGATGCTGAGTTAAATTTCAGCTGACTACATTTTGAATTTTTTTGTCTTATGTTTTCCGAGAAAATAGAATTTGACAGTTCATGCAAATTGTCTCCTCTTAGAATTTGCATGAAATGTCATCCTGATTTGACATTTCATGCAAGTCTAAGGAGACCATTTGCATGAAGTGTCAAATCCTGTTTTCTTGGGAAAAAAATAAGAAAAATATATTAGAGTTTTATGAAAGGAAAAAATTAAACTCGCTCCCATTGTGTGTATTGATTGTGTGTCCGAAAATCGTCACGTGACCGCGTGGGCTATTTTAAGATATTGGTTTTTCCTTTTCATGACGTAGGCAGCCTGGCAATTTGTACAAATGCTATTACGACACTTTAATGACAAATTGGAATTATAAGGATTAAGTTATTTTTGTGGATTTTATCGATGTGTAGTAACCCATTTATGCCGAGTAGTCTCTTCTATCTGAACTCTTTCAACCATTTCATTTCCGGTTTAAGGGGTGTCGGGTCAGTATTTTTTTATTAACCTTTTTTTTTTGAAATGCCTGTATTAAATGCAAACAATGTAGACCCTGATCAGACGCCGCGTTCTGTGGCGTCTGGTCTGGATCTACACATTTTGCCAATGTCCCATTTATGGGACGCTAGGTACAAATGGGTTAACTAATAGATTGAATGGTGATTCTGTTCTTTCGATGTTTACAGATGACGCCAATAAGTATTGCAACGTTACGTCATGGGCATGATAGCTTTCTAAAGGAACTATTCCCTTACCTAAGAGGAAATACTTCCTTTTAACAATGACGAGTTCTAATATCTGCAGAACTTTCTAGAATAGTTTCAGGTTTGAGCCGGGGAACAGTGTTTACTTCAAGATTGCATGTGCACCCAGCGAAGACTCAGATCAGACTGCGAAGGGCACTCTTTGAGTAGCCAAGATCCAATGCGTCTTCATGCGGACAGCGAAGACTTTGATCAGCCTACGCATGCTGATCTGAGTCTTCGCTGGGTGCACATGCAGTCTTGTAGGAAAATTTTCATAGCAACAGATAAGGCACTTTTTTTTAACCTAAAACTGCTGATATCTTTCTTATTTCTCAATTAAAACATATGTTGTGGCTACTCATTAGAAGCGCCTCGCCGAGGCGCTTCTAATGAGTACCCACGACATATGTTTTCCTCGAGAAATAAGAAAAATATTATGTGGATACCCCCTCTTAACTGTAGCTATGGAAATGCTGCACTCCGGCTCATAAGTAATATACAGCTGTAGTTCTGCGAACTTTTCATTTTTGCTTTTCAGTCTCCTCGTACGCGCACAATATCTGATTGTAGTCATGTTCGTCACCCCACAATAGTAGAAGAACTTCTCGCAATGCCCAAGCAAGCCGTCGCCCAAGCAGAGGAATTTGTCTTGAAAGTTATATCTGCAGGCTGGAGGGTCGTATCTCATCATCATCTCCCCGCGTGGCTGCAGGTAAGATCCGAGTTCACTTGTGTGAAAAGTTACTCTAGAAAGCCGGTTTTCGCTTGGCCTTTTATTGTAAAGGTGAAAAATTATTTGTGATAGACATTTTATTGGTATTCGGTCTGATAGACCATGATAAAGACAACAAACATAAACCCAGAAACGTTCAGCAGAGCTCACGATAAATGGGAGGAAAGGCTATTTTGATGAGGTTTTTTACCGTACTATTTTAAGATGTATTATCATTTTATGGCATAACATGGGTCTGAACAACGCAATTTTAATTGTAAATTGATTTTTTTAAATTTGTCAAATAAGTTTTTTTTTCTTTTTTCCACTGATTTGAAACTTTTAATGTTTCATAACAATATTATGAAAATTTCGGAAGTTTTGAACAAATGGAACTTGTTGAAATAGTAGCATTCAACTACCTTACCGTTCGATTTTTGCATAACTTCAGTCATTTTCACTTGAAAATGTGACATATTTTTAAACCAAATTACATGTTTTTCAACCAATAAATACAATAAAAGTTGCATAAAATAGTTTCGATAAAACGTTTTGCATTAAATCATGACAAAAGTCTTCAAGTTTACTCTGTTGATAAAACCAACAGGCCAAAATAATAAATGAAAAAAATAAATACAAATACAAATAATAATAATAATAAATAATAATAATAATAAAAAATAATAAAAAACAACAAAATTAAAACGACTTTTTGGAATTCGCAGATAATACCAAGTGTGACGTACTTGATGAAATGAAAATAGCTTGATAAAGTTCGTGGCATTTCTTGTATGCAACTTGTTTCAAGTGTCAGGGAAGAGACATGATTGGCTCGTAGGTGCCTTCATTATTGTGCTGTACCAGTATTGTAACCCGACAGCGCCAGATAAGACGCTTTTTCCAACCGAAAAGTACTGATATATATACATATTGTTTTATTTCTTCAGGAAACATATGTTGTGGGTATTCGTTAGAAGCGCCTCACCGAGGCGCTTCTAACGAGTACCCACAACATATGTTTTTGGGTGAGGCGCTTCTAATGAGTACCCACAACATATGTTTTAGGTGGAGAAATACGAAAATATTATCTGGGTACCCCTCTTATTTTGAGCAGTGAAACCGTATTTATACTAAATATTCGGACACTATAGCTAATTACCATACTTTTCCTTAGATTGGAGCATGTCCATTTGACCACGTGTTGAGATCTATAAAAGCTTTTGATGGAATGATAGTGTACACCCTGATCAGTTTGTTCAGGGTAGCTCCTTACTACTTGAAGAAGTCATTTTGTCACCTAAAACTGTCGGATGATTGGCGAACAGTGTAGACTGTGATCAGGCACCGTTCAGAGGTGTGTGATCAGAGTCTACACCGTTTGCTCAGGCCTGTCTGTTCCGAATACTTAGGGTACAGGTACGATCGACATGGAACTCTTCAGGCTAAACAAACCCTAAAAGGTTATGAAATCCGCCATTTTGTCTCATTCGATGGAGGTGACAACCTTGGTTTTCTTCGCCAACGGTAACCAAAGTGTGACTGGACATATCTAAAAGAATATGTTTAGATTCATTAAATCCTAATAATGAGCATAAGAACAGCTTATTCCCTTTTACTGAAAGCAAGTGCTTTTTAAACATCATGACAATTTTTCAAGTTTTGTCAGTTGATAAATGATTAATCTGCAACGATAAAAACCGAGTGAGGCACCTCCGTGGAGGGAAAACAATGGCGGCTGTGATGTCAGCCCGTTTGTCCTAATAAAGACGATACTGTTGAAGGTTCTTTTACACTAAATGTTTGACAGGGGAAGAAACAGACAGAACCATATTGGGGTGATTTTTGTGATATATGACCCAGTGCCTGTTCATTTATCCCTCAAGTATCTAAAATCAAGGCGAAAGGATACGACTGGTAGTTTTTCCGCCATTTTTTAAAAAAGAAATCAACTTTTGCTACTTCCTGTTCGTTTTCCTATACATCGTCCCTTGTGAATAGGGGTAATCTCTAAAAGGAAAGAATTCTTTTCTTTTAGAATAGACCCCTGTTCAAAAGGGACGGACATGATTTTGACAGAGTTGCCTCGCATGAACTGTGTACATTTCTCTTAACTTTTATTATTTTCAGGACAATGAATACTTACTGCGAGGACACAGACTACCTCTGAACTCATTTGTAGCTTGCTTCAAATCCATTTTTAGAATACACACAGAGACGGGAAACATTTGGACCCATTTATTAGGTAATCCTATTCTATATGTTATTTTTTTCCCTGATTGTTCGGACAGAAATGCCGGAGTAAAAAACAATGTACTCTGACGACATGAAAGTCGTAACAAAGGAATGAAGTATAGCTGAAAAACTTTCCCGCCTGTTGTGGGATTCGAATCCGGTCTGCCCAGATAAAAATCCAAAGCGCTAAGCAATGAGCCAAAGACTCGACTGTCAGAGATTGAATATATACCTACAAGCTATGCGTAAACTGCCAAGACAGATAATCGAAAGTAGGAGTGCTGGGTCGTAACAGTACAGGCATATCAAACTGCTCCTATAAGCAGTTTGATCCATTCATCCAGCATCTTTAGATGCATCACCTTAAAGTGTTAACCACAACTACAACAGACGACACTATATATATTTTTAGAGAAAATAAGACATTTCATGTGAATCATCTGCCTAGCAGTTTCCAAATGTGCTGTGTAAATATAGCAAGTTTTTTTTTTTTTTGTATTTAATCTTGAGGTCTTCGCTGTGTGCGCGCGCACGTGCACGCGCGTGTCTGAGGTTCTTAAAGAAGCTGTTGTAAAGGAAAAAAAATGTGGCAAAGAAACTTGGTGTAAGAAACAGCTTGCATTCATCCTATTTGATATAAAGTACATATATATCTATTGTCACTGAATTTAACCCTTAAAGCGCCAATCACAACTAAAGCAGACGACATTTTTTTTAATTTTCAGAAAACAAGTCTTGACGATTCACATGAAATATCAAGACTTGTTTTCTCTGAAAAATTAAATGTAAAATTTTTAGAATGTCGTCTGCTACAAATCTTGCTTGGCAGACGATTCACATGAAATATCAAGACTTGTTTTCTCTGAAAAATTAAATATAAAAAATTTAGAATGTCGTCTGCTACAAATCTTGCTTGGCGCTTTAAGGGTTAAGGGGAATGGATACATTTCCAGGGGAGGCAAGTAATTTTAGTAGTCTTCTCTAAAGTAAAGAATTTGCCCCCATTTGGATTAAAGTCGTCCCTTTTAGAATAAACCCCTTTCCAAAAAGGTCTTGGTGAGCTGGAAAGCAAACAGGATGTCGCAAAGTTAGTCCCCGGTATAAACTAAAAATGGCGAAAGATCTACCACGTGTATCAAGTCCGAGATCAAGTCCCCTTAACCCTTACACTGCCAATCATAACAATTGTCGTCCGCTTTGCCATCTGCTTCTGATTTTAAAAGTCATTTTTGCAAACAGTGTGGGCCCAGATCAGACTGCTCCGATCAGGGTCCACACTGTTTGCCTGTATGCAAAAATAGTTTTGAAAAGTTCGCAAGAATATTCAGCAGACGACATAAACAGATGACATTTTCAGATGCAGGTTTTCTTGGCATTTTAAGGGTTAAAACTTGATGCTGAATTATAGAAATTCTGGTCTGAGTTAGTAATAAGATTCGGCAGTTACCCATTTTTATTTGTTATTGAGACACATGGTTTCATATCCTTGTAGGTTGGTACTTACACATGTGATTGTTAGTTTGGGCGTATCAAGCGAAAATGTGCCTTCCAGCATAGCTACAGATAAGAGGGGGTATCCACATAATATTTTTCTTATTTCTCGACGAAAACATATGTCGCCGAGGCGCTTCTAATGAGTACCCACAACATATGTTTTTGTTGAGAAATAAGAAAGATATCAGCATTTTTCGGATAAAAAAAGCGCCTTATCTGTTGCTATGTTCCAGCAAATGTGCATTACACGCTCATTCTGCGCATCCCCATGGTTGATACCATATTGACCCTTGGTATTCGGACAGGTAGGACACGGCATCTGTTAAAGGTCTACACTGATTGTAACTCAGCCAGTAGTTTTGAGACACATCAACTGGTAGTAAAGATTTAAAGGCTCCATGTTCCTCAAAAATAGACATTTTATTATCGGAAAAAGATTTAATTAATTGATATATTTATTAATACAATCATAAAATGTGGCATCTGACAGCCTGTAAAATTTCAGTTAGTCTCCTATTCTTGAAATGAAACGATTTTTATCGTATCTCTGAATTAATGTTGGAAACAATAATTCAGAGATACGATAAAAATCGATCCAGTTCAAAAACGAGAGACTAACTGAAATTTTACAGGCTGTCAAATGTCACTTTTTATGATCATATTAAATATCAATTTATTAAACTTTTCTTGGATAAAAAATATCTGTTTTGTGGAATATGGAGCCTTTAAGCTGCCAATTATTTAGGGCATCACGAAAACATGCCTAAATAATTTTGACCCCCTTAAACCCAATTTTTATGTAGTGAAACTGAGGTTTACAGGGGTAGACATTATTTTTCTTATATCTGCTCAAAAACATAGATTCTGGGTACTCGTTAGAACCGCATCGGCGAGGCGGTTCTAACGAGTACCCACAATCTATGTTTTGAGCAGAAATATAAAAAACATTAGAGTTTTTTTATCTGAAAATTTTCAGTTTTTGGAGGTGAAATTTTTTATATATTTGAATAAGCGTGTTTTCGTAATGAAACCAGCTGGTGTCATTGGTAGAGTTTTTTTTTATCTGAAAATTTTCAGTTTTTGGACGTGAAATCTTCTATATATTTGAATAGGTGTGTATTCGTAATGGTAAATACGATACATACCGAGCCATCAATTGAATCTGTATGCGGACAGAGAAGACTGATCACACTACAAAGATACGCAGGTCCGTCTGGCTCTTTTCTACAGGCTCATTCCTCAAGGCCACCTTTTCACAAAGCGTAGCTCATTTTAGCTTGTGTTTGTTTTCAGGAATGATTGCATTTATATCAATAGCCGTGTATGTGCTCACAACACAATATGTTCATTGGATGTGGCAAGATATCGCCGTACATGCTGTATTTTTCGTCTGTGCCATTTTATGTCTCGGTTTCTCATGGGTCTTCCACACTGTTTTCTGCCATTCACCGAGTGTGGGCAAGTTCTTTAGCAAGTAAGTGTCAGACTGACTCAGCCGTGTCATGATACAATCTTTCTTCCGGTTTATATGCTCAGCGCTTGTTCATTCCAGTATGTGCGCATGCGCAGCTTGTCCAGATCATAGTGGAATCTTGTAGTTTTAGTGTGATCTGCGCGTGCCTGAACCAAACTGCAGATGCCATTACATATGTGCTAAAGACAGGTTTTGTTGTGACAGCATAGATACATGTTTTAGAGTGGCTGTGCGGATATTTACTTATTTGTTGCTTTTTGTGTGCTAAAATATAACCAGTAAGCATTCTACAATAATCTATAGCGGGCCGTTATCGGCCCGTCAGGGTAGCTGATGGGCCGATTACGGCCCGCTGTAGATTTATAAAGAATGCTAGCTGGGTATTCGTTAGGCCAAATTTATCCTAAAGAGTAGGACACCTTAACTTCTTACCATTCTTGTCCTAAAATTCGAACAAATCAATTTCACTACCTGTTGATGTATCTGAAGCTGCTAGATGGGAGGCGAACATTGTAGACCCTGTCAGATGACACGTTCTGCAACTTTAATATGGTCTTCACTGTTTGCTCAGTCCTTTCTCAATACAAAGCTAAATATGGTATGCAGCATCCTCGGTAGACTGGCTCCCGTCTAAATGACTTATGAATCAGCATAAATACGATTTATATTTTACAAAAATCCTATCTTTTGGGAATACCCTTCTCTCTGATTTTGTTGATCAGTTACGAGTTTCTGAGTGGTGGGGGAGATGATATCTGAAGAAAAGATAGTCAAGGAGAAATATTTTACTCTTGTTAGATTAGAAATGCAATACTCATAACGTGGTGCCAGGCTACATCCTCGGAATCCAGGCTCACATAACACATTGATTATATGATATCCTGAGTAAAACGAAACAGACATTTCCCCGTTTTTGCTTGCGGAGGCAAAAATGATGTACGAATCACATAACAACATTCACGCAGCCTGATCAGACAGCGCAATTAACATAATTAATCTCTGGCTATATATCGAACAGTGCATTTCTATCTCTGGCTATATATCGAACAGTGCATTTCTTCACGGATAGGTCGGCCAGTCTGGGTTTACATTGTTGGCTCAGTATTGTCAGTCAAAGTACTTAGAGTTTTGCAGTAACATAAATAAGGATGTTTGTCAGGAAGTTTCATCTTAATTTTTATGTTATGGTATTTAACCCTTGTCCTGCTAAACCCGGATATACCCTGCCTTTGCAAACAGTGTAGATCCAGATCAGTTGGCTTCTGAAGAAGCCAACTGATCTGGATCTGCACTGTTTGCCATTAAGTATGTGACTTTATAGCAACAATCTGGATCAAGTAATCTGGCTGGCTGAAAATTAGAAGTGGGCGTGGCATCTTAATTTATTCAGCAGGAAAGGGCAAATGAATTACTGTTTGAGTCGCAACGTGAGAACATGTGCCTTCTGACATGTGCAGTCAGCGAGGACTCTAATCAGACTGCATATCCGTGCAGTCTGATCAGTCACCGTTGTCCTTGGCTATCCAAAATGCGGCCAGTGAAGATTCTGATGAGACTGCGCGAATGCGTAGGCTTATCTGAATCTTCGCTGGACGCACACGTTCGAAGGTACGTTTTTTGACGTTGCGGCTTCTTTTATTTTGTAGGTTGGATTACTGTGGTATTGCACTGCTTGTTGTCGGTTCCTTTGTGCCCTGGTTATACTATAGTTTCTACTGCCATCTCCGAACACATTTAGTTTACCTGGTTTCTATAGTAACACTAGGGCTTTCCTGTATCATTGTCTCTTTATGGGAAAAGTTTGCACAACCAGAATATAGAGGTGTGAGGGCAGGTAAGTACACATGTTTGAACAACATATTTTATCAAAGAAATAAACCGCATTTCATGTTCCCTAATAATGCATTTTGACAAATATGTACACTCGATCAAAACCGTCTTTGGCTCCTATTTTATTTTGTTGTCAGATCTTGGCCACATAAAGTTTTCTTGCCATTGCTTAAAACCAGGCTTTGAAGTTGCATTTAAGCAGCCTCATAAGATTATCCCAGCGGGCACATGTTGTTTATACAGTGTCACATTAATGTCGATGCAACGTCATGACATTTATACATCGTTGCATTAACGTCAACGCAACGCCATGACATTTATAGCAAGAATATTGGTGAGTATGACCGTTATTACCTGAGACAATCCGTGGATTCCAACATCAACATTTCCATTACGAAAACAAGCCTATTCAAATATACTGAACATTTTAACCACCAAAAAATGAAAAATTTCAGATAAAAATTCGGATATTTCTCATACTTCTGGTCAAAACATAGATTGTGGGTACCCACAATCTATGTTTCTGAGCAGAAATAAGAAAAATAATGTATACCCCTGTAAACCCCAATTTTACTATATATCAAACTTATAAAGGCATGTTTTCGTGATGATTTATTTCGCAAGTATGTTATCCCTTATGGATACATCAAATTATATATCGTGCGTTGACCGAAAATATTTGGGCTCCTTAAAACCTTTTAATCTCCACTGAATGAGTGTCAAACAGTGTAGACCCTGATCAGATGCCTTGTTTGGTTGTGTCTGATCTGGGTCTACAGTATTTGCTCAGGCTGGTCTGTCCCAATACCCTTAGGATTAATACTGCACAATTTTTAAGAATCATAAAATGAAAACTGCAGCAAGCAGCAAACTTTTACAAGTTACAATTATTTTCTACAATAATTGTAAAAATTATTTTCAAGAATAATTGTAAACTGTCATATAAGTTGCAATGTTGCAACTAAGAAACCTTTGTATTCTTTTGATTTCAGGTTTGTTTATAGCCCTAGGACTGACAGGAGTTGTCCCAGCCGCCCATTTCGTCACCGAATATGGATTATACCTGGCCTTGAACGAGTGTGGCATGTGCTGGTTGCTTCTAATGGCGGCCTTATATATTAGTGGTGCACTATTATATGCTGGTCGGATACCAGAAAAATATTTCCCTGGTAAATTTGATATATGGGTAAGTTTTGGTATTATTCATTATTAGCCTTTACCACTCTGTTGGCAAATTCAGCAGACGACAAATTGATGTTACTTTTCTTATTCTTCCCAGAAAATAGTTGATGTTAAAGAGACAATTTGCATAAAATGTCAAATTCTATTTTTTTTTGAAAATAAGAAAAAAATATTTCAAAATGTCGTCTGCTGAAATTTTTACCTAGCATGCTAAGCATAAATTTTGCATACTACGGTATTTACTCTCGATACTTTGAACTTTATCTCATAACCATGTCTGCCCTAAAATTTGACCTGTCAGACTACGTGTTTGATGTGTCTAAAACTGCTGCATGGATGGCAAACAATGTAGACACTGACCAGATGCCTGTCTGTCTGTCCAAATACGTAAAATATGGTATACCATTTGTTTACCTTCTCGGGTTCACTAAATACAATGTAATGAAAAGCGCCCGTTTTTTTTTTTTTTTTTTTTTTGAAAATAAAGTACAAAAGTGGTTGTCACTATCTATCTATCTATCTATCTATCTATCTATCTATCTATCTATCTATCTATCTATCTATCTATCTATCTATCTATCTAAAATAATTCTTAAGAGAATATTTGACGCATGCATATATGTCTATAAGCAGTTAGTCACACGAGGCACGATGTTCAAGTGATCGTTTATTGGCGCAGGGCTGCAAAGGTTGTTTCCGGACTACGCGTATTCATAACTTATCCGAACATACCCGCCTCCTCGTGCGACCATAAATAAAGTGCTTTAATATTAACTGTTAATAATAGATGATGTAGCAGAGGGAGAGAGAGAGAGAGAAAGAGTGATATTTATTCCTTCATTGCGACTAGACCGGTCACGGGACATTAAGTGACCATTAGGTGGCCACATAATAGGCATGCATGCGGGCGGACATGCGCGTGTTGGCGAACATACGCGTGTGCGTGCATACATGAATGTTCACGCTGCCTGGAAGCTGTTGGATGATCAAGTCTTCGCCTACTATCATGACCAATTTGACATGTATTTACTATTATGTTCCTTGTATCTCTAATAAATAATTTGTTTATTCAAATAATGTGCATGCGTATATACGAGCGATCTCACAGGAGTACTCCTCTGTATGCATGTACACAAATATATATTCACACAAGTGTGTGCGCACGAGTTTGTGTACGTACGTGGGAATGATCGTGTTTTACCCGGCATTTGTTTCTTCTCAGATAAGTTCCTTAGTGTTGATCACTTGTCCAAATTAATCTTCAATACGTAGTTATGATTCATATTTTCTTTTCTGGATGCAGACATTTATTTAAGTGCTTATAAATAAGAATTAAAATTTATTGTATAAAGATAATACATGCTTGCGCCCAGACGCACGCATATAAATGGTGCGTCTGTGCGTATGTCTGTACCGACAGTTCAAGCATCACGAAAACACGCCTATATAATTTTGACCCCCTTAAACCACACTTTTATATAGTAAAACTGGGGTTTACAGGGGTATACATTATTTTTCTTATTTTTTTCCAAAAAACATAGATTGTGGGTACTCGTTAGAACCGCCTCAGCGAGGCGGTTCTAACAAGTACCCACAATATATGTTTTGAGCAGGAATATGAAAAATGTCAGAATTTCTTTATTTGAAAAAATTTCTTTTTTGGTTGTAAAATTCAATATACTTGAATAGGCATGTTTTTGTAATGAGAGGCACAATTCATACCTTGATATGCAGTTCTTCCACATTATTTGAGTGATTGCATACTATGTTACTCTTCAAGTAGCTTCAGGATTTTTTTGTAAATTTGTAACACAGTACTACCGCCTTGAATGACTGCTCATTTCAGGACAAAAAAAAATGAAACTACATTTCAAATCATAATTGTATGCCACTTTGTCGTGATTAAGGGACTGGGTACACCTAGTAGATTTTCCACCATTTTGTACGGGAGATAACTTTTGTGACTTCCTGTTTGCTTTCCAAAGTACCAAGTACCTAATAAAATGGGTCTTCTCTAAGGAAAGAATTTGCTGCCACGGAGCAAATTCTTTCCTTTAAGAGTAAACCCATTTTTAGAAGGGAGTCAAAACAGTTTTAAAAAAGTGTTACTACCCCTGAAAGTATATCAATTCCTGTTAAGTAATGATAATGTTTGCACAGCTCACTGTTCCTCTACCACCAGCTTAATCATTACAGAAGGTTGTGTGTTACATTTATTTGGGATTTCAACTGACAAAAAGCTGGTTCATTAAAACTACAAGAAGTGTTGATAGAGATAGGTGTTTTAACCGTCCCGGACAAATAATTACATATATCAAATTGCGTAAACACACTTTACATAGATAAAACTGATATATAATATATTTGAGCAATGTTTACTGACTATTATGTTGCATTGGAGTCCCATGTTTAGCATTGATATATCAGTATTCCCCAGTGATGTAATACTAGTCAGTAAAACATTCATCTGTTTATACCGATAATTCGTTACATTATATTCCACATCACATTACAGTCGGCCTTAATAAGCTGTTTATTAAAGCTATTCATGATCCCTTCATCCAAAAAAATTCAGAAGTCACGTTGCTACAAAACTGTCCTCAAGTCGATTATTGAGTCCTTTCAAGTCAATTATTGGGCCTTTTTGGGTGTTTGATAAACGTGAAATTAACATGGAGGAATCAGCATATATATATATATATATATATATATATATATATATATATATATATATATATATATATATATATATATATATATATATATATATATATATATATATATATATAAGAGTGTAATGCACAAAAAACTCCATCTGACAACATATATCTGAATTTAATTTCACAGGAACGGCGGCCCGCTGTAGACAAGTGTAAATGGAACATCCGGCATGATAACGCAGAGTAAACTACTTCCATCTAGATCAATCATCAGAACACATCAACAGACTACACAATAACATCCATATCATTGCACATAGTGAATAGCAAATATCAACGGTTAATATGATCATCTCAAAATATAATTCTTCTATTACAGGTTACATTTCCACCACATCACGAAAACATACATATATCATTTTGACCCCCTTAAACCCCACTTTTATATAGTAAAACTGGGGTTTATAGGGGTATACATTATTTTTCTTATTTCTGCTCAAAACATGGATTGTGGGTACTCGTTAGAACCGCCTCATCGAGGCCGTTCAAACGAGCACCCACAATTTATGTATTGAGCAGACATATGAAAAATATCAGAATTTTTTATCTGAAAATTTTCATTTTTTGTTGGTAAAATTTTCAGTATATATGAATAGGCTTGATGTTGTAATGAAGACATGATAGGTCACCAGACATACTGTATATACCCTTAATAGTCAACACAGATCAGATTATGCGGTGCATGTATTTGTCATTCAGCCACCAATGTCCTATAAAAACTATACAGCATAGTGGCAGATTAGACAAATTTTCAACCAAAAAAAAAAAAAAAAAAATGCTGATATTTTTCTGATTTCTCATTAAAAACATATATTGTTGGTTCCAATATTCAACGCTTCAAAATAAGATGAGTATGAGTATCCGCATAATATTGTATTATATTTCTCTATGAAAATGTGTTATGGGTAATCATTAGAAGCGCCTCGATGAGGTGCTTCTAATGATTACCTACAACACGTTTTCATGGAGAAATACAAAACAATATTATGCCCATCTTATTTTGAAGCATATTGGCTGTCTTGCACAGAGCATGTCATATTATGACAGGTTATACCGCAGATATCATAAAACAGCTCTCACAGTCCACACTACACATACAAGAATGTACAACAAATCCTGAAATTACACAAAAACATCATACCATAATAACCCATAGTATTGGGGCATATAGGCTTAAGCAAACAGTGTAGACTCAGATCAGACGCCGCAGAACGCCATTATATTGTTTGCCATTATGTCCAATAGTTTTTAAACATATCAACAGGCAGTAAAATTGACTTGTTCAAATTTTAGGACATGTATGTTTGTTTATGCTGAGGTTTTACAGCCCATTCAACCCAGTGGGGTCATGTCAAGCGCGGTCAGTTTACTGAACCGCACTTTTACATGGCAGGCTTAGTCCTATAAGCTGTTTATCAGTATTGTGCACATTCTGTCGTTATAAACTGACAGCTGCCCTTCTGGAATCAGCGGAAGGGAGAGAATGACCATTTAAAATACTCCACGAAAGAATGTTGCCGACCCGGGCGGGGTCGAAACCGCAACTTCCTGATCAGCAGTCAGACGCGCATTCAGCTGAGCCACTGAAGCCGGCTTTCGGACATGTATGAAAAGGAGTTAAGATGTCCCAATATTTAAGATCAATACGGTAATGTATGAGACATGCCCAAGCGAATAGGTATCTTCAAACATGTATAATTGCAACAAAACAGGTTTACACTTATTAAATGCAATTTGACTGGTAGAGAACGAATTCAAGCCAGCATTTATACATCGATAAATCCACGAAGCAAGAATCGGGTCTATTTACTCTGTGTAGCTTTCTAAAAAGATACTGTTTATTCCGCATTTCAGCTTAAACACGACCAGTGGAAACTATAAGCAACAAATTTCATTTTTTAAGGATTTTATCTATGTGTAAACGCCGACAGTTCACTAACAAATATAACATAAAAGCCCTTCTGGCTTTTTTTAATTGTGTGCGTGAGTTTGCGAATGATTAGCCGATATTTACACATCAATAAATGCCACAAAAAGCAAATTCATTTACTGTAAAATGCGTGGTCTGGTTATTACATTTAGGCCTAGCATGCCTAAAAAAGGATATTTGCAAACAGTGTAGGACATAAATTAGACGCTTGGAGAGGAGCATGATATAATGTTGATACAGACAACCCTCTTTATACCAACACTCGATACAATGACAAAATTCGATATAATGACAATTTGACTGCCACGAAACCTTCGCATAAAGGTAAGAATTAGTCACAAATTATGAAGAATATGGTACTTAATACTTTAAAAGAACATATATTTTGGATATTTGTTAGAATCGCCTCAAAGAGGCGATTCTAACAAATATCCAAAACATATGTACTATGAGGAAATAAGAACAAAACAAGATCTTCCTTACATATCAATCTGCTCATTAATTATTCTATACAGCAGCTAATTCATTTTAACGGCACAACGTATTTGGAAACAAATGCTGTCGTTGTAACGAGGGGTCATTGTATCATTGTTTTCTTCGGGACTATTTATAACATACAAATAAAACTTCAGTGACTCGAACAACGATAGCTGGGTTACTCTGGCTGATTCGAACTCGTTTTGAGTCTCTAGGAAATTCTTCCGTTAGCTCAAGAAAACAAATATTTATGGGTATTTTAGGAAAAAAAAATATCTTAATTTATGATAAAAATGTATGTTGTGTGTACTCATAAGAATCGCCTGGAAGAGGCGATTCTAATGAGTACACTCAACATACCATTACTGTATAGAAAATAAAAAAAAAAAACTTTCCTAAATTATCTCCATTTGCCTCATGACCAGGCACTATGATTAACTTTCAGTGAGTCGAACTACCCATGTCTAGAACAAATTTCCAAAGCCATGCATTAAACATGAAAATAGAATACCACTTAATGAGGATGGACTAACTTTAAGTTGAGGCAGTTATGCAAAAATTATATCCCTTTGAAAAAAGGCCTATTCTGAAAGGAAATAATCTGCTCCTGGTGGAAGCTTATTGTTTTCTTTTTAAAGTAGACCACTGGGGTGTCCATCAGATATTGGCTTACAACCGGGCAAGGCCTGCTATCCTTGTATCAGGTAAAGGTAGAGGGGGAATGTTTTTATTTCTTCTGTTTCTTCACTTTCATTCCTGTTCCTCTTTCTTCCTTGTCCCTCTCTTTCATTTCCTCTGTTATCTCTTCTCTTTTCTCCCTTTCTCTGGGAGACGACACAAAATGACCCACAAGGGTTGACTTGTGGTTAAACCCCAACACAATGAAAAAAAATCAGAAGGGGACTGGTATGCAGGAATGCCAAGAGGAAGTCATAAATGTTGTCTTCCTGATAAAACATAGCTTAAAAATTGCTAAGTGAATTCTGCCCGCTTAAAGGGCAGCTGGGGGCTATGAGTTTTCCCTGATGGGCAGCTTTGTTAAAATTGAGTCTGCTATTTTTCTGTTTTTGTGTAGTTCTGTATGTCTAAACGATCCTCCTTCCAGATACAGTCGATCTTCGATGGCTCGAACCCCTTTGGGACCATGAAAATTTGTTCGAGACAGCGGTAGTTCGAGCCACGGAGGGTTACTATTAGTGCCTTACCTGGAGGCATAATGGAGATAATTGGGGTATCTTTTCTGTGTTCTATATTATAAACGTATGTTGTGTGTACATATTAGAATCGCCTTATTGTGGCAATTCTAATGAGTGCACACAGCATACATTTGCAAGATAAAAGAAAATCTCCCTAAATTATCCGTATATCGTATTTGGAGGAAATCCCTGCGGACTCAAGAACGTGTTCGACTCATCCATTGAAGTTCTACTGTAATTGAATATTATATTGAATAGTTAGATGTTTTGGTTCATCTCGGTTTCTTAATCATTTTCTTATTCAATTTTCTCTTGCAGTTTCAGAGTCATCAGATATTTCACATGTTTGTTATTGCTGCTGCCTTAGTCCATTACCGTGGTATACAGATCATTTCTCACTACAGACTTACAAATCCACATTGTCCTCTAGAATGACACTTAGACCTGATCCTCCAGTGACTGCGTAGTGATACCTGCTCAGTATATACAATGCACCTCATTTACGATGCAATTCAACCGGTGATGAAAACAGAGAAGGCAATGAAATGAACAACAAAAGACTTCATTATTGTTTCTTCTGCCTTCGATGATTAGACATTATGAATTAGAATATTGATCTGAAGAATTTTAACAGCAAAATATTAATGTTAGGGACAACAACAACATGAACATCAACGACGACCACAACAACAACAGCATTTATATGATAACTTGGAGAAAACAGAGAAATTAGAAATCGATTTTTTTGGGGAAAGTGCCATTCGTTCTAGATAAGAAAAAAGTTATCGAGAAACAAGCCAGTAAGTCCATTTGATATAAATGTCTACTCGGCGGAGCTTAAAGATTAAGAAACAAAAATGAAATAAAGCAAACATCTGGGCCCAGTTGTTCAAAACTAACGATAGATTTAGCTAACGTATCGTTAAAACTTTGGTCATTAAATATGGCATATATGCTAATATTTTTGCTGAAAAAATGTGAGTAGCTTTTGCATTTGCAGAAGCTACTCACATTTTTTCAGCAAAAATACCTGTGAATTCGATATTGTACTTACTAGAACAGTTAACATTTTGAACACAAACGAGCTTGTTAAGCTAACGATGCTTTGAACAACTGGGCCCTGTTGTTATACTGATGATAGACTGTATGTTGTTATATATTCAGATGGATTATGGAATCTTTGATCAAACATGTTCTGCGTGTCATTTTTTAGGGAATGGACACACTTTCAAGGAAGATAACTTTGTCAAAATTGTTTTACCTCCCTTCTGAAAAGAGGTCTATTCAAAAAGGGAAGAATTTACTCACACGGGGAGCAAATTATTTCCTTTTAGAAGAGACCCCTTTTCAGAAGTACTTTGCTCTGCAGGAAAGCAATAAGGGGGTAACAGCAGTTGTCTTCCCTTAAAAATGGCAGAACATCTGCAAGGTGTAACCAGTCACCTTAAATAGTGGAAGCAGGTTTTCTGTGATATTTTTTGTATGTACATGTATTATATAAAAAGGAGTCAAAAATACTATCTTGTTCTTTGGCCAATGCCTTTTCCCAAAACTCAAGTTTACAGGCGAAAAATGAACATATTTTGTCAGAATTTGCGTTGCTAAGCAACAGTGAAACTTATTTTATGTCGGTTATTGTGTCTGCGTCAGTATGTCTTGTCAATGTTCGTTCCCCATCTCATCACGAAAACATGCCTATAAAAGTTTGACCCCCTTAAACCCCACTTTTATACAGTAAAACTGGGGTTTACAGGTGTTTACATTAATATTCTTATTTCTGTTCAAAAACATAGATTGTGGGTACTCGTTAGAACCGCCTCGCCGAGGCTGTTCTAACAAGTACCCACAATCTATGTTTTGAGCAGAAATATGAAACTACCAGAAGTTTTCATTTGAAAGTTTTCATTTTTTTGTGGTAAAATTCTCAGTATATTTGAACAGGCGTGTTTTCGTAATGCAGAAGAAATTGTGCAGTTGTGAAGCAAGGGATAAACTGTTTTATGACAAATAACTTCATTAATGCAATATATACAGCGAACCAAGTGCTTTTATTTCATGTTACATATCCGTTTGTTTGTATTATTTTGTTTTATAATTTTATAATAGAGTATCTCCATTCCAATTTTACTATGTTAGAGTTTGCTGATTCGTACCTGTCCACATATATGAACCTGTTAATACCGTATTTACACTAAATATTGGAGCACCTTCGCTTCTTGCAGTACTTGCTCTAAAGTTTTACAAGTATATTTTATTACGTGTCTCAAATGCAGGATTGTTCTACTTTAAATTAACATTTTTTTTGTTTTCGCTATTAGTTTGTACCATTTCAAGTCACATGTTGTATTTGTACGGTCCTCATTCACAAAAATGGGAGACAGGCATCACAAGTCTCTTGCCTCTTTTTCTGGGCCCAGTTGTTCAAAGCGTCGTTAGCTTAACGAGCTCGTTAAAGGTCATTTCGTTAACTGTTTTAGCGGATTCAATACACAATATTCTGATATTTTTTGCTGAAAAAATGTGAGTAGCTTTTGCACTGCAAAAGCTACTCACATTTTTTCAGCAAAAAATTTCAGCATATTTGCATATCACTCGATGTAAATTTTAACGAATCGTTAACTAACGATGTCGTTAGCTTTGAACAACTGGGCCCTGAATTCCATTGGATAACATTGTGACGTAGTAATCATATACGTTGTATATGTTGTATATGTACAACTATATTAATCTTATACAAGAAACAGACTTTTAAACTAAATGCTGGATGAGTGGAAATGGTATAGACTCTGATCAGATACCACGTTCTGTAGCATCTGATGTAGAATGCGGCGTCTGATCTTGGTGTACACAGTTTGCTGATGCCTGTCTGTCCCAATCATAAGGGTTATTACAATATGTGTGTGGCCCATCGCTGCTTTTATTGTGGCGACATCATTGTTTTCAACCAAACTGTACTGATATTTTTCTTATTTCTTTACGAAAGCATATATTGTGGTACTCTATAGAAGCGCCTCATCGAAAAAAAAGTATCCAATAACCCCTCTTAAATATACAAAGACATATTTAAAAAATATAATGTATTATTGTATATTTAACCCTTGTCCTGCTAAACCGGATATACCCTGCCTTTGCAAACAGTGCAGATCCAGATCAGTTGGCTTCTGAATAAGCCAACTGATCTGGATCTGCACTGTTTGCCATTAAGTATGCGAATTCATAGCAACAATCCCGATCAAGTAATCTGATTGGCTGAAAATTAGTAGTCGTGGCATCTTAATTTATTCAGCAGGACAAGGGTTAAGAATAAAATTGTTTATGTATATAAAAAAACAAGGTAAAAAATCCGATAACCCGTCTTATCTAGCGCTATAAATTATCTGTTTGTACATTATCACTAATACTTCTTGTGTAAGAAAAATCAGGTTCAAACTAGCTCGCTACAACACCCTTGAGCAGTCGCAATAAAATTGTTTTATTTGAATAACGGTTTTCTTCCAACCACATTATTTGTGAAATCCAATTATTAACCCCTTCAGCCCAGAAGACCAAACCAGATACCCATGCAAACAGTGTAGATCCTGATGAGATGGCTCATAATGAGCCATCTCATCAGGATCTACACTGTTTGCATCTCTGGTTTGATTTTTTGACTAATAGCCTTATTTGCAACAATGGGCAGGTCATAATTCAATGATAAAAATCTCCATTTGATAAACTCAGGTTGCAAAGTCAACCCATTAATGCTCAGCGGACACTTCTACCTCACTCTTTGCATTAGTTGCTCCTTCTGTTGCGGTTGATATCAATCCACATTGTTTGCCTTGATCCTATTTATCAATCAAAGTTTTTGTAAGTTGACTTCGAAGTGAAAGAGCCGACCTCGCAGACTGACTACATGCTCCAAAAGCATAATTTGTATGGCATGACTCAAATTGCCTTATTATATTTCCTGTTATTTTAGTGAATTCTGTTAATCTATTATCGTATCAACCTTTACTTTGCCCACTTTTAGTCATTTTAGTAACGCACTACAGAGCTTAGTCACAGTGACATGTTCATAGTTGTCTTAGATTTCTTCATGTTAGCACAGACAGTTGCATGATTGTGCGCAGTCATTTAATGTGGATAGCAAGGCTGCGTTTAATTAAGCAAATCACTTTCGAGAGTATATTCTTTTTAAACTGCATCTGCTGAACGGTTATTGTATAACCCGTCTTATGTGCTCTCACATCAGAGAGTAACCGGTATTCTTGTTGACGAGACTTGCAATTAGATCGAATAAATTATATCAATAGTTATCAGTTTTATAAGGGATCGACTGTATAATATCAACCCAATAAACATTTCCTTATTTTTTGTTAGGAGCAAGAATACAACGAATGTCATTCGTACAGACCGCGATGGTTTGCAGATTTTTGCTACCGTCCACCTAAAACTGTCTCAACTGAACGGATGTTTGCTATAGTTTGCGTATAACCGCGAACAAAATGCTTAACTGAATGCAGCCCCAGTAGAGTTTCACAATTTTGTATGACAGGGAACCTCTGTGACTTCCTGTTTGCTTTCCTGTACACCCAATTTCTTCAGAAAAGGGATCTACTCTAAAAGGAAAGAATTTGCTCCCATGGGGAGCAAATTCTTTCAGTTTAGAGTAGACCCCTTTTCATAGGGAAGGAAAATTTATTTTGATAGAGTCACCTACCTTAACCCTTTAAGCGCCAAGAAAATCTGCATCTGAAAATGTCGTCTGTTGATGTCGTCTGCTGAATATTCTTGCAAACATTTCAAACCTATTTTTGCATATAGGCAAACAGTGTGGACCCAGATCAGACTGCTCCTATAAACTGACCGGCTGAAGACAAAGCAGACGACAATTGTTGTGATTGGCGCTTTAAGGGTTAAAAGTGTATCATTTCCTTTTTAATCGTGCACTAACTTCCGCCTGCGTAAGACTCTAGAAACTATGCTGATTGCTGATTGTTTTATTTTTGTAGAGATTGTCCTGCCATGTTTTCTATTTTACACGTTCTTACCTTATCGAATTGTTTTTTTTGTTGTACCACGAGTAGCATTTTCATTCTTCTTGCACTTGTTACTACTGTTGTCCTCAGAGGTAGAGGTGAGTGTACCCTTCCATAGGCTTTGGTACGGATGTGTGTTTTTTAAAACTAGAAACCCGTTCCAGTCACAAATAAGGCCGAATCAAATCAAATTATAGAGTGATTTGTATAGTTATGATGTCAATAATCATTATATAATCCATGTCAATGAGACAAGTAAAAACTTAGTTTAATACGTTACAGCAATATTTACAGAAGTATGTATCTTTTTATGCCCCCAACTTCGAAGAAGTTGGGAGGGCATATTGCTTTGGACTTGTCCGTTCGTCTCTTTGTCCATTCGTCCGTCCGTACGAAATCTTGTGAGCAAGATATCCCATAAACTATTTGAGCTAGGGCCTCGAAACTTGGTAAGCTTATTGGTGATGATGAGTAGATCACCTGAATAACTTTCGAAAAACAAATCGGGTTATAGAGTTATGCCCCTTCCAATTTTGACACTTTATAAGGACAAGCGTATAAATGGGGGCATACTGTTTATACCTAAATACTAGGAAAACTAGAAAATTTGTTCTAGTTTTTCTAGTATTTAGGTATAATGTGTGATATGTATTACCTATTTCAGCGAAAACGAACCATTCATATATTCACTTAAAAAGGGATGCTTGTATACTTGAAACTAAAAAAAAAAAAAAAAAAAGGTAGACCAGTATATATATTCCAGGCTTTAATAATGGACCTTTTCAAACGGATGTGTGTAGCATATCATATATAGGAATTACCGCCGATACCACCGCCCCATGAAAGCTGTTGTACTGACGTCTGCTGGCCATGTGTTAAATTCTTGTTTACCTCATCTCTGTACGGAGTGGGCAACTCTCAAAATTGGTTTTCTCCATTTTTTTAAATGTGTCTACTCTAAAAGGGCAATTTGCTCCCTGTGAGGAGCCATTTTTATCCATTTAGACTAGGCCCCTTTTCAGAAGGGATTTGGCGCGCAGAAATGCAAACCCCAAATCTTAAAACTTGTCTCCCGTGTACAAAATGGAGGAAAAGTTTCAAAGTGTATCCAATCCCCTTAAAATATTATTTATTTTGTTCCAGTGCCATGGCGGAAGGATACCTTTATGTGAAGCAGTAAAAGGTCATTTTTGCAAGCAACATAATTAGGTTAATCTTTTCCTCTCTCTCAGCAAATTCAGCAGATGACAAATTGACGATATTTTTCTTTTCTTTTCCAGAAAATTGTCTCTGAAGGAGACAACTAGCATGAAATGTCGAAGCCTATTTTCCGGAAAAAAAAGATAAGAAAGTATTTCAAAATGCCGTCTGCTTGATTGTCTACCTAGCATGCTAAGAGCTGAAGTCTCTTTTGCAAAATGTTCATGAATTATAGTGTATTAGGACTCAGAGGACTGTCCACTTGGTTGCTTGATTCACCTCCTACGATTACAACGGTACCTTGCCGCATGTTTGTTTGAAACATTTTCTTTAAATTTGTCATGTCACATGGCCAGCTGACAGTACGAGAAGTGTACCAATTTTACCTAAGAATTCAGACATACCAGCCTGAGCAAACAATGTAGAACCAGATCAGACACCGCAGAACGCAGCGTCTGAGCTTCCGTATTGTTTTTCACTAATTCAGCAGTTTTTAAACACATTAGCACATAGTAAACTGGTCATTCAATTTTTTTGAAAAAGTATGGTAAGGTGTTTGGTGTCGGAATATATAGGTTAGGTACATGTACGATACATATAATATTATGATATATTATTTTTCACCACTCTCCGGGCTAATTTAGCAGACGACAAATTAGTGATACTTTTCTTATTTTTCCGAGAAAACAGCATTTGGCATTTCATGCAAATTTTCTCCATTGGAGACAATTCTTATGAAATGTCGAATCTTGTTTTCTCGAAAAATTAAGAAAATTATTTCAAAATGTCGTCTGCTGTAAATCTTACCCCGAGTGGTAAGGGTTAAAAGTAAACTGAATCGAAGTCTCCATGTACAATCTGGGACATATGAAGCACGTGTTAGTGATTGAATTTCTACTTGTTTGTGCCTTTATTGCTATGTTTTTGTATATAATTAGAAAAAAATAAAAGAATACTGTTACATAGAAGTATTTATTGACTTCATATCCAATACAAAGTACCGTATTGATCCTAAGTATTGGGACAGACAAGCCTGAGCAAACAGTGTAGACCCAGATGAGATGCCGAGAACGCGGCGTCTGATCAGGGTATATGCTGTTTGCCACTCATCCAGCCCTTGTTTGACACATGAACAGGTAGTAAAGTGCCCCATTACCAAAACATACTATATAATTTTGACCCCTTTAAACCCCACTTTTATATAGTAAAACGGGGGTTTACAGGGGTATACATTATATTTCTTATTTCTGCTCAAAAACAAAGATTGTGGGTACTCGTTAGAACCGCCTCGGCGAGGCGGTTCTAACGAGTACCCACAATCAATGTTTTGAGCAGAAATATGAAAAATATCAGAATATTTATCTGAAAACTTTCATTTTTTGGTGGTGAAATTTTCAATATACTCGTATTTGAATAGGCGTGTTTTCGTAATGGGACTTGCTGAAATTCTAAGGAGTTGAAGTGTTCCGATATTTAGAGTAAACACTGTATAACATATTCAGAACTTAACACACGTCATTTACACTCCACAAAATTTACAGGTAACAGAGAACAAAAATCGAGAAACAAACACTACTTCAAATTAAAAAAAAAAACAAAAAAAAACAAAAAAAAAAACAACTTAGAATAAAGCTAAGAACAAACTCAATACAGCCGAGGAAACTATCAGTAAAAACACACAATAAATATTACGAGACACAGGATTTTCCCCAAAGTATGAAATAAAATGGGAAACCACGTTTGAGGATAATCTAAGCTGGAACAATGTTTGGCAAACCTCGCTAATACTTCCTGTTACAAATAAAGAGAAACAACTTCACTGGAAAATAATTCAAAATTTAGTCTTTACAGAATACCGATTTAATCTTATTGGAAGATGGGATGTAACATGCCATTTTTGTAAGAACGCAACCGATACCTTAGTCCATCTATTTGATCACTGTCCCCTAGTAAATGAAACATTATTATCGAACACAATTTCAATTTAATTCTTATTGAAACAAACCATGAAGAAATTTACTTTGACTTAAAAACTATGTACTTTGGTCTAGAAAATAAAAATAAAAGAATATCAACCTTGGTGAATTACATTTTACATGTAGTCAAATGGGAATTATGGGAAATAAGAAACCTGGTGAAATATGAAACAAAACGTATAACACTCAATCCATATCATTATGAATAAAATAAGGCATTATAATCAGGTTTGGGAAAAATAAAATTTCGCAGAAAAAGAAACTCAGTTACTTAACCTTTTGGCACGTCTAAACTGAAATACCTAACTGTAGAGTAACTACACATGTGGGTTACAGAAAAGGAGAAGAAAATATGTAAATTTTATTTAAAAAAAAAAACAAAACAAACAAACAAGCATTTATTTACAAAATTGTAATTTGAACTTTTATTGCTCATCTACTTTACTAACAGTCTCAATCATGTATCTGAACTTCTAACTTGGCATAGCATTCTTAAGCTTCCGTCTGCCTATCCATGAGTGACTATACCTAACCATAAACGACCTTTGATATACTCTTCTGACCTTCTTACTGACCTTCTGACCAGTATCACAGGTTTATGTGCGGGTATACAACCTATCTTCCTTCTTGCTTAAGAAAATCGTTCAAGTTATTGAAATATATTTAGTGTTTGGGCACATATCTTAAGATGCTAGTGATTGAAATTCTACTGATAAAAGCATACGTAAAAATATATGACGAATGCATGTATGTATAATGTATATATAAGTTTGGAGAAGGAGCATCACATCTAACAAAAATCTTTTTGCTAGCACTGGATCCAGAAAGGATGCTGAAATGATAGGGATTAAACTACATATTGAGAGTTAATCATTAACAGTGCAAATGATTTGTTTACTTGAGGCCTTTCGGCTTTCGCCGCCTTCAGAGGTTTTCTATTTTATATTTACATAGAGTAATATAAACTAAGAAAATACAAACTGTAAAATTTACAAACAAAAGTGATATGAGTTGAAATAGTTGGAAAAAAATTATGCCCTTTTCGGGCCCATGTTATCTAGTCCGCTGCGACTTGATAACTGAGCGTGTTTGGATATATGTGAAATGCATACATTGCACGATAAACACAGCGTACAAAAAAGCTTAACTTCCTTTCCTCAACATCAACATAAGCACAACGCGCAAGAAGTAATAAGTTTATCTTTCCTGTCAGCACCACTATACTTATATACGCAATGTATACATTGCGCAATAAACCTTTTTTACACTGAAAGGGATATTCGCCAAACTCAGTGTTTCCCACCAATACCTAAGGCAAATGGGCCCAACTTACGCTGTGATTCCGGAAAATCACATGAACAAAACGTTCCACATAAGCTGACTAAGGAATGCTGATCCCCTCTAATGGTCACCTTTGTTGATACCATGTGGCCCTAGAGTGTTCAGACGTCGGATCCAATAGCTCCCTCGAGCTTTCCTGGTTCGATGTGTCCACTCCGTGTTATGATCTTGAGCAACAAAGCGAGGTGTGGTTAAGGAAATCATGTTCTGGTGAACACAAGTGTTCTGTGACAGGAGACTTCTCGAACTGTTTGTGTTTCCAACCATCTGGGTGGCCATTCATCCGTTGGTTCACATAATCACCGGTTTCGCAAACATATTATTTACCACATTTGGTGCATGTAATAAGGTAGACAACATTGGTCGTCTTACAACTAGTGTTGCACCTTAGGATGACGGTTGCCCCAGATGCTGACTTCGCGATCTGTGTGGGGTTTATAATTTTGCAGGTTTTGCACCTTGCTTTGCTGCACGGTCGTGTTTTCCCAAGTGGTTTATCATCACACATGTCTCTTTTGAGCTTGGCACGTGCAAGAAGATCCCGCAGACTCTAGTGTCTTCTGTAGGCCATGGTCAGCCTTTCTGCGAAGATCTCGCTCAGTGCTAGAGGACTCAATGATGGGCCAGTGTTTGTTGACTACATTCTTCATTTTTTGGTATGTCTGGGTGATACGTCAACACGGAGGGGAGAACGCTAGACTAAGATTTAGACCTTTAAGAAAGTAGGTCTACTCTCTTCTGTTACCGTGCTCTTTAAATGGCAAATGAAATTGCCTGTTTCTGATAACCCCGTTTGCAGAGGCGGCCAGTCAGTTCTCTGGCTCATTTTGCAGGTTTTGCATCTTGCTTTGCCGCACGGTCATATCTCCCCAAGTCGTTTATTATCACGCATGTCTGGTTTGAGCTTGGCACGTACAAGAAGATCCCACAGACTCTTAGGTCTTCTGCAGGCCATGGTCGGTCTTTCAGCCGAAAAGGGCATAATCTGTTTTCCAATTATTTCAATTCATATAACTTTCTTTGTAAATTTTACGTTTTTTATTTTCTTCCTTAATATATATATATTTATAGACAACCCCTGAAGAAGGCGAAAGCCGAAGGGCTTAAGGTAAACAAATCATTTGCACTGTTTCTGATTAACTATATATATATATATATATAATCAACGAAAAACTAGAATGACGAGCATGCCGTTGATAACTTTAATCACATAAATATACAAAGTACTTTCGCCTGTACGGCTTTTCAATGTGTTACTGACGTTATCGCTAAGCAACGTAACAGATGATTACGTTTCCGTAATTATAACGTTATCTGTATTGTGACGGTCAAGACAGAATGCGTTTTACGATTACTTATACACATAAACATACATTGTATTTATGCAATATTTTACAGAAAATATTTTACATTACGCGTGCGGTCTTACCATATTTCTTTAATGTATGCTTATTAACCATACATTGTATTTATATATCAAAAAACATTACTTGTCTAAACACATGTCTGCTAACATACATTGCATTAAAGCATTTATCTTTTTCCAGATTATAACGTTTAAACTCAAGTATATAATCTATTCATATTGCAGTAATGCATATATATGCATGAGAGCATTGATTGTATTTATATGTTACTGTTTTAGTTGAGTTTTAAAAAAAATACAAACATTTAAAGCATTAGATAGAATTTACGGGTCTAACCATATTCCTATAATTGCGTTTATAAAACATTCATTGTATTTATGTATCTCTTGTTCAAACTTATAAATGTATGTTAACATACATTTTATTTATGCACTAATGTTTACTAAATTAATTTTTGACATTCACTGTTGTGATCGAGGCACATTACAGAGTTGTAGGTATATACCACTACCATGCAATGTATTTATGCATTAACATTTTAGTTGAGTTTTGAAGCATTTAGTGAAGGTTTAAAGCATTTGATAAAGTACTGTTCTTTCGCTAACCTAGCTGAAGTGTTCTCAGATTTTAGTTTAAAAAACGGAAACATTATAAATTTGGGGTTGGATTTACTGCATGCGTCCAAATGTGCACTCAAGGGAATTTTTCTCGTCGAGAGGTCTCTTATCTGCTTGTATGGTGCGTCTCTCTCTTAATTTTCCACCAGTTTGCCCTATATAGTATTCATTGCAGCCCAAGCACCTAATTACATACAATACATTTTTGACGTCACAAGGTATTGTTGCGTTAACAAAGAATATTTACCATTAAAGTCGAAGTAGTTTTGTTCCAAAAGATGTTGGCACAAACTGCGATTTGGCCTGTTACATTTGAATACTTTATTTGTCTCCTGTCGTTTCCGGGAACGTCTGTTACGTTGCTTAGCGATAAAGTCAGTAACAGATTGAAAAGCCGCACAGGCGAAAGTTCTTTATTAATTTATGTGATAAAGTTGTCAACGGCATGTAATACATTCTCGTTTTTCATTGATATTTTGCACTTCTTGTGCCGTAGACTTTTCCCCTTATATATATATATATATATATATATATATATATATATATATATATATATATATATATATATATATATATATATATTTATATATATACATATATATTATATATATGTATGTATATATGCATTGTATGAATATGTGGAAATGTATGAGTAATTGTTATGTACGTATATGTATATATATATATAACATAAAATGAGATTTAGAATATTAAAAATAAAAAAAAAAAATAAATTAAAATGAGCACACTTAAATAATAAATAACTGTGGTTAAACGCGTTGATAAAAGTAGTGTATCACATTAAACTTTGGACTAGAATTACAAGTTTAGAAAAGTGGGCTGGTGTACAAGCACCAACACCCAGATATCATCATATCCTAAAACCTATGGATAGCCCACAAAATCCACATTGCTTATTTCCAATGGGGTCCATGCGATGGGGGCTACTCATAAGGAAAGGTACTTTAAAAATTCTTCAAGAGAAGCCCCGCTTTGAAGCCAAACGTTTTTTGCCAGATGGATCACATAAGAGAATAGGATGCACTTGAAAGATACACATTTTGTGACTTCCGACTTGTTTTCACGCACATCAAACTGCTTCTAAAAAGAGTCTATTCTAAACGAAAGGTCTTACTTTCAATGTGGTACTTTTTGTTAATCGTTTTGTAGTGTTTCACTTTCGAATCTTTTCCTTTTAACAATTATGGAAGTTGATTATACATTCAGTTGAGTTTGGGTAACGGAATTTCCACCTTTTTGGGAAAGAGTTTCAAGGTCTGCTTGCCATTTGTTCATTTTGTGGCTGCTTTATTGTATTTGTCTGTATTTTCTTTTGGTTTTAGGGTCTTGATGTGGATTTGATTGTATCAGCGCCTATGTTCTCTTATTTACTTTTCCCCAAGATCGAATTATTTCCCTTTAGGGTTGACCCGTTTATAGCAGGGAGACAAAAAATGCCTCCCTTATATCCTCTGCTTTAATGAACTGACTTGACCAAAGTGTTTTTCTCTCTTGCCGTTCTTTTGAGCATCACAGAGGCATATATTGTGCAAGCTTCTGACAGTTGTTAATTCGGGAGATAACCGTAATCGAACATGGGCCAAATGTTATAATTTGTTACATCCCTTTCGTATATTTATGACAGGTGAATTCATAGACTACACCGATTATGCCGTTGCGCACATCATATTTCGTCTATTAAAATTTCTAGCATTTCAAAACTGTTAACAGTTTTACGGTAATTCCAAAAATACGTGAGTGCAGAGAGACTATTTTATCAACAAAAAGTTTGTATACGCGTATATAAGTGTACCAATAGAAGACACGTTGAACTACGGCTCACGTGTAAGTGCAATTTGCACTCTTCAAAAAATGATTAAACAACAAGAGAAGTACAGTTACAAAACATCTGAAAACAAAGGACCCGTTAGGAATGCAGACAACACGAAAAAGGTAATAGCAAACTCGATTTATGACTCTGTTAATGAGCGATAATAAAATATGCAACCTCTTCACACACACTGCCATCCTAGCAGTTACTTATACAAGGTTCTTTCTACAATCGCCAAATAACAGGGACAATAACTTTTCGTCCACAAAGCCCGGTTACATCTAAAAGTCCTTCCAGGGACATTCGTGTGGTAAAAATCCCCATATCTTAGTCACCACTCTGTCCTGGGAGTCTATTCACTACAAACGTGCTAGCTGTATTTCCCACTAATTCTGGTCACGAAGTCAGAGCTCCGCCACTAACCCGGCACCACAGAGGCAACAAAATTAATAAATAAATAAAGTAAACGCCCCGTCCTTTTTCCTGCTATCCACCACCCTACATCATAAGTGCGAAGCAATTCATTGGACAAAAATGAGAAAAATGTACGTTATCATATGTAAGTGCTACGGAACCCTAGATCTGCGCAGTTTGTTCAGTTTTTCTTGTCCGCCTATAGAATATTCTGACATCAGAATCCAATGGAAAAAGGACAAGACAAATGATAGAAACTAGGAGACTGTACTTTATTTAGTGTTTATTAGGAATAAATAAATAAATAATTGTTATTTTTATTATTATCACAAACTGCCAACGACATTTTAACAAGGTCTGTCCGTTTCAAAGGCTATATTCCTGTTGTAGTTTCTCTTTGATTGTATGATCTGTTTTCAGTACGGACTCCAGTACCCAATTTTTGCAAAACCCTAGGATCGGAAAGATATACGATTTATTTTGATATAGGAAGAAAGCCGGGACATGTCTGTATATAAAACAACTGTATAGCAGATATGCATGCATTGCATTTCATGAAAACTTGCACTTTTGTGTGGAGACCCAGTTGATACTTAACAAATTCTAAGCATGCAAAAGTTTGTGTATTTAGGTTAAAATCATAAAAAATAATAATAAAAAAAAAACAAAAACAAAAACATATTCAAAACAGAAAGCAAAATGTTTATTTTCTCATGCACATATGCAAACATGACGTCAATAGTGGCATCCCGGGTGTTTACTGCATTCAAAGGAGAGTACCCCGTTTTCCTATCTGACGTTAATATTTTAAATTTTGCATGTAAACTGCGTTTCAAATAATCCTTCTACCGTTTTCTTAGCCTTCATTTGAAGGTATACAGAAATGCATTAACACCAAAACATTTTCGAGTTTTCGTCCAATATGGCCGCTACGATAAACCTGTAAGAAAACGTTTGATTGCAATTTTATAACACCATTTTATATGACACATTTTAAACTTTGCCAGGCATCTTTCGGACGTTTGTGCTTATGGTTTTTCAATAAAACTGTTCGTATAGAATACTGTATTGTACTTACTTAAGTCTTAAACATGCATGTTGAGGGGATTCGTCGCATTTCTTCATGTCCATAATTTCAAAACTTTTGTTGACGAACTATACTGGGAAAGAATATATGCAGTAAGTTTCACATTGCTAAACAGCGGTTCTGTATGAACCAATATCCAAGCTTTATTTATACAAAACTTCAGCCGTATATCTTTCCAATTGTTTGCACTTTACAATCACCTTTCGTATTCCCTAGACTTTTTCTCTTACCTTTTAACTTTTTTTTTTTTTTGCAAGATACAAGAGTTGAGAAACCCGACTATTTGGTGAAGTGATGTTTTGCATGTCGTTTCATGACATTCAGCAATTTTCGGGTGCCGTGGGAGTGCCGTGGGAGTGCCGCTGTGACCATGGCCTTACATACTTATATGACAAGAAGGTTCCTTTGATGGTTCTCTACCGGGTTTGCACAGAGGCACTGTTTTAGTTGTTTTGTTCGCGGTTAATTATATGTTAATATTCTTTAAAAGACTTTTTTCTTCAAAGCCATTGAAACAAAATCAGCCAAACATGGCAGTATAATCCTTGAGCGGTTCTTTTTCAAGGTTTGTTCTGTGGAGCTGACCAGACAATTAAACTGGATGACATAGAAACATTGATTTATTGCCATGGCAACGAAAATGTCTTGTATACGTAAAAACGTCATCACCTACTTCGCTGGAGTGCACATGCTGTTTAATTTTCTGATCCTTTGGGACTGCTGGGTTCATGCATTACATGTAATTATAACGCTGAAAACTGCTAGTGGCGTAAGAGATGTTGCATCTGTTATTTTCTTTCTTGATTTGTTCTTTATTTCCAAAGGACTCCCCTTTCAGAATGTTTTATTATGGCAAAATGACAAAATGACACCTTATCAGAAAACTTGTCGATATAGACCTGTCTGTTATGTACTCTTTTATATGCCCATCTGCTGTTTCAATAGACTGCCATTGCAAATGATAGTTGTGAAATATGAAATAAACAAATAGTTGCGGTCATGGTACCTAAGCCGTAATCCAAACTCATAAATCCATAAACGAATGACGAATCAGAATGTTCAGACCAACAGACATGAACCCCAGAATAAAGGGTGTAATCAGGCGTCCGCGGATAGTAAGCATTACTTGGTAAGCAAGCTTCGCCTACCATGCCCATTGGCCTGAACGAAGGAAATATCGGCAGAAGCGTATGTCCGGGATTTGGGAAGTACTACCGAGAAGTGCTGAAATGGTTTTACTGAAACTGTGAATAGACACTGGGAAAAACAAGGGCTTTCATTTAGCCGCGTCTTTAGAAAAAGTTTTTTTTTTTTTGAATTTTCGTCGAATCATTCTTTCAGTGCGCATGCCCGGCACCTTAACGAGACCACGTGTCGAGTTCTTTGGCTGAAGGTTTCACTCGGTCTACGGCTTATTTGAGCGAACAGCATATTTCTTAGTTATAGGTTCTGTTGAAGCCTGCGTGGATGCTCAGGCTCGCCTGAAGCTTTGCTGTTTGCATAAGCTATAACATTTCCTTTCCCATGACGCGGCTCATTTAAGCCCCAGATAATATACGCCAACACCCTGGAGCTATGGATGTTTGCATAATCAGGGCCCAGTTGTTCAAAGCGTCGTTAGCTTAATGAGCTCGTTAGGGATCATTTCGTTAACTGTTTTAGCGGATTTAATATCCAATATTCTGATATTTTTTGCTGAAAAAATGTGAGTAGCTGCAAAAGCTACTTACATTTTTTCAGCAAAAAATTGCAGCATATTTGCGTATCACTCGATGTAAATTTTAACAAATCATAACGACGTCGTTAGCTTTGAACAACTGGGCTCAGGTGAGCAACTGGACACGCTTGCAGTTATCATTTTGCAGTTATCAAAGAAACATCCAAATGTTCTTGTTTCGCATACTTCTCAAATCATCATGTTTACGAATGTTACAATAATGGTGATGCAATATTTTCAGAGAAATCTTATCCTCGAACTGCCCTTTGTATGTTGACTGTCAGTGGCAATGTAAATTTCAAACAGTCTAATTAAGTGTCAAAATCCGAACCGATCAAATAAACTGAAATACATTTGTCTTCTTACGCGGACAATGCGTTCGTTTTTCTACCACTGATAAAAGCTGCCATTTTCTCTGTTTACACACTAATATTTCTTGTAAACTGCACAGGAGAGGGCGCCAGACGTCTTTCTATTTGACTACAAAATTTGACATAACTATATTTCAACGCCAATTTCTACTTCCGATTTCAGAGTATGATACATATATAGTAATGCTCTTGCGGAAAGTAATGATCCTGTATCTGCATAGATTAGCCCTTCAGTCAGAAAATGGGTCCTTCGAGAACATGCGAACAGCAAAGGCCCATATTCATTTGTGTATTTACGTAATCTGGCCAAAGTCTTAGCGGTTTGTCCATCAATGCGACACGATAGTATCCAGAAAGCTTTCTAAGAGGATATGCTAACTAATGTTTGAGCCCATCACTATCCGGTGATGTCCGAAGAGCCGTTTGTGAATTGCGCGATTTTAATAAAATTGATTGGTTGTTTACTGAAAGAAGCCGTATGGATACCAATATTTTAGTGCATAAAAATGGCTGTTATTTTACGAGAGTAACATCCCAGGCATTACATAATAAACGTAAAAGAAAATGCCTTTGGAAACAAAGAACACACTACAGATAGAAAATGGGAGCCTCGGTTATATTCAGACTCTTCATAAGCAGTAATGAAGGTTGCAACACTGCTTACGCCCTCTAGCAATATACATGAGCAGAACTCCATTTTCAAAGATACCACAATAAGCCCAGTGATCCCAAAGGAAATGAAAATACGAGGGTGAGTCAATAAGTAACAAGCCTATCCCATTTCCGATAGACCGAGACGGTCACGATTTCCATACTTTGTTTCAATATATGTTTTATACATGGGTAAAAAATTGCACACGTATCGAGTCATTCTTTAATAAGATATTGAATGTCAAACATGGCTAGTGATGCAAAGGCATGCTTTTCATCTAAAGTTGAGTACCGTGCTGTAATTCGGTACTTGTATTTAAAAGGTACAACAGGCAAGGAAATACACGGCGAGTTAGCCGATGTGTGTGGGTCTTGTGCACCATCTTATGCTCAGGTTAAATTCTGGGTAGGGGAATTCAAACGCGGTAGAACGTCTTTAGAAGATGGAGCCAGGTCTGGACGCCAACTGGATGCCACCGACGAAGAAATGTGTAAGAAAGTTTGGGATCTGGTATACACTGATAGGCGAATTCAGGTGGAAGAAATAGCGCAGGCATTAGGCATTTCACATGGTAGGGTTTCAACAATCTTACATGATCGTTTAGGTATGCGCAAGCTAACAGCCCGTTGGGTCCCAAAATCCCTTAGCGATGAGCAAATAGCAACCACAGCATCAGTATGCACCGCCTTGTTGAAGCGTTTTAGGTCAAAAGATGGTTTTCTTTTGCGTCCGGTGACTGTAGATGAGACTTGGGTTCATTATTATGAGCCAGAGAATAAAGCTTAGAGTCGTCAGTGGGTAGGGCCTGGGTCTTCGAGGCCAAAGAAGTTCAAGACTCAACCATCTGGTAGCAAGGTGATGGCCACAGTATTTTGGGACGCAAAAGGCGTTATTATGGACTTTTTACCCAAGAGAAGTACAATATCTGGAATGTACTATGCAAACTTGTTAGACCAGCTGAAAACCGCCATCCGTGAAAAACGCCGAGGTAAACTCTCTAAAGGTATTTTGCTGCAACAGGACAACGCGAGAGTCCCAACTTGCAAAGTTGCAATGGATACTGTAGAGCGAAACGGGTATGAATTAATACCACATCCTGCCTATTCGCCTGACCTAGCTCCTAGCGACTTCTTCCTATTCCCAAACTTGAAAATGGATATCCGTGGACTTCATTTCAGGTCTGATGAAGAAGTCGGGACGGCAGTTGAGGAGTGGGTAAATGGAAAGAACCTTGGCTTTTTCAGTTCTGGCCTGATGGCACTTGAACACCGTTGGTCTAAGTGCATCACACTCGAGGGCAATTGCATCGAAAAAGAAGAGGTGGATCTCAACCGGAAATAAGTTAGGCTGGTTTTTTATTGACTCACCCTCGTATAATCTGCACTATGGTGATGTATGTTAACGGAGAAAATTGCCCGCAGCGAAGACATCAAGCTGTGCATCTTCGTAGTCTGAATATAGATTTCACTGTCCGCATTAAAGAAGATTTGGATACAAAACTTTAGATAAGGCAATGATGGACAAGCCACATAATGTGATAGAGACATAATGGTCTTCTTTACAAATTTCAAACAGGTGGAATTCTAGGAACTCTTCTTCAGTGGTTTATTCATTGTTTATTGAAAAATCGACAGCAAAGACTTCACAGTGGGCTTCAGTGTTACCGAGTGTCTTCCAAAGATCCATGATTGGGATTTCCTTTTTATACATAAATGATATAATTCATAAAATAAATTGGTCAATGTGACTATTTGATACCAGTCTGTAGTAGAAAATGCATTCGAGGCTGTATATACATTAAGGGGACTGGCAACACAGTTAGTAGATTCTCTGCCACCTTTTGCAAGAGGGAAGACGTGTATGAATTCTTAGTTTCTTTCTTATACAATAAAACCCTTTTGAAAGGAGTCTACTGTAAAAGGAGCAGACCTTTTTTCCGAAGGAAGGCGAAAACATTTTTGACAAAGATGAGCCCTTGACTTGGTATCAATTTCTCTTAAATTTTGACCTTCTAAAGATATCTTTATAAACCAAGAAATGTCTTGTTACTTTTAATCTGCTTAACACTGAATGTCGATTCCCTATGAATCTCCTGTGTGTGTCTACTTTTTCGGGAGAAAACCCTATACTTGGCTTGCGACATTCTTTTCACGTCTGATGTATACAAGAAATGTAATTTTTATTGTCTTGTCAAAAAGTCTGTGATGCCCTTGTTTATCTTTTGGATAACATTTTATGAGATCTGAAACTAAACTTTATTGACAAACTGTTGGTATTCCGATGGGAACTTTTTGTGCTGCACTTGTTGCAGATTTGTTTCTATTTTGTTATGAAAGAGATTGCATGAAGTCTCTCTCACGGGAAAATCAGGAAGACATTATTGAGGCTTTCAAAATCGCTTCAACGACGATTCATTAAATATTGACAATATTTACTTTGACCAAATGGTGGACCGCATATACCCTAATGAACTCCAGTTAAATAAAGCCTATTCTTTCGATACCGAGGTACCTTTTTTTTTATTTGAATATCTATACCTAATAGTAGTTTCCACTTAAATTTATGATAAGCAGAATGACTTTGATTTTGATATAGTCAATTTCCCTTATATGGATGGCGATGTGCCCTGGCGTACCTCATATGGGGAATACATATCTCAACTTATTCGATTCGCCAGCTTCTTCAAACCTTACTGACTTCAACTGTCGTAACACCGACGCACTGCCAAAAAAAGGTAAGAGAAAAGTCAGGGAGTACCACAATCACAAACCGCAGCCCTTCCCAGACCCCAAGAGGAAGAGGAAACCGACAAATCCAAACAAGCACAAACCGAACAAATGTACGAAAAGCACTATGATTAGCTCTCTCTTCCCCAAGCGAGGTAATCATAATACTAAAAGGACTGAAAAACACAAGAACAAAATGACACACGGAAAGACATACAACAAATCGCCTCGTAGAATAAACTACAAAGCAACAAAGAGTAAGACTAACACCGAGACCACCGCCTTAGAACGGTCAATAGAGCAAACCACCGGGGGTTTAAAGCACTTTTACAGCTAACTAACTTCACCCTGGGTCCCGATGCTACTCTTAATACAGAAACACATAAAAATTCGGTTCGCATAAAGGCTCCCAACTCAGTCAATGCATCAAAGCGAAAACATAAAAATCAAATTAATCACTATAATAAACAAAGACGAGTACTCATGGCTAATTCTACTGTATGCCAGAGTAAATGAAAACCAATTGTTGAACCACGGCGGGCCAAGCCAAAGACATATCGTCAAGTCCCAACCCACCGGTTAAAGTTTTACGAAGAGACCGTCATTGAGTCTGAGGCCCGAACCGCCGTCGTGCTATTAAAGAATGAAGCATAGCCATCAACAATGATTGGGTTGACAACTAGGCATGCAGTCTGCCGCATAATATCCAGGCTATAGCCAATTCTTTTATAACGATTAATAAGTTTTCTGAATTGCTCCGAAAAGTTAGATTTACCTACAATTTTTCTAAATCTGTACACTAAGTCACCGTAAAATTCTGGTTCCGATATACCTTGTTGCAGAAGTGTTTTCAGACTGACGCTATATTTTTCTAACAAGGAACTGTGTCTGCGAAAAAATTTCGAAAACGCCTTCCGAAGTTTAAAATAACGATAGCCCTGCCTAAGAAGTTTGGCAGTAAGGGCTTTATTACGGTAGTTAAAGTCATTAAGATTTGAAGAAGCTCTGGCGAATCTAATAAGTTGCGATATGTATACCCCATATGAGGTACGCCGGGGGACATCGCCATCCAGAAAAGGGAAGTTGACTATATCAAAAACAAAATCATTCCGTTTATCATAAATTTTGGTGGAAACTGTACCATTAGATATATATAGATTCAAATCCAAAAAAATGTGCCTCGGTATCGGAAGAATTTGCTCTATTTAATTGGAGTTCTGTAGGGTATATCCGGTCCACCATTTGGTCAAAGTAAATATTGTCAATATTTAATAAATCGTCAAGGTATCTTGAAGTTGAGTTGAAAGCCTCAATAATGTCAGCCTGATTTTCACGTGAGAGAGACTTCATGAAATCTCTCTCATAACAAAAAAGAAACAAATCTGCAACAAGAGGAGCACAATTAGTTCCCATCGGAATACCAATAGTTTGCCTATAAAGTTTAGTTCCAAATCTAATAAAAATATTATCCAAAAGATAAACAAGGGCATCACAGACTTTTTGACACGACTATAAATTGTGATTATTATATACATCAGAAGTGAAAAAAGCACATTCTTCGTTGCAAGCTAAATATTGGGTATTCTCCCGAATAAACGTTCGGTTAATTAAATCAATAAGTTTATCTTTTATAAGATGATGAGGTAACGTAGTATGTAGAAAAATCATATGTAGACAATTTAGAAGCCTGAAAGCTTTTAGATTTAAATTTATTGAGAACATCATTAGAATTTTTAATTGACCAAAAATAGTTAATTCCGTCCCTTTCGTAAACAGTATCATAGTATCTAATCAAATGTTTTTTTAATAGCAGTAAGGCATGAAGTTAGCAGTTTGGACAAAACAGTAGTCGTACATGAACTAGAATTAGCAATGACTCGTGCTTTATAAGGTCGTTTATGAAGTTTCGGTAACCAATATAACGTAGGAAGTTTGTCTTGCTTGTCTTTAATACTCACTGCAAACTTAGCAGTAATATCGATAGAATAGGTATTGACAATAGATCTCTCGTCAGTAGAAATCCGTTCATATGTTTTGGTACTACCACGTTCTTGTATTAGAGTATTGATATAATAAAGTCGTCACACAACAACAACATTATTAGCAGCTTTATCAGCTGGAGCCAAAACATACTTCCTATGAAATTCTTGGATACCTTGTTTCAAATATCGAAAAGATAATTTAGGCTTAGGAGGGAGAAGATCAAGGTTATTAGAGTAAAATAACACACGTTCATCAATGATCTTAAAAATCTTTAATTTCCAATTAATTAAAGCATTAGACTCAACATGCTCTCGTTTACCCCAACGCGTACAATAATCATTTAAAGCACTGGCAATTGTTTCCCGACATTTATTGAAATCAATGTGGGCTGGGAATCTATATTTAGGTCCTTTTGAAATAACAGAACGGATTTGTGAATCAGTTATAATCTTCAAGTTACCAGTGACAATATGACCCGCTGGTTGATAACAAAATTTAGAATCTTTACAATCTCAAGAATAAGGGGAACTAGTTTCAGTATCAAGATCAGAAACTAATTTATTGAAATTAAGTATAGTATTACGGATAGGTTTGTTATATTTATAACAAATAATAGGAGATTCCGTGTTTTCGAAATATAAAGGTATAGCTGATATAACATTATTATCTCGAAATATGCAAGGTAAATCTATGAATTCAATACCTTTATTAATGAATGGAATTTTGATAAAGTGTCTAATGTGGTTAATTTCAGAATCAATGTAAGGACGAAGAGCATGTTGAGTATAACATCTAGTAAGGAGAGCTGCTTCATACAAATCATGTTTTCTATCATAAAACCTCTTAGGCAGGGTTATCGTTATCATAAACTTCGTAAGGCATTTGCGAAATGACACAGTGCATTGGTAGAAAAGTATAGTGTCGGCCTGGAGAAACTTCTACAACAAGGTACAGTAAAACCTGTGTAAGACAGCCACCTTTGAAATTGACTTTAGTGGTTGATGTAGAAAGGTGGTTGTCTTATAAAGGTACATGTCATGTAATTTTGCTAGCAAAATTACATGACATGTACCTTTATAAGACAGACAACTTTTTCCACATCAACCACTATTTAAAGTCAGTCTCGAAGATGACTGTCTTACACAGGGTTTACTGTATATCGGAATCAGAACTTGACAGTGACTTGGTTTACAGAATTAGAAGAATTGTGCGGAAATCTAACTTTTCGGACCTATTCAGAAAACTAATTCGGACCTGTTCGGAAAACTGATTAACCGTTTTAAAAGAATAGGATACAGCCTAGATATTATGCGGCAGACTGCATGCCTAATTTTCAACCGAATCACTGTTGACGGTTATGCTTCGCTCTTTAATTGCACGACGGCGGTTCAGGCCTCAGTCTCAATGACGGCCTCTTCGTAAAGCTTTAACAGTTGGGTTTGGGCTTGATGATATGTCTTTGGCTTGGCCTGGTTCAACTATTGGTTTTCTTGTACTCCGACTCGCAGTGGGTGTAGATTTAGTCAGGAGCACTCGTCTTTGTTTATCATATTGATTTACTTGATTTTTATGTTTTTCTCTATAACTGATTGATTGTGTTGGGGTTTAACGACACGACAACCCTTGTGTGTCATTTTGTGTCGTCTCCCAGAGAATGGGAGATAAGAGATAGAAGAGATAGTAGAGGAGATGAAAGAGAGGAACAGGGAAGAAAGAGAAACAGGAATGAAAGGGAAGAAACAGAAGAAATAAAAACATTCCCCCTCTACCCTTACCTGCTACAAGGATAGCAAGCTTTGCCCAACTGTAAACTAGTATCAGTTGGACGCCCCGATGTCGTAAGATACACGACGCCGTCGCCACATCCGACCGCCTCCTTTCGCTATGATGCATCGACTGAGTAGGGAGCCATTATGCGAACCGAATGTTTATGTATTTCTGTATTAAGAGTAGCATCGGTGAAGTTTGTCGACTGTAAAAGAGCTTTAAACCCACGGTGGTTTATATTGCTGAACTTTCTAAGGCGGCGGTCCCGGTGTTGCTGTTACTCTGTGTAAAAAAAAAGAAAAAAAAAAAAAAAATATACTTGACTGAAATGAACTCCCGCAAAGAGCATAGAATTCTAGAAACTTAATATTTATCAATCGTAAACCTAATGCTAATTTGGCATACCATCCTTTGTTCTATTACGTTGACAGTCACATAGGCCAGGTTTACCAAATAGGTTCTATTTGACACTGTGATCACCCCGTTTCTGGTTGTTTTGCAACGAAAAGTTGGTTTGTGACGTGTAATGTATGTCCTAGTGTGTTTGCTCTTCGTCTTGTCACTGGTAGGCTATGTAATGTGGTTGTGGCTATGCATAGAGGTCGTTTCTACTTTTTATCAGTGCATACTTAGTACAGGACCTAGTTATAGTAACCCATTTATGCCGAGTGAACTCTGCTACCTGAACTCTTTGGACAGGTCATTTTACAGTAGAAGGGGAGGATGGTCAGATTTTTATTATTACCATATTTTATAGAAAGTCTTGTATTTAATGCAAGCAGTATAGACCCTGATTAGACGCCTCGTTCTGCGGCGTCTGATCAGGGTTACACTGTTTGCCAATATCCCTTTTATGGGACGCTAGGCTTAAATGAGTTAAAGGCTCTATATTACTCAAAAATAGACATTTTATTATCCAAGAAAGATTTAATTAATTGTTATATGGTATTAATACAGTCATAAAATGTGGCACTTGACAGCTAGTAAAATCTCAGTTAGTCACTCGTTTTTGAAATGATTTTTTATCGTATCTCTGAATTGATGTTGCCAACATGAATTCAGAGGTACGATAAAAACCATTTCGTATTCGATCCAGTTCAAAACCGAGAGCCTAAATGAATTTTACTGGCTGTCAGATGCCACATTTTATGATCGTATTAATACTAAATATCTTTATCGAACTTTTCTTGGATAATAAAATGTATATTTTCAGGAATATGAAGCCTTTAATTACCCCTATACTAAAATGAAATAACAAAACCATTCTCCAAGTCTTGCCATATAGAGACGAAAGCCTTTCTAACACAAGTATACCTGATTTACTTGTCAAAGTCAAAAAATGTAAAATCACATATCATAATACTCAAACTAACATTCAATATACGAGTGTTATGGTAATTCTGCCCTTGCATAACAAACCTGATAAAGTAATTTTAAATATTGTTCAAGATTACAAAACCAGCACCAAGTATTATAAAATTAGATAGAAAGCCTATTCATAAACAGATAAATAAGCAAGAAGCTATTTAGTTACGCATGGTCTTTAAGTTCGATGTTTGTTACTTCCTTTGTTTATGATGTGGTCTGAACTTTATCTGATTTCAGTAATACATGTTCTGTTCTTGGCAAATAGTGTAGACCCGGATCAGACGCCGCAGAACGCGGCGTCTGATCTGGGTCTACACTGTAATAATTACAGGCACTTCAATGAAGCATGGTAATAATAAAGACTGACCAGACACCCCTTTAACTGGAAATGGACTGGTCCAAAGAATTCAGGCGGAAGAGTCCACTCGGCATAAATGGGTTAAAGTTACCCATTTTTAAACGACGTTTAATACAGTTGATAACGTGAAGATATTTCAGAAATTACGCCATTGATTACGATGACAACCTGACATACTTTTTTTTAGAAATAAAATCCACACATCATGCAATTGGTGGCAGCAGGAATAGTGCATGCTGAGAAGAAAAAAACTGTATAAGTGCTTTCAACATCTGAGCCGCAATGTCAGAAAACGTACCTCTTGACATGTGCGTCCAATGAAGATTCAGATCAGTCGGCTTTTCGCGCATCAGAGGTTTCATTGGGTACATTTTGGATATCTAAAGATGCAAATGTTCTTCGTACGGACAACGAAGACTCTGTCCAGATTGTGGGAATGCGCAGGCTAATTTGAGTCTTCGTTGGGCGTACATATCAGGAGGCACGTTTTCTCACGTTTCTCAATAGTCTACGAGAGATGATTTTGTGATCATCTCTCGTAGACTATTGATGTCTAATGTCCTTAACAAAGATTTCCTGTCAGACAGTGTAGTCTAGATTAATCACCACAAAAGGTGACACCTGATCAAGGTTTGCACTGTTTGCCATGGCATTAGCAAATTTACAATAACAGAAATATTTAAGTTGTTACTTATATAACATCCCTGGACCATTACGACTCGCGTGATGGGATGGATAGTCCATTGCCAAACCGCAGAAATTAACGCCAAGCATGCTGGGTAAAATTTCAGCAGCCGACATTTTGAAATATTTTTCTTATTGTTCGAAGAAAATAGCCTTTGATATGCCATACACATTATCTGAATTTGCTTGAAATGTTACATGCTTTTTTTTCTGGGGAAAATTGTCAATAGAATAGTAAAAATTAGTATTATGACTTACGGTGTTTGAATAAGTAGCGTAAGTACAGCAAACAAGAACAAAAATAAAAGGTAAACAAGAAGGAAAATAACATCAAACCATTGAATAGTTTCTGTCTGTTGAATAGAAGACATTTATTCCGAAAGAATCATGCCAGGCACTATTGGCAATACATGAAACACACATCAAGTCTAGTTTGGCCGTATCCACCGTTCTCATTCATAGTAGCCAATTTCATTAACATAGGATGCCAAACAATCATGACAGTAGTGAAATACTCCTGATACTTGGATCTAGGTCTCAATCGGAGGAAATCTAGTTCAAAGTAATTTGAAATGAGTCCACTATTGTGTGACACAGAATTATCAGTTGCCAAGATGTCTTTCAATTACTCCTGGAATTAACTACGTACGTGTAGCGTTAGAAAAAAGCTATCTAGAAAACAGAATTTATCATAACTGCCTCTTCGGCCTAGATGTACTGAAACGTGATAAATAGAAACCGAACCCATTTGGTCTGTATCAAGGGAAACAGTGCATACGAACCATTACGAAAACATGCCTATTCAGATATACTGAAAATTTTACCAACAAAAAATAAAAATTTTCAGATAAAAAATCTAATATTTTTTATATTTCTGTTCAAAACATAGATTATGGGTACTCGTTAGAACCGCTTCGGCGAGGCGGTTCTAACAAGTACCCACAATCTATGTATCTGAGCAGAAATAAGAAAAAATAATGCATACCCCTGTAAACCCCAGTTTTATTATATAAAAGTGGGGTTTAAAGGGATCAACATTATATAGGCATGGTTTCGTGATGCACGCGCCAATGCCCATATTCAGATTATCCTGCGCGTGCACAAAGTATCATCCGGGCCTTTGCATTCAATTTATACATTCTGTAGTCTCCAGTGATTCTGTAAGCTAATCGCATATACCTGAAGACACGTTGTCGCTTGGGGCGGTCCATTTAGCATTTCTAATATACGCCATGAGCAGAACCAGAGCGTCTTCTAACCCACGAACTGTGATAAGAGCTCACGCTTCTCGCTAGTATAATACAGTCGAACCTCAATGGCTCGAACGTCTTTGGGATCATAGAAATACGTTCGAGACATGGGTAGTTCGAGCCACTGAGGATTAATCATGGCATCAGTTCAGGAAGCAAATAGCGATAATTTATGGAAATCTTTTCGATTTTCTACACAATGATTGTATGTTGAGTTTACTCATTAGAGTCGCCTCGATGAGGCCATTCTAATGAGTACACACAACATACAATTCCATGATAAAATAAGAAAAAAAACCCTAAATATTTGTTTTCTTGAGCTATTGGAAGAATTTTGTCCGGACTGAAAAAGAGTCGAATCATCCACGGTAAACGAGCCATCCGTGTTCGAGCCATTGAGTTTATACTGTATATGGATATAACATATGTTATGAACCAGCGACTATCTTGATCAATCGTAGTGGTAGCATGTACTTGATTAGGCTCTTTTCGGCTCAGTGAATAGCATAGCGTTTTTCCCGCTGAGTTTGGCATTAAATGGAATGACGCTTAGTTCCTAACTTTTTTCAGATGGTTGGGCATGTTTATCGTTGTCTGTGACTGGGTCTATCGTGGTCGGACGTGTGGTTTGCTACTGCCAGTGAGTCCTCTGATCATGTTTTACTGAAAAAAAAAAAACAAAAACAAACAAACTGAAAACGCTAGCGCAAAGCGAACACATATGTATAGTTTGGAGCTGTATCACAACTACGGGAGAGATTTTACGTGAGTAAAAATAAGCTGCAACGTTAGAAAACGTACCTTCCGATACGTGCGCCCAGCGAAAATTCAGATCAGCCTGCACATTCGCGCAGTCTGATCAGAATCTTCACTGGACGCATTTTAGGATAGCCAATGATGTTTTTCGTAACTCCTATCGAGTTTTGGGCAATACAATTTGATCAGGAACTAGATGAAAGCTTATACGGCTCGTATATTTGGACTATCTTACTGAAGGAAGTGAAATGTTTATAATATAAAAAAGTTCAATCGTTTTTCATAATGTCAAGAACAAAATCACAATAGAAGTGCAAAATGGTGTGTGCATCCAACTAACATGGCCCTGAAGACCTTTGCTAATATTATGTTGTTTACCATTTTAAAGGACTCCGCATGATTCAAATTTCGTCACGCATGACTGCAGCCCCGGAGACATAGGAATGCTATTTGCGATTATGGTATTAACACTAGTATAGTAGTACCATAACAATACCTTACTAATTGTTCAGTTCAGGCTTGAAGTGGCAGTTCAAGAATTATAAGTTCACAGGAAAACAAGTAACAAATCATGGCTTCCAATGATAATTATCAGCTTACAGAGATAACCCCAGCGTCATTACAACACGCGGCCGGGGAGTTAACGGATGTGAAAGTCCCTTGTTAGCACCTTGGTGTGCTGTGTGCTAAGTCCCTTGTAAGCGCCTTGATGTGCTGTGTGCTAAGTCCCTTGTAAGCACCTTGGTGTGCTGTGTGCTAAGTCCCTTGTAAGCCAGTGGTGTGCTGTGTGCTAAGTCCCTTGTAAGCACCTTGATGTGCTGTGTGCTAAGTCCCTTGTAAGCACCTTGGTGTGCTGTGTGATAAGTCCCTTGTAAGCACCTTGATGTGCTGTTTGCTAAGTCCCTTGTAAGCATCTTGATGTGCTGTGTGCTAAGTCCCTTGTAAGCACCTTGGTGTGCTGTGTGCTAAGTCCCTTGTAAGCACCACGATGTGCTGTGTGCCAAGTCCCTTGTAAGCATCTTGATGTGCTGTGTGCTAAGTCCCTTGTAAACACCTTGGTGTGCTGTGCGCTAAGTCCCTTGTAAGCACCTTGATGTTCTGTGTGCTAAGTCCCTTGTAAGCACCTTGGTGTGCTGTGTGCTAAGTCCCTTGTAAGCACCTTGATGTGCTGTGTGCTAAGTCCCTTGTAAGCACCTCGGTGTGCTGTGTGCTAAGTCCCTTGTAAGCACCTTGGTGTGCTGTGTGCTAAGTCCCTTGTAAGCACCTTGATGTGCTGTGTGCTAAGTCCCTTGTAAGCACTTTGGTGTGCTGTGTGCTAAGTCCCTTGTAAGCACCTTGGCGTGCTGTGTGCTAAGTCCCTTGTAAGCACCTTGATGTGCTGTGTGCTAAGTCCCTTGTAAGCACCTTGGTGTGCTGTGTGCTATGTCCCTTGTAAGCACCTTGGTGTGCTGTGTGCTAAGTCCATTGTAAGCACCTTGATGTGCTGTGTGCTAAGTCCCTTGTAAGCACCTTGATGTGCTGTGTGCTAAGTCCCTTGTAAGCACCTTGGTGTGCTGTGTGATAAGTTCATGTCTCCTGACGAGACTAACAAAAGTGCTTCCAATAAACTTAAAGGCACATTTCTGAGATGATTAACAGTAGAATATATGAATATGGTGCCACGGCCTAGCACTCCAACCTTCGATTGTCTGCCTTGGCAGTATTATGCATAGCTTGTTGATATATATTCAATCTCTGATAACTGCGTCAGGGAGTTGACTCCTTGGCTCAGTGGTTAGAGCAGTGGATTTTTATCCGGACATACTGGGTTTGAATCCCACGATAGGCGGGAAGTTTTTTTCAGCTATGCTTCATTCCTTTGTTATGACGTTCATGTCGGAGGATTAGGGCTCGTTCGAGATTGGACTTTACTTCGCCGAAAATGGCTTCGCGTCACTTCCTTGAAAAGGGGGATTGTAATGGCCTAGACTCCTACCCTCATTTGTCTGCCTGGGCAGATTACGCATAGCTTGTAGATATATATTCAATCTCTGATAACTGCGTCAGGGAGTCGACTCTTTGGCTCAGTGATTAGAGCATTGGGTTTTTATATGGATAGACGGATTCGAATCCCACGATAGGCGGAAAGTTTTTTTTTTCACTTATGCTTCATTCGTTTATTACGACTTTCAATCCACTATCTTCATTTCATATATACACAATTGCCGATATACCAAAAGCACTCTATGGCTGTGAACTCAGGTCTAATCTATTGCAAAATGTCCTAAACATAGAGCGTGCGCATCGCTTCTGTGCAAAGTGTATTCATATTGTACTTAGAAATACAAATACTGAGGTAGTTTTGTCACCTGATCGAGGCAGATATCGATTATAGAAAACTTACATTTCTTGGACAACTCTGTCGTTTGTCAGGTTGCTTTCGAGTTAAAGTGGTCTTTCTACAGAGATTATTCATTTTCACTAATTCACTTGGTCCTAAATTGGATTCGTCCCCGATTTATTTTATGTCCTAAATAAATACTCCTTTAGAGATGTACTTGACTTGTACACGTACACTGAAAGTGGTGTATTCATGTCAAAGTTTGTATGGAAGAAAATGATACGTGAAAAAAACATACTCTTTTTACAAGACCGAATTACTACACAAAATTACACACGCAGACTCTTTAAGCCGTATCCTTAGGGTACATACAGTAATAACTGTAGAGCCACACATACTAAAGCAATTCAGTAAATCATATCCAGGTTACCTTAAGTCTGTACAAATGGATATACGTCTAATTGGTATGTTAGTCTGCGGTAGAAGACTTTTACCTTGTAGTAGATGCAATGAACCAAATTTTAACACGACAGAACATATATTATTATTCTGTTCCTGCACCGAAACATTTCGAATTCAATTCCGGAGCAGATTCCTATCTACCTTTGGTATTGGAAGTTTTAAGATACTAAAAGCAGTGATACCTGCCTCCCAAGTAGATGCAATGTTATCTGGGTGTTCTGAAATTCTGGATGCTGCAAGTGGATATTATGTGTGTTTGAAATTGCTCATGCCTTCCCTAAATTGATAAATAGCCAAGCAGATGTGATTTTTGTTTACAAATAATCTAACGCCCATTGATCTCGGGTTATGTACAGTACTTGATGTGCAGCGCGGCTAAGGGGCCCTAGTGCCGACGAAATGAATCCGTAATGCCCTGTACTTGTACATAGATGTAAGAGATATTTCAGCTCAGGTTGATCTGGGTCTTCGCTGTCTCTCTATGCGTTTTGCTGGGGTCCCTAGGTTGCACCACTTTTTAATGGCGATTCAATATGATAACCTGATGCAAAGCTTCGGGCGTGTTTCCGCTTCCTTCGTATTTATGTTCTTGCGTTTCGTTGCAGTAAGAACAAAGATGGGTGGAAATACGCGGGAGTGCTATTAGCTGATAAGCGGTGGACAACATGGTTCCTTGATACTATGTAAAGGTATGTGTGTCTCACTGGAATTGTCTCGACGACGTGATTATTGAAGTGATACACACAACCCAAGATCTCCCTGGGGAGATATAGGAGAGGGTTGCATGTCTATTGCCTATGTTTTGTTTCTATATCATGGTTAATTTGTCTGAATTATTTATTGCACATGTATGCCTACTTTTCTTTTCTTTGCTTCTTTTATGTTTGGTTTCATTTGAATTTCTTTATATGTATATTAACATGTAACTTGTATGCTCTCCTATTGGCGGAAAATAAAATATCTATCTATCTATCTATCTATCTATCTATCTATCTATCTATCTATCTATCTATCGTTACAAATTTTCTTTGGTCTTAGTTTGGTTATTGTGTTAATTTGGTTATTGTACTCTGTCGTCTTCAAATCGTAGTGACTTTAACTGCCGTAATAAGGCCCTTACTACCAAACTTCTTAGGCAGGGCTATCGTTATTATAAACTTCGTAAGGCGCTTTCGAAATGTTATAGCAGACACGGTGCCTTGGTAAGAAAATATAACGCCAGTCTGAAAAACTTCTGCAACAAGGTATATCGGAACCAGAATTTTACGGTGACTCAGTGTACAGATTTAGAAAAATTATGGGAATGTCTAACTTTTCGGAGCAATTCAGAAAATTAACCATTATAAAAGAATCGGTTATAGCCTGGATATTATGCGGCAGGCAGCATGCCTACTGTGTTTTCGACATCTTTCAGAAAGTCGTTTTTTGCTTCGCGCTTTAAACAGAAGAAGTAAACTTGCAAACTTTTGTCATGATTTAATGCACAACCATTTGTCGTAACTACCTTTGTGCAAAAAGTTTTATTCTAGTCAGTGTTTTTTTAAAAAATCCAATATTTTCACTTTTTCCCCATAGTAAAAATGAATGAAAATTATGCAGAAATTTGTAGGGTAGGTAACTTGGAGGCAGATTTTTTAACAAGTTCTGCTTGTTCAATTTTTTCTGAAATTTTCACAATATTGTTGTGAAACATCAATAATTTAAATTCAGCAAAGAAAAGTAAAAAATATTTACTATGACAAAAATTCCAAAAAATCACTTTACTATAGAAATTGCATAGGTCAGACCAATTTTTGGCGATAAATTTAATTTTAGGGTACATATTTGAGAACAAAACACAGAAACAGAAAAGACAAATGGTTTCTGATAAGATATAGTCAATCAGAACAAAATATTTTCATTTAAGATAAAACGCCAAGCAAAAACGTCTTTCCGAGATGTCGAAAGGACAGTAGTTATCAACCTAATCATTGTTGATGGCTATGCTTCACACTTTAATTGCACGACGGCGGTTTGGGCCTCAGATTCAATGACGGCCTCTTCGTAAAACTTATACCAGTGGGTTAGGGCCTGACGATTTGTCTTTAGCTTGGCCCGCTGTGGTTTAACTATTGGTTTTCATTTACACTGTCACACAGTAGAATTCCTAGTCTTAGTTTATCATAGTGATGAATTTGATTTTTATATTTTCACTTTGATGCATTGACTGAGTTTGGAGCCTTTATGCGAACCGACTTTTTATGTTTTTGTTTTCTGTATTAAGAGTTACATCGGGACCCAGGGTGAAGCTGGCTGGTCGTAAAAGTGCTTTCACCGCCCACGGTGGTTTATTTTACCGATCGTTCTAAGGCGGTGGTCCCGGTGTTAGTCTTACTCTTTGTTGCTTTTTGGTTTATTCTACGAGGCGATTTGTTTTATGTCTTGCCTTGTGTAATTTTGTTCTTGTGTTTTGCAGTCCTTTTAGTATTGCGATTACCTCGCTTGGGAAGAGAGTCTTGGTACTTTTCATACGTTTGTTCGACTTGCGCTTGTTTGGTTTGTCTGTTTCCTCTTCCTCTTCGTGTCTGGGAAGGGCTGCGATTTTGTGTACAGTAGAATTAGCCTTGAGTACTGGTCTTTGTTTATTATAGTGATTAATTTTATTTTTATGTTTTCGCTTTGATGCATTGATTGAGCTGGGAGCCTTTATGCGAACCGAAGTTTTATGTATTTCTGTATTAAGAGTAGCATCGGGACCTAGGGTGAAGTTGGTTAGCTGTAAAAGTGCTTTAAACACCCCGGTGGTTTACTCTACTGACCTTTCTAAGGCGGTGGTCCCGGTGTTAGTCTTACTCTTGTTGCTTTGTGGATTATTCTACGAGGCGATTTGTTTTAAATTTTACTTTGTGTTATTTTGTTCTTGTGTTTTTCAGTCCTTTTAGTATTGCGATTACCTCGCTAGAGAAAGAGCTAATCTTAGTGCTTTTCGTACGTTTGTTCGATTTGCACTTGTTTGGTTTTGTCAGTTTCCTCTTCCTCTTGGTGTCTGAGAAGGGCTGCGGTTTGTGATTGTGGCACTCCCTGGACTTTTCTCTTACCTATTTTTTACTCTTGACTCTTCTAAGGCGGTGGTTCTGGTTTTGTTTGTTCTTTGTGTGGCCTTGTGGCTACTCACTGTGGGGCTTTGTTCGTTCTATTATTGTGGTCCACTTGTTTGGGAAGAGGGAACTGGTTGCTTTGCTTTCCTTTGAGTTGTGTCTTGTGTATTGTCTGTCTTGGATTGTTTGCTCTTCCTCTTGGTGCTATTGGTAGGCTATGTTCTGTGATTGTGGCTCTTCCTGGACATCTTCTATACTGATTTTCGAAGAAAAGCGATGGGACATAAATTCGGCTTTCCATGGGCCGTGGTGCATGTTTTCGACCCCAGACGGTAGATACGTTGTGTGTGCAACACCTCTAACAGTTCTCGGCCATTTTTGTTTTGACACTTTACGTGTGTTTTGTCATGGTCTGACGATGTGCATATGCATTAGGTACCGTCCTCATTTTCATTTTTCTCTGCATTTTTAACTTAGTCGTTTGTTGTGATTTAATACTATCACTTTATAGATAATAGGTACCTTGTAAGCACAACTTCAAGTTCAAGACCAATCGTCATAAAATACTATCAAAAGGTATGGACAGTAGGTACTTCGTGTGCTGAACACCTCCAACATGTTTACGATGATCATTTTGAAACGTTTGTCATTGTCTGAAAATGTGCATGTGTATTTAGTATAAACCTCGATTTTTTTTTTCATATTTTGAACTTTTCATGCTCTACTACTGTCAAAATATATAGATAATAGGTATTTTGTGTGCGCAGCACTCTTGCAGTTCTAAGCTGATCGTTCTTACAGATGTTTTTGTCATGGTCTGCAGATGTACATGTGCGTTTGGTGTAATGGACACATTATTGTCACTTTTTTCTCTATTTTCCTTCACTTTTTTGTATTTTTTTTTCTTGATCATTTTTGGAGAATTTTTAAAAGTGTTGCGCACCAAAATTGTAATATTTAATTCCTATTTCAATACGCAATTCATTATCATTATGTAGTTTCAAAATAATATAAAACAGATACTTTAATCTGCTGCTGATAGTGCATTTTAACTTTTTAACGTAGGTCTACACATACTTGTAAAAGGTCAAGGCTGCAGAAGAAGACTGAATGACGGCCAATTCCACTATCTGTTTGAGAAGATTGCCGTTTGATTATCGACGTCTATGGTAAGGTGCATAATGGTGTCAATTGTGCTACTGGTAGTTTTCTTCTGCTCTGGCTTCAGATCACCACTGAGCCATTTCAATTATTTCATCGTAGTGTTTGTTATTATATGTGTTACAATGTGAGATATAACTGTACAATGACTACGTAATAAAAGTCTCCATGTGCTTCATCATAGCACAGGTTTGGTTATTATTCTGTTTTTGATCATTTAGCCCTTTTAGGTATATTGGAAAATCGAGTTTAAAAGTGGGGGTTAAGGTTATCAAAATTATATAGGCGTGTTTTCGTGATGAACCCTAAGTATTGGGATAAAATGGCCTTTGCAAACAGTGTAGACCCAGATCAGACGCCTGATTAGAGTCCACACTATTTGCCAATCATCCAGCACTATTTTAGACACATCAGTAAATTTGACTTTTACAAATTTTAGGACAAGTATGATACAAAATTTAGGTGTCTTAACACTTAGAGTAAACAGGGTACAAATGTGCTGTTTTGTTTTCTCGTTGTTTGCATCACTTCTATTTTCGGTACCTCCGGAGATCTGTGCTTCGTGAATTTGGACTTTCCTGGGTACCTTCGTATATATTTGCGATGACCCGTCATGTTGTAAGACATATGTCTATAGGGTGGGTATCACGTTAATAGTTTTCTTATTTCTCGACGGTAACATATGTTGTAGGTACTCATTAGAAGCGCCTCGCCGAGGCGCTTCGAATGAGTACCACAACATATGATTTTGTCGGGAAATAAGAAAAATACAGATACTTATTAGTTGAAAAAAGCGCCTGATCAAGAGCTATGTTGTAAGGTGTATTTTCCTATGTTGTGGTCTTTAACTCATTAACAGAATGCAAACGTAAGTTGTGTCTTTTTTGATGGCGTTTAAATACAGTTGCGACAATCAGAATAATAAAAGCATTGCAGATTAAGTTTAAAATAACAAATTCTTAAGTTTATTCCCTTGATGAATAAAATATGTCTAACAACTGACAGGGTGCCCTTTAAATTACATTTATTGATGAGGTCGGCAGTTGTATGCGCAGAAAATGTAAAGGCCAAACTAAATCAAACATATTATATGACGAACGTCACGCGAAATAGACCCATAATGCCTTCGGTGTCCTTGTGAGTATAACGCTTTTCTATGATTTATTCCGTATGCCATTCCCATGTGTGTGTCGTGTAAAGCGCGAAACTGACATCACGCAGGGTTAAATAAAGATAAATATGAATATAACAAAGAAACAGTGAATTACTTGACTACCTTCAACAACCACTTTTATTCTTTTCATTCGAAATTAAATTTTGGAACCTATTTAAAGCGTTATTTCAAGGATTGAAGTCTCGTTCCGTCGCCCACAGAAACAAAAGTTCTAGTGTCTATGCCAGTGGGCACCCAACGTTGAAACGATGTTATTTCAACGTTGATTAAACGTCGAGGCACACAGCATTTAAACACTATCGTTTCAACGTTAATTAAAGGTCCTGGGCATTGAATTAACGTTGAAACGACTTAGTTTCAACATGGTGTGCCTGCTGGGTAGGTCATGGGTAAATTGCTACATAGTTTTGCATCCCGTAATCTAGCAAGGACCTTGCCCACTGACACAACAACGAACCTCTATAAAAAAATTACATTATGAAAAGTCGGATACCACGTTCGCAAGAAACATACAAGTAAAGGTTCCAAAAGGCTGCCCTTGAAAACAAAGTTCCCGGTTTCATTGAGGCAAGTCCTGAGACGGCATTTTTGTTAAGGCTGGCTAATCGGAGCTGAAAAAGTAATCGATTATCAGTCCTGCCATTGTGATCGATAATCGATTAGTAATCACTGAAGATTGGGTCATAATTTTACCTGTCTGACTGAGCATGACTCTTACAATATGTTATACTTTACTGTATGTATTCGGTCAGACAGGCCTAAGCAAACAGTGTAGACCCAGATGAGACGCCTGTTTGCCACTCATCCAGCTATTTTAGGCACAACATGTACAATGTACAACATGTACAACAAATTGTACCTGTTCAAATTTTAGATACAGTATGGTTAGGAGTTGAGGTGTCTAAATACTAAGGGTAAATACGGTAAAGTAACAGACACAGAAACCAAATGATCAATTGATAGCAAATCTGTAATGATAATCATTTTTTTAAATTTATCGATCAATTAATCGATTATCCGATTAATTGTACCAGCCTTAATTTTTGTATTCAGGGCTGTATACACCATCCTCCTTCTTAGCACCGACTTAAACGGAGCTTGACCAAAATATCAGGGCCCAGTTGTTCAAAGCTAACGACGTCGTTAGTTAACGAATCGTTAAAATTTACATCGAGTGATACGCAAATACGCTGAAATTTTTTGCTGAAAAATGTGAGTAGCTTTTGCAGTGCAAAAGCTACTCACATTTTGTCAGCAAAAAATATCAAAATATTGTATATTGAATCCGCTAAAACAGTTAACGAAATGACCCTTAACGAGCTCGTTAAGCTAACGACGCTTTGAACAACCGGGCCCAGAATGCGATCGGAGATGCCAATGAAAATAAAAACAAACACTGCAATTTGATGGAGAACGGAGAGACGCTTCACGGCCGCTACTCGACTCTTTACAACAGCCGCAGTGAAGTCAAATAAGATCTATAAAGGTTTCCTTTGGAAACAGAGAACACATAAAAAGAAAATCAGAGTATTGATCGCATCGCCACTCTTCATATAACAGCATTTTTAATAGGGCTGAATGTAACCCCAGATCCGGCTTAGAAACATAACTGACATGAGACCAAAAGATGTACCACACACTAATGAGTCCCTACCTAGGGGCTAGGCAAAAGACATCAAAAGCATGTCATAAAAGAGGTGATTATAAGACCCCAGCATGGGTAATAAAGAGTCCTTCTGAGGGTTAATAAATATCTTGGAGGGGATATTACCGATGAATCAGATTAATAAGCCAGTAAACAGTTCCCCTATCTAGCCTCAACCTGTCTATGGTTTATTGACAGTATACTAGGCTTTGTTGTGTCAGTCTCTTATCAGAGATAAGAACCTAATGACCACAGCTTATTTTTTAATGTCGTTAAGCAAACTATAATTTCCAAGCTATCAGAATGAGCTCAGAGATCACAAAAAAAAAAGGAAAACGAAAAGCTGCACACTGATAAAGAATGACACTATAAAAAAGAAAATAAGAGTCTTCTTCTGTTTGCGAAGCTTGTTAGATATTTTCTAGTACCTTCATGGAATTCAGTAAAGCATGCGTACCGTCCAGAAATGTTTTAATCTGTAACAAGACAAACCCTGGTTTACTTCAGAAATGCGGTATAATAATATTCGTTTGCGTTGCCGACTAAGGAAACATTTTTTAAAATCAGGAAGACATGCTGATCGTTTGTGTCTGATAAGCGGTAGAGAAATAAAATATATAATATGAAAAAAATATGCAAAAGAAAATTATATTTAAATAATATCGACAATATTATTTCAAACCATGACACCAAACAAGCAGATTGCTTTCGTTCCAATCCTATAAAGTGCGTTATGTGTTTTATGTACTTATGAAAGTGTTGATATAAAATATGTTTAAACCAAACCATGACACTGGCAGTTCAAGTAAGATATTCTGGCAGATAATGGGGAGGTTCATGGAGAAAAGAATACATCTGTGAATATTCCACCTTTACATACTGGAGATAATAAATTTGGTTTCTCAAATCAAAAGAAAGCTGATGTCTTGAATAATTTCAAATTTTAACAAATAGGACTGAGTCTGTGTTACCTCAAATAAGAGTTTCCGAATCCGAAGTAGAAGACATCTTAAGTACTCTTAACCCTTGTCTTGCTGAATAAACTAAGATGCCACGCCCACTTACAATTTACAGCCAATCAATTATTTGATCCGGATTGTTGCTATAAATTCACATACTTAATGTCAAACAGTGCAGATCACGATAGTTGACAGGGTAGTATGTATCAGACCCTTGAAGAACCTTTAAAATAAAATAAAATAAAACAAATGTCCAGCCAACCTGCACAGTTAGTTGATGGTCTTTTGCTTTTTTTTTTTTTTTTTTTTTTTTATTCTATATTTGTAGTATTGCGAACTTGCGATTTGCAAGATTCTGTCATGCAATGCTGCATGAAAATTAGATTTGAGCTGAAAAGTGAGAAAATGTTTCATATGGCATGTGCACCCAACGAAGGCTCAAATCAGCATAGGCATCCGCGCAATTTGATCAGAGTCTTTATTGTCCGCATGCAGAAACTTTGCATCTTTAGCTATTCAAAATGCAGGCTGATCTTAATCTTCACTTGGCCCACATGCCCGAAGGTACGTTATCTGAAGATTGCCGTTTAAATAACATTCTAATGCAGTTACGTATGTAACGCGACGTCTGATTGGATAACGTAAAAAATTTGCGACGGTATATTTAGGGGATAACTGCATTCAAATTTGTCATTTGGGGAGGTAAATCGGCGACGGTCGCTGACGCGTCGCCGTAAAACGAAATTTCCGACAGTAAAACCGCCGATTTACATTCCCAAATGACAAATTTGAATGCAGTTATCCCCTAATTTACGTCTGGAAACTTTGAAGACCAAAGGTATTTTGTTACAGTGTTAAGGTTGCAGTTGATTCCCGTACTTCACTATAGTGAAGTCTATATTTTCTGGTCCTTTGTGATCATTGAGTTCTTCCAGGCTTTTTGTAAAATTATGATGGTCAGGAATGAGGCCTAGTTGGCCGAAAACAACAGTCTGGCCAAGAAAACTTCGATACTTCAGCTGTTTCTCATTTTTGTGGATGTGTCCTATGCTCTTATTTAGAATATACTAGAAAAGGTATAATATTCAATTTTGATTCATCGAACAGATTGAAATCTGAAAAAAAAAAAAGAAAAAAAAAAGTTCGAAGATTATTCTTTTATTTAATTCTATCTGTGTTCAACATCACGATCTTTTAGTCATCTCGCGACGATGTCTTTATATGACAGGGAGCTCAATATTCACCTTTAGAGTGCTGCCTCCCTAAAATAACCACGCCAGACACATGACGTAACATTCCACCCAGTCACGCTATACCAGGCCGACCAGTTCCGTTTTCTCAATTCTGATCGCCAAGCGAAAGAGCAGCTACAGTAATATCATGTTTAAATTCTTTGGTATGGCTTGGCAGCGGATCGAGCACACAAGCTCCCGAACGCAAGGCGGACGTTCTAGCAACTTAGCCACTGCGCCGGTAAATTCGTAGGTAATCGGCTTGCTGATTTCGGACGGTTTAACCATACGAGGAGCTAACGCATGACAAACTCAACAAAATGACTTGGCTACCCAGGGGAGAGTCAGTTTAACATGGATATTCACTGTTTCATCAGTCTGGCTGCGCACTCGATGGGTTGCTAAGGATCCAAGGTTTCTACGTGCAGACAGTGAAGACGGATCAGACTGGGCAGATGCACAGGTCGCTACGCGTGGTACACATGATATTTTGTTGATTTTGTCATCCGACGGCTCATATATGCAGAGTTGCCGCTAGGTCCAATTACCGTCGCACCTCAATAGCTCGAACCCGATGGTGATCAATTTGGGTTCAGACTGACCCAGCGGTGTCTGAGACGGTTCGAAGAGTGAGTACGACGTAGCCTGCTTATACAACAATTCATCTGTATTGACCACAGCGGACAGTAACAACTGACCAAAATTAAAATATTTATTGGGTAGATGTTTCTATACAGTTTGAAATAAATGATTTTTCCCGAAACCCCCACCCCACCCCCCCCCCAAAAAAAAAAAAAAAAAAAAAAAAAAAAAAAAAAAAAAAAAAAAAACATTCTTAATTATGTATGCCATTACGTTCTCGAATTGTGTTCTTTCATTCAGTTTACACCTTTGTCGTTTACAGAAGTATCGCTGCAATGTATAAATTGACTATTACGCCACACGGAGAATACCGAACGTTCAGTAATATACGAGGGTCCTGCAAAACTTTTTTTGTCACTGGGTTCGGATTACTTAAGTGCTAAGTTTTATCAAACATATTTTTATTACAAACCTTCAAAGTAGTCCCCCTTTACTGAAACACATTTTTGTTACCTTTATACCCAGTCGCGATAAGCAGATAAATAGTCTTCCTTTGGTATCTGTTGGAGACACTGATAAATAGCGCTGCCAAGAGAAGTTCAAGACGTATACTTATTTCCAGAAAGCATTTTCTTAAGCCTTGGAAATAAAAAGAAATCACAGGAACTCAGGTCAGGTGAATAAGGTGGATGGTTTAAAATTTTCACCTTTTCAGAAGCCAAAAAAAAATTAACAACCTCACACTTGTGAGAGGAGGCGTTGTCTTGTAAAAGGTGGACTCCTGACCATCATTTGCTTGGTCCATGTTCCAATGTAACAAGTAAATTGGTCAGTGTATATGACTGCATCTATGTCAGTTTGGTCAGTTGGAGAAATAAACGGGTTTCGTTAGCTATTCAACACACCATTCAATTGCAGTGAAACATTTTAAAATAATACCTGGGATAAAACTAAAGAAGCGTATTAGTGACAGAACGTTTTGCATGACCCTCATAAATACGCACCCGTCTATGCTTAGATAAAGTCTGATTTATTTACTGTGGTGGCATATAACTGACATCTAAATATTGAGATACTAAGTCGACTTCTTCTGCTTTTATGTCGACTTACAATGTATGACTTGATGCTATATCGACTTCCGTTGATAATGGTTATCGCGTCTGCAGGTCGTAATATTGCTCTAAGCTGCCTTCAAGAAAACAAAGCGTGTTAACATTGTACGGTGACTTATTTTCTATTATTTTTTTATTTTCTCGACTTCCGGTTCTTTTACATGTCATGATTTGCCAGTTAGCGTTGAAATACGTTTGTCAAGCGAACATACGTTTTCGTGGTCGTGAAAGTTTATTTTTAGACCAAAATCACACAGGCAGCGCCAGTCTTATTGCAATCGCATAGCTGATTACGATATATTTTTGGTTCTTTGTGATCTCTTTCCGAGCTTCTTCTGATTTTATTTTTTATGCGGGTTATTGATGAGATCTATAGTTGGCAGAAACTAATTATTATTAGACAACATGGACGCTTCATCTAATTGTGTGTGTGTGTGTGTGTGTGTGTGTGTGTGTGTGTGTGTGTGTGTTTTGCATTGCTCTCAAGGCTAATTCCGTATAGAATCAATTTTTGAAATAATAATTTTTTTCAAATGAGGTTAGGCGGATTCAACATATTGCTAAAGTTTTACGAAAACAACTTTCAAAATTAATTTCTGTTATTCTCTTCTTGAAAAACGAATAAGCTTTATTACGAGTTTTTATGCGGCATTAATAACGAAGCATAGCATTCACAAGGTACCGACGTCTAACAGGTGCGGGGTAGTAATTGGAATATAATTTAGTATACATGACATAGTACAGAGGTGCGTTTGGAATGTTTCCTTTTTACAGAGCTGAACAAAATCTATGGGTCTGCTTTTTGTAGCTATATGTATGTGGCACAACTTATTTGCCTGCCAGGAGTATACGAATATAATATTTGACCAGAAAAAGTCTATAAAGGTTGTCCTTGGAGACAAAGAACACGTAAAGAACAAATCTCACCCACCCACAACAACAGCACAAACAAAACAAAACAACAACAACAACAAAAAAAAAAAAAAAAAAAAAAAAAAACTCTCGCTTTCATTTGAGACTTTTCACGTGACAGCAAAGTAGTTTTCTATGCTGCATACAACCTCCACATCCACCCATCCAGCAGCAGCTTAAACGTAACTCGGCTTTCAAGGACACTAGAATGAGCGCAATGATCTCAAGGAAAACAAATATAAAACAGCACTATGATAAAGCACGGGGAGACTTTTTACGGTCACTACACGGCACTTAACAAAAGCTGCAGGGAAGTCAGATAAAACCCATAAAATCTGCTCTTGGAAAGAAAAAGCACTTAACAAACGTTACCATTTTACTTTCTTACGATATGCCTAAAAGCTAAACATTGAGTGACAAACAGTTGATCAGACGCCACATTCCATCACGAAAACATGCCTTTATAATTTTGACCCCCTTAAACCCCACTTTTATATAGTAAAACTGGGGTTTACAAGGTTATACATTATTTTTCTTATTTCTGTTCAAAACCATAGATTGTGGGGACTCGTTAGAACTGCCTCACCGATCTACCCACAATCTATATTTTGAGCAGAAATATGAAGAATATCAGAATTTTTAATCTGAAAATTTTCATTTTTTGTGGTAAAAATTGTCAGTATATTTGTATAGGCATGTTTTCGTAATGCGAAGATTTTAATCTGTGTCTATACTGCTTGCTCAGAGCTACTTGTTTGAATACTCAGGGTAAATGTGGTACGATAGAGCAAGAATAAGAGCTCAATGGCAATCTAAAACATAAAGAAAAAAGAGTATCTGAACAAAGACATCGCAGGATCCGGCGCCAATCTTCTGATACAGATTAAGAATTGAACTGTTATTTAGTACTTGTGTAGCATTTTTATCTGATTTTTTTTATTTTTTGGTGGTAAAGTTTTCAGTGTATTTGAATAGGCTTGTTTTCGTAATGGAACGTGGAAAATATAATAAATTTCGGATCATATCAAGCTTACGTCCTTTAAAATACTGGTCCGGAACAAATCGAATTGATGTATTCTGCACAATATCGACCTAGTTCGTAGTTTATATCATGCATCTTGCACCAAATACTAATGTTGGGAAAAGATGAATGTCTTTGTTAAATTGATAGTTTGAAATGCAGTAGGGCTAGATAAATTATTCGAATTTCTGAGAATTTTTGATTCAACAGATTTGATTAACCTTTACCACACTCAGGGCGAATTTAGCAGTGGATAGCTTTATGTTATTTTTCCTATTTTTCCAGAAAATAAGCTTTGACATCTCATGCAAATTGTCTCCCAGGGAGACAGTTTGCATGAAATGTCAAAACTTTTTTTTTTCTTTCAAATATAGGAAAATATTTCAAAATGTCATCTGTTGTAATTTTTTCCAGCAATCTAAGCGTTAACACTATTGTTTATATGAGCAATTGTGTTTTGTCTTTCCACATGAGCAGACAGTACGTCTTAAAGATGCAATACAAGCGCACTTAATTATGAGAGATTGGTTCTTAAAACACAGCTTTCTTCTAATGCCAAGGGTTTCCTTTGATTATGACAGCAGTAAATCTGGAATTGTCAAATGGTTGTATGTCATTAGACTTTTATTTAGAATCATGAAAAAGCGCTTAAGATAAACCCGGTGTACATGTACCCGATGGCTAAATCAAACATAAAGCTGGTTAAAATTCCCGAAAAGAGCATAGAAACCGATCAGACACTGTCTGAGTTTTGAAGGGCAATAGTTATACATTACTTTTTATTTCACTTCACTACAGCTTGTGTTAAGTGCCATGTGGGGACCGTGGAAAGCCTCTCAGTAATACATCATTGTGCAGTGTTTTATTTTTATTTTCCTTGGTATCACTCTTTAGTCATATGGCTGTGTATCGGTGTCACCAGCAGCAGGCTGTTTTTTTTCTGTATTTAATCTAAATAACCTATAAATTTAACAATTTAGTTTGTTTTCTCTTCTGTATCTGAGAAACATTTCATTGACTGCATTTGAATTTCTGCTGTAAACGAATATGCACATGCACCTTCTTGTTTCCTGAAATGAACTGTGACACCTGACTATTGCTGTCAATATCGTGTCTATTGTGGTTCAACTTGTCGTTTTCGTTTGCCCTAGCTTCAGATGATTTATGATAGTTTGAGTTTCACTGTAATGTTTCACTAGTGTGGTAGAGTCAAATCGAATACATATTTGTAACTCGGAGCTGCATCAAAATTAAGAGCGAGGTATTGATCGAGAAAAACTAGTTTTTTTTTAACCCATTGTAGTCTGGAGACCCCTTAAAGGGTACTTGGTAAACAGTGCAGATCCAGATCAGACGCCGCAGAACGAGGCGTCTGATATGGGTCGCCACTGTTTGCAAATAGTACAACTACTTTTTCTCTAGGATTATCTAAATGACAAAGCCTGAAATACCTAATATCAAAATTAGAATCTTCCAGTGTATAGTCTGGGGGAGTTCATTCAGTCTACAATGGGTTAAACTGATTTTACTGACCGTTCAAAGGCGATTCCTCTGCTACAGTTTTTTCCTTGTACAGTCGAACTTCAATGGCTCAAACATCTTTGGGACCATAGAAATTTGTTCGAAACATGAGTAATTCGAGCCACTGGGGCTTACTTATAGCGTCAGGTCAGGAGGCAAATAACGATAATTTAGATAATTTTCGATTTTCTACACAATAATTGTATGTTGAGTGTACTCATTAGAATCACCTCGATGAGGCGATTCTAATGAGTACACACAACATACAATTACTTGATAAAATAAGAAAAAATCCCTAAATGTTTGTTTTCTTGAGTTATCGGGAAGAATTTCGTAGGGACTCAAAAACGAGTTCGAATTAGCCATGTAAACGAGTCATCGGTGTTCGAGCTATTGAGGTTCGACATTATATCGGTTATTGCAACTGTGTTGGTGTTTCTTGTCATTGTTTGTTCCTCTTTTCGTTTTCCAGTGACTCGGGAAGGCTGTGGCTGTGGCCGTTTCTGGATAACCCGATTTGTATTTTTAGTAGTAACGTCTAGATATATAATTAAGCAGATACACAAAAGCATATTAATGTCCAGGCATTAGTTACAGCAAGTTTACAACGTGTAAATTATCCCATTAAGACCACGGTGACTACTCTACCTCATTCTTTGGACAGGTCTGCGGTGACATATGTACTGGTGTCAGGTTTGAGTTTATGGCTTGACGATATGTCTTTGGCTTGGCACGCCGTGGTTCAACTATTGGTTTTCATTTACTCTGGCATACAGTAGAATTAGCCATGAGTACTCGTCTTTGTTTATTATAGTGATTAATTTGATTTTTGTGTTCTCGCTTTGATGCATTGACTGAGTTGGGAGCCTTTATGCGAACCGAATTTTTATGTGTTTCTGTATTAAGAGCAGCATCGGGACCCAGGGTGAAGTTAGCTAGCTGTAAAAGTGCTTTAAACCCCCTGGTGGTTTGCTCTACCGACCGTTCTAAGGCAGTGGTCCCGGTGTTGGTCTTACTCTTTGTTGCTTTGTGGTTTATTCTACGAGGCGGTTTGTTGTATGTCTTTCCGTGTGTCATTTTGTTCTTGTGTTTTTCAGTCCTTTTAGTATTGCGACTACCTCGCTTGGTGAAGAGAGAGCTAACCTTAGTGCTTTTCGTACGTTTGTTCGGTTTGTGCTTGTTTAGATTTGTCGGTTTCCTCTTCCTCTTGGGGTCTGGGAAGGGCTGCGGTTTGTGAGTGTGGCACTCCCTGGACTTTTCTCTTACCTTTTTTGATTCATTTCTGCATTGCTAGATGAGTGGCGTTTTGCGGTATCTGACCTTGGTCTGTTCGGTTTGCTCAGGCCTATCTTACTGAATTCGGATTTGTCTATTGTCTGTTTATGGCGACTGGAAAAACATGGTAGATTTTCGCCATACTTTGCAAGGTCAAAAAAGTTTTGTGAGTTCCTGTTCGTCCTGCTGTAGCCCTATCCCCTTCTGATAAGGAGTCTAATCTGATAGGAAGGTGTTTGCTCACATGGTTCCCAAGGGGAGCAATTATCTTTCTTTAGAGCAGTCACTTTTTCAAAAGAGGGGCAAACCAATTCTAACAGAATTAGAATTACTACTCCAGAATTCTCACCTGTTTTGATATAACTGGTTGTATAGGACGTCACGTACGCTATCGTTAATGTTGACGCCAGTGAACGTAATGACGTCACTAAACTTTACGTAATATTATCACAATATGGCGGACGTCTGCAATCAAAATGACTGCATTATCAAAAATCCACGTTCAGATATGAAAGGCATGCAAGAAAAAGAATCCACCATGGGTGTGAGAAGTAGATAGAAAAATCCGTCCCTCGGGATCACAGTCTTATCCTACCCAGCTTATCCTACCCACGGTATGATAAAAAATCGAGAATGCTCAGATGTTCGACGTACACTGGTAAGATGCAACGTCTTGTACTGGCATTAAGTAATGGATGACGTCACTAAACGTAATGATATCACTAAACGTCACATTAATGTGGTCAAAAGATGGGGACGTGAGCAATCAAGTGGTTGCATTATTAAAAATCCCCGTTCAGAAATGAAAGGTATACAAAATAAAAGACTCTTAGATATGGGTGTTTGGAGTATATAGAAGTATATAAATTCATCCTTCAGGATCACAGTCTGGCATGACTCGGCAAGCTTCAAGATGCCAGACAGTGGTACTTGAAACGGATTTTTTCTGTCCACCCCTCCCACCCATTATACTCTTGCACACAAGATCAGGAAATCCTTGGTTTTACCATAGGATAGAAATTCTTATTCTACCCAGGTAAAATAAAACTCGAGAACGCTCAGGTGTTTGATGTGCACCGGAACAAGAACAAGAACCTGACAACAGTACGCCATCGTTAAGATTTTCGTCGCTGAACCTAATGGCGTCACTAAACGTCGCAATAATTAATGTCATAACAATATGGCGGATGTCAGCAATCAAAGTGAATGCATTTATTAAAACTCCGCGTTCAGGAATGAAAGGTATGCAAGATAAAAAAAACAACAACAACAAAAACAACAACAACAAAAAAAAACAACAAAAAAACAACAACAACAACAAAAAAACAAACAAAACAAAACAAAAAAAAAAAACAACAACCTGTCATGGATGTGAGGGGTAGTTAGAAAAATCCGTCCCTCAGGATCACAGTCTGGTATTACTCGGCAAACTTCGTGATGCCAGACAGTGCCCCTCAAGGCGGATTTTTCTATCTACCCCTCACAGCCATGATAGATTCTTGCATATCAGATAAGCAATCCGAGGTGCTCACTGGGGACTGAAATTCTTATCCTTACCATCATATCCGGCCCAGAGCTAAAAAAGAAAAAAAATAGCTTCATGTGTGTTCAATCTATGCGTTATTTGTATAGAACGTCACGTAATCCTGTTGCTAAGCTGACGTAATCACGGCTTGACGAATGACGTCAACTTTCAAAATAGCGGACGTCAGCTTCATTGTGTATCTAAGAGAGTGCTGCGTTTAAAATCAGTGAAAAAGATCAACAAACACTGGAAATTAAAACAGAATATATCATGGGTGTTCGGTGTGTATAGAACAATCCGTCCCTCGGAATCACTATTGATACCTATCTCTGTCGGCGTCCAGTAACATATCTTCACTGAAATTCCTGTTATCGGGTTTGAAAAAAGATGGCATTTTGCTGAACCGCATTGTTGTTATTTACATTCATTATTTATGCATGACTCTGAAGTCTAATGACGCATTGTGGAAGTAGTGTATTCCGAAGGAGTCACCGCCGTTGGGGAGTTTGAGATGAAGTACCTCGAGACTTTTCTGCGGACCCCACACGACACTTAATGTCAGCTGCAGTAAAGTCAAGTAAAATCTGTGGCTCTTGGAAGCAAAGAACATATAGATTAACGAAGTCTCGGTTTTATCGCGACTCTTCACATGATAGTACTGTTGTTTGCAGGGCTGCATACGTCCATTAGCACCAGCTTTAACGAAACTGAACTTTCAAAGATATGGGGGATGAGTACAATAAATTAAACCCGTCAGCCACTCAGCTGTTTTTTTCTTTTGTTATTTGTATACAGCATTTAAATTATAACGGATATTTACAAGTGGCATATAAAAAGTTTGCAAGATACAAAATGTAACACCACATTACGAAAACATGCCTATTCAAATATACTAAAAATTTTCCCACCAAAAAATGAAAAATTTCAGATAAAAAAATTCTGATTTTTTTATATTTCTGCTCAAAACATAGATTGTGGGTACTCGTTAGAACCGCCTCGACGAGGCGGTTCTAACGAGTACCACAATCTATGTTTTGAGCAGTAATAAGAAAAATAATGTATACCCCTGTAAACCCCAGTTTTACTACATAACAGTGGGGTTTAAGGGGGTCAAAACTATATAGGTGTGTTTTCGTGATGAACTTTATCGTCCTCCCTGTCATTAAATTGTGTCTCTTGTGCATAAACGAACAGTAAAGATACAGACCAGCACGGAAAACCACATAATCTGATAAAGGCTTGATTGTATATAGACATATTTTAAGTATTCAGGGAGCCGCAACGTCAGTAAATGTACATGTACCTTTAGACATGTTGCCAAGCGAAAATTCAGATCAACCTGCGCATCCATAATCTACTTCATTGGGCGTATTTTGAATAGCCAACGATGCAAAATTTTCTTCATGTGAACATAAAAAAACTCTGATCAGACTCTTCTGTTGCACAACTTCTTTGTGCGTCTGTGGTTTTATACGTGTTTTGTCCATTACGAAAACAAATATATTCAAATATACTGAAAATTCTACCACAAAAAATGAAAATTTTCAGATAAAAATTCTGATATGTTTCATATTTCTGCTCAAAACATATATTGTGGGTACTCATTAGAACCGCCTCGGCGAGGCGGTTCTAACGAGTGCCCACAATCTATGTTTTTGAGCAGAAATAAGAAAAATAATGTATACCCATGTATACCTCAGTTTTACTATACAAAAGTTGGGTTTAACGGGTTCAACATTAAATAGGCATGTTTTCGTGATAATTATTAGTTTCGCATCTCGGGAGGGCTGAGCTTCGTGATTGTGGCTTCCTGGATATCACTTATCACTTAAACTATTTCATTGGGCGCACGTGTCCGAAGGTACGTTTTCTCATGTTGCGGCTCCATTGATCTGTAGGCGGAATTCTAAGACGCAGTCAGATCTAGGTCTGCGCTGTCCACATATATCCCGCAGGTACAATTTTACATGGCGAGGATCAAATACTTTGCTTCAATTTGGATACAAGCAATGCAGTCTACTCGCAAAGTGAACAAACGTCTGACGTGTGCGCTAAACGTAATCTTAGTTGTCCGCATGAAGAAACTTTGCATCTATGACTATTCAAAATGCGACCAGTGAAGATTCTGATCACACTGTGTGGTTCTTCGCTCGGAGCACATGTACGACGGTACGTGTTCTGACGTGGCGACTCAAACTCAGCTTTGTGGAGGCAGACGTACCTTCCTTCTCTTGCTGAACACGACATGTCCTGTCTTAGCAAACAGTGTAGATCGAGATAATTTTGCTTCTGAAAAAGCCAACTGATCTGGATCTGCACTGTTTGTCATTAAAGATACGAATTTCTATCAAAAACCATGATCAAGTAATCTGAAGGGCTGGAAATTAAAAGTGGGCATGGCATCTTAATTTATTCAGCAAGGCAATACGAGTCTTATTGTATTTTCGTTTGTAACGTAAAACTAGAGAAGACAGTATATTTCTTTTTTTTATGAATGACGAGCCTTCATTATTGTGGTTTTAGATTTTAAACTGCGGCATACTATCGTTTGAGGGTTAAACTGTATTTTATTCATACAAATTTTTATTTAGCAATTCTGAAACTCCTTATTGATCGAAGTGACATGTTTTTTTTTTTTATAAATGGGATTCTGAAGAAAGTACAATACCATATTTTTACATTCCATGCTCCTTTTGAAACGGTGTTCACTCTATAGGGAAAACATTTTCTTACACACTAGAAATCCTGGATTCTACCCTGGGATAGAAATTCTTTTCTTGCATACCGGATAAGGATTTCCACAAATTACACCGATACTAGCAAATCTTATCTCACACACCCTTATCCGTCCCGTTTGAGAGATAAAATCGAGAATTTTCGCGTGCTTGATATACACTGGTTGTATTGGACGTTACGGTACGCCATCGTTAAGGTTTACGTCACAGAACGTAATGGCGTCACGTAACGTCATGGTATTGTCATCACAATATGGCGGACGTCTGCAATCGAAGTGACTGCATTATCAAAAAACCCACTTTCAGATATGAAAGGTATGCAAGAAAAAGAATACATCATTGGTATGATGGGTAGACAGAAAAATCCGTCCCTCGCAGTCACAGTCTGGCAATACTCGGCAAGCCTCGTGATGCTAGGCAGTGATACTCGGGACGGATTTTTTTTTATCTGCTCCTAACACCATTGATAGATCCTTACATGCTATAAGAAGGAGCTATTTTTTGCCTTTGTGAGTGCACTCCTTTTGAGACGGAAGCAAAACAGTTTTAGCAGAAAACCTCCCCAAAAGTGACTCGATCTCATTTAACCCTTGTCTTGCTGAACCCGGATATACCATGCCTTTGCAAACAGTGTAGATCCTGAACTGGATCTGCACTGTTTGTCACCAAGTTTGTGAATTTGTATCAACAATCTGGATCAAGTAATCTGATTGCCTGAAATTTTGAAGTGGGCGGGGCATTTTAATTTATTCAGCATGGCAAGGGTTAAACGAATACTCGACAAGCAAGCCTTTGTTGTTCACCTGCAGACACGTCATTTGCAGGAGAAACTGCAGGAGAAACTGCTGTCAAAACTTAAGAAACTGCTGTCAGAACTTAAGAACTGTTCATCTGTACGAAGTGTCATGGTGATCTGGATATCATTACGTTAACACTCTTATATACTTCTCCAGATAAGACACGATTTTTCAATCATAATGTTGGCCGTGTTAAGGGAAAAAGTGCTTTCAAACATGCACAAAATATGGATATGTAGACCATCAAGGCATGCACAAAGTATCATCCAGGCTTTGGCTCTCCATTCATACATTCTGTAGTATCCAATGATTCTGTTAGCAAACAGTAAAGGCCCTGATCAGACTGTCCGGATGCGCAGGTTGACCTGGGCCTTCGCTGTCTGCATATGCCCAAAGTTACATTTTGGCATGGCACGATACATAGTATTAATATGCTATTTCTATTATTTCAAAACATACAAAGCATATTTTGTGGGAACTCATTAGGTCATCGCAGAGTTGCTTCTAACGCGTACCCTCACAGTAAGTTCATGGCGAAATAAGACTAAATATCTGGGCATCATTTTTAGAGCTATGTAAGCCATGATCTTTCCAAAATATATTACATAAAAGAAAACAGTCACTAAGTACATAAAGACATTTCAACAGAGCACTAGAACTAATAATGTACCCTTGACAATTAGGCATTAACCTATATATGCCGAGTGGACTCTTCTATTTTAAGTTTTGGACAGATCCATTTTTAAAAGAAGGGTGTCTGGTTAGTTTTATTATTACCATGTTTTATAGAAATTCCTGTATTTATTGTAAATAGTGTAGACCCAGATCAGACGCAGCGTTCTGCGGCGTCTGATCTGGGGCTGCACTACATGTAGTTGCCAGTATCCCTTTTATGGGACATTAGGCCGAAACGGGTAAATATAAGAAATTATCTTCGGAGACAACACCAGCTGATTTACTGTGTATATGCGAGCTGTACTCGAAAAAATAATAGTCTGCATTTTAAAAGAGGCGCTGCAGTTGCAGCTTTGAGGACGACAGAATGTAAGTATTGAACCTGTTCAACCGGCATCACTTGGAAATACAATTTTCACACGGCACTTTATTATTAATGGGAAAGTGTAGGCTGTGACTGACAGTATCTTATCGGAGTTCATTTGTCTTTTTCTGCTTCTGTGCTTTGTACTAAAATATGTACTCTAAAAATAAATATATGGTCCAATCTATTTCAGACCTATGAAATGTTTTACAGTACACCGAGTTCTTTTTTTTTCCAAATCACAATAGCTTTTGCTTTTCACGACTGATCTTTTAATTATTGATATGTTTTAATATTTAAATATATCGAAAATTTCAGAAAGAGATGAACAAGAAAGCTTCCGTGAAGAACTTTGACATACTACCCAAAAATAAATTCGTGAGAGAATACATATTTAGGCGTGGCCGCATTGGTGCGTTTGTCAGTGAAGAACGGATACCACGTGAGGCCGAGCAAAATGATATAATCTCATAGCCAGAGCTATCTATTGTAAAAGTAGTGCCATCAACTCAGGCACCATTTCAGCTCCATCGCTCACCCTCTGGCAGAGTTTTAGAGCAACTAATACGCAAAAAACAAGAATTGTATGCCATCACGAAAACACGCCTATACAAATATATAGAAAATTTCACCTCCAAAAACTGAAGATTTTCAGATAAAAACTCTGATATTTTTTCATATTTCTGCTCAAAACATAAATTGTGGGTACTCGTTAGAACCGCCTCGGCGAGGCGGTTCTAACGAGTACTCACAATCTATGTTTTTGAACAGAAATAAGAAAAATGATGTATACCCCTGTAAACCCCAGTTTTGCTATATAAAAGTGGGGTTTAAGGGGGTCAAAATTATACAGGCGTGTTTTCGTGATGGATGCTCATAGGCATATACAATAACGTACTAAAGGTACTGTAAAACAGGGGAATTGTTGGTAAATTTGTTTTTATAGAAGAATTAAAAATACATGTATTATAAATATGACTGGAATCACATTCAGGAGAGGTAACTCTATTAAAATTGTCTTGTTCCCCGCCTTCTGGAAAATGAGTCTACCCTCAACTTAAAGAATTTGCTACCCTTTTTGAAGGGGCTTAGAATGCATAATAGGAAACCGGAAGTCACAAGAAATGTATCTTTTATAGAATATGGCGTAAACTCTACCAAGTGTATAAAGTCTCCTTAATCTATCAATATAAAAATATAAGCTATAATGATAGATGTTATGCGACAAGGTTAGTGATTAACCCAAGGTTAAAACTTTTCATGTCCTCTTTAATTGCATGACTTGGGTCTGACGCAATCCCTATGGAAGGTTTAGTGGCTGACACGCGTCTGTAGTCAGACACGTCGCTGTTCTGTTAGTGTTTTTCTTTTACCCTGTTTTTTTTTTCGGTTTTGAGTCGATCCCTCACCTGGAATACATGAAATGTTAAAAAGTTTACTCATAAGTATTTCTCTCTTTTTTTGCGTTGATCCACTTATGAGTTAGTAAAGCCTTTCGCGGATGGACTAATTATATAAAGTTCGAACTACATTACATCTGTGCTATTCCTATCCCAGAATTAAATTTGATAATGAAAGTCGAGTATAAATACTTTTATCACACTATGTGACACTGTCAGATTATGATATCTGTTTCTCGGTGCCCGCCCCCACCCCCCCCCCCCCACCCACTATGGGCCCTATTATTGTTGCGAAATAAGACTCTGGGCGTTCATACGACCATTCTTTAGTGAAATCATTATGTGCGTTATCTCATATACATTTTAAGTTTGAGTACTCTTCAGGCTTACTCATCAGATAAAACAAACAGCGATATTTTTGATGGAATAAAGGAGTCAGAACCAATATGAAAATATGTAAACTGTTTTTTTTTTTTTTTTTTTTTTTTTTTGTGGAAAGTAAGATATATATATATATATATATATATATATATATATATATATATATATATATATATATATATATATATATATATATATATATATATATATATCCTTTCGCTGATTCAAGAAGGGCGAAAGAACGTGCACAATACTGGTTAACCACATAGAGGACTAAGCCTGCCCAGTAAATGTGTGGTTAGGTAAACTGACCGCGCTCGACATGACCCCATTGGGTTGACTGGCCGTAAACATAAACAAACATATATATATATATATATATATATATATATATATATATATATATATATATATATATATATATATATATATATATATATATATATATATATATATATATATATATATATATATATTAGAAAATAATGTCAGCAGGATAAAGACGACTAAGACAACTAAGCTTTCAACCATGAAACCCCCTATAATGTGCTTGCGCAAATTTAAGCTCCACAACTTTTCACAAAATTGTGTATGAGGTTTTAACCAATTTAAGCCTAGTGTTCCATAGAAAGGACATTGGCAAACAATGCAATCCCAGATTAGGGTCACACTACACCGCTTGCATTAAATTCAGAATTTTCTGCAAAACATGATAACGATAAAAACTAACCAGACACCCCTAATATAGGAAATGAATTTGTCCAAGAGTTAAGGTAGAAGAGTCCATTTGGCATAAATGGGTTAAACACAACCAAAACTAAATGTTCCGTTTATTTAGACTCCACGCATCCTTACCGTCGCATTTCGCCACTTATATAATAAAACGGGGGAGGTTTGGCGAAGGAGCAGTTGCGAATTTAGAGGGGGTTCGGTAGGTTCAGTCGAACCCCTCTTTGGCTCAAATTTCATTTTCAAGGGGATTTTTGGATACATTTTATAAATTTGGGACACTTTTTCTTATACTTCTTTTCAACAAGACCATTTATTTACTACCTGTAATTGTGTGTAAAATTGCTGGGTGAGTGGCAAACAGTGTAGACCCTGATAATAAACGAATCAATAAACAGAACGGTTCCACCAAATTATGTATGAGATTTTAACCCATTTAAACCTAGCGTCCCATAGAAGGGGCATTCTCAAGCAGAGAATACTCACAGAATGCGGCGTCTGATCTGGGTCTGCACTGTTTGCTCAGGCGTGTCTGTCCGAATACGTAGAGTAGGTACAGTAATATGATTAAATCGAACCCACCCCCTCCCCCCACCCTCCGCCCCCCCCCACACCAGAAATCATCACGAAAACATACCTATATAATTTTGACCCCCTTAAACCCCACTTTTATATAGTAAAACTGGGGTTTACAGGGGTATACATTTTTTTCTTATTTCTGCTCAGAAACAGATTGTGGGTACTCGTAAGAACCGCCTCACCAAGGCGGTTCTAACGAGTACCCACAATCTATTTTTTTGAGCAGAAATATGAAAAAATATCAGAGGTTTTTATTTGAAAATTTTCATATTTTGGAGCTGAAATTTTCTACAAATTTGCAGAGGTGTGTTTTCGTAATGTCCTCTTGGATCTATCCCTGTGGGATCATAAATAATGGGGAAAATCACGTGATGTGTTGATATATTTCAAAGATATAAGAGAAAAATGATTGATTGCTAATTGCTAAACCTTATCATTCTTATGTTTCTTTCTTCATTTTGTTCTGAACATTAAGCATTAAAATTAAATTATGACTTAACAAATGGCTTGGCGTGTGCAATATTTCTGTAAAAGAAAATCGAATTGCCTAACGAAATGTGCAAAGCTTGATCGAAGGTTGTAAAAAGATTTCGGTAGGTATATATTTTGTCACGAATCACTTATTTATTTATTTGTTAACGCTTAGAAAGACAATCAGACGACATTGGAAGAGAACTTTACCAAAAAATGTGCACGGAAATAATTTAAAAAAGGGAAAGTTTGAAAAGACAATGAAACATAAATAATAAAATCACGCTCCCTTTCCACCAGTAACTGATGCACAACTCGCATAAAAAAGCTCTTATGTCATATTCGGGCAATGGAGTCCCAGACCACCCTGCGTATTCGCATTGTCTAACCAGGATCTTCGTTGTCAGCTGACAGAATTCAATAATAGACTTAGTAGAATGAAAACACGAATAGGGAACGCACTGATCAGTTTGTGCCAATGCGCAGGGTGGTCTAAGCTTTCGCTTTTCGCATATGATGCGCAACGCACGAAAAGGGCCCTACGAATTTTGCGGACATCGCGCGTCCAGATCAGCGTGCGCATCTGGGCAGTCTAATCTGGACGTTTTCTGTTCGCCGACGTATACTACAATATCTACTGATTCTGTAAGCTGACAACGAAGTCCCAGATCAGCCTGTACTTATGCGCAGGCTGATCAGGACCTGCATTGTCCGAAAATTACATAAGTGCCCTTTTCGTGCGTTGAGCCAAGGATGAACGATTTATTTTGTTGCAGCCTCATACTTAAATTCAATGATACCAGTAAATCTTGAGTCGGACACATCTATATAAACTTACATAATGCAATATCCAAATAGTGAAAGCTCAGACCAGACTGCGAATGCGTGCTGATTGTCAGGACGTTCTCTGAAACATAATAACTGAGCTTTATAAGATCCAAAATAAAAGGAATCGAGAGAATTCTGAGCAGACGACAAGGATGTGCAATTGATCTGTCTTCTCTATCCCAACATGTGTTTTGTTGGATTTTGCTTTTCTTGACTGAGGCTATAAATCGTAGGCAGCAGATGTTCAATAACTTAAGATTTATATATATAAAAAAATCAAACAAGTAAAATCTAAAATTCAATTATATAGACAAGTTTGCTTGTAGGTGGAATAGCATTGAGAGTGTTTGTCAAAAAAAAAAAAAAAAATAAAAAATAAAAAAAAAAATGGCAGCATAGTTACAAACCATATTCGTTGACGTTGTACACCAAAAATACTTTAGCCTGACAATGCTTAGTACATGCAAACAGCCCAGCCCAGACTACAACAGCATCGTTTCCTGTTGTAGGGCAACTACACATATGTACATAAATCATTTTCAGCTAGCATTCTACATAAATCTAAAGCGGGCCGTTATCGGCCCGTCAGCTACCCTAACGGGCCGATTACGGCCCGCTCTAGATTTTATGTAGAATGCTTACTGGGTTGACACTGTTTTGCTATGCCCGTGTCGTGTTAGTGGGAATGGATGCACTTTCAGGGGAGGCACTTCTATTAAAATTGTTTTGCACGCCCCCAACCCCATATCTGAAAAGGTGTTTTTCTATCGGAAAAGATTTTGCTCCCCTTGGTAGAAAATTCAGCAGACGACATTTTGAAAGATTTGTCTTAACATTTTCCAGAAATAAGGTTTGATATCTCATGCAAATTGTCTCCTTTGCATGTAAGGTCAAGGACTAATTTCTGGAAAATATACGAAAAAATATCACCAGTTTGTCGTCTCATGAATTTGCCCATAGAGTGGAAGAAACTGAATATTGTATTTTAAATTACATCTTTAACTTTACACAGCCAAACGAAAATAGTATGAAAATATTTGGCAATTTGCAGTGATTTTGAGTCCAAGATTTTTTTTCTGAAATATTCTCTATCAATTATTTGTTTCATCACGACAACACGCCTATATAGTTTTGACCCCCTTAAACTCCACTTTTATATAGTAAAACTGGGGTTTACAGGGGTATACATTATTTTTCTAATTTCTGCTCAAAAACATAGATTGTGGGTACTCGTTAGAACCGCCTCGTTTTCGTAATGGTTCTCTTTGTTTTGTTGATTGGTATATTTACAGAAACGTGTAAAACAGCTGGCGTTACGTGTAACGTGTTTGCTGGTTCTGTTAGCGGGTAACCAATGCCTGTGTCAGTCTGTGCCACTATGCGGGCTGCGCTGGGTGCTCGTTTCCCAGTGTGGCATGCCAACGTTTACTATTGCTACTTCAGAAAAAAAATAACGATATAATTTATAGAGCATTTTTTGTCAATTACAAGGGCATAATGCCTTTGAAAGGTTAATTTTTTAAGCTCAAAGGATCAGCACTTGGTACTTAGTACTTGCCTGAGAACAGTTCCTCGAAACTCTTCAAAACAAACAAACAAAAAAAAAAAAACAAAAAAAACAGGAAAAAAATATAGCAAATAGTGATCAAAGCGCACATACCCCAGGCTATAGCTATCAGAGGTATATTGAACCATAATTTTGTAGATACAAATTTCCCTAAGTATTGCATGGGAGAGATGGGCAAGAAAGAAAAAAAAAATCTCACCTTCTTAGGGTTTCTCTTACACAACGTAATTCACCATTGTCAGGGTGTAAACAAAATTTGAACACTGGCTCTTATAGCAGGTGAGAAATCTGTGGTGAATTTTTATGAGACAGAAAGAAAAATGGACAAATAAATAGAATGACAAACATGAGGATGCTGATTCTCTATTACACAATACAACTTGTCGTTTTCAATGTTTGTACCAAATTTCAAAATCCTAGGTGAAGTAGTTGCCGAGAAATGTGTGACGAACATTTTTATTTGAGAAAAAGAAAATGGACAATTAAAGGAATGAGAAGCATGAGAATTCAAAATCTCTCTTACACAATACAAGTAGTCATACCCTATCTTTGCACCAGATTTCAAAATCCTAGGTGCAGCAGTTCCTGAGTAATCTTTGAAACAGATTTCCCTATGCATTACACTGGAGTGAGAGATGGAAAAAAGAAAAAGGTAAAAAGAAGGCATAAGAAACTTTAGCATCGTGGTCTTTTTTACACAATATCCTTCAATCCTCTGCAAGTGTATACAAAATTTGAAGACTCTTGCTCTCTTAGGAGCTGGGAAATCTGTGGCGAAAAATATATTGGAGAACAAGAAAAAATGGACAAATAAAGGATATGATAAGATTGAGGATGCTGATTCTCTCTTACACAATACAACAAGTCATATCCAATGTTTATACGAAATTTCAAAATCCTAAGTAAAGTAGCTCTTTGAGATATCTTTGACGAAACATTTTATTCGAGAAAAAGAAAGAAATGGACATATAAACGGAATGATAAACATGAGGATGCTGATTCTTTCTTACACGATACAAGTGGTTGTACCCCATGTTTGTACCAAATTTCAAAACCCTATGCGCTGCAGTTCCTGAGAAATCTTTGACACAAATTTCCCTATGCATTACACTGGAGTAAGAGATGGAAAAAAGGAAAAAGTAAAAAGAAGTCAAAAGAAAGTTCAGCATTGTTGTTTTCTTTTACACAAGATACTTCAACCGTCTGTAGGTGTATACATAATTAGAAGACTCTGGCTCTCTAAGGAGATGACGAAAAATCTTATTGGAGAAAAAAGAAAAATGACAAATAAAGGAAATAATAAGCACAAGGATGCTGATTCTGTCTTACACGATACAAGAAGCCGTACTCAATCTTTATACGACATTTCAAAATCCTAGGTACAGTAGTTCCTGAGAAACCTTTGACGAAAAATTTTATTGGAGAAAAAAAGGATAAATAAAGGAAATGATAAGTATGAGGATGCTGATTCTGTGTTATACAATACAACAAGTCATACCATACCCAATGTTTGTACCAAATTTCAAAATCCTAGGTGCAGTAGTTCCTGAGAAATCCTTGACGAAAAAAAAAGTTTACACACAGACACACATAGACAAACACTATTACGGAAAAGACAAAAACTATATACCCCTCATACTTCATATGCCTGGGGTATAACAACAAAAACACAAAAACGGAATGGTAGGTTATATTGCATTACGAAAACACGCCTATTCAAATATATTGAAAATTTTAAAACCAAAAATGGAACATTTTCAGATAAAAAATTCTGATCTTTTCCATATTTCTGCTCAAAACATAGGTTGTCGATACTCGTTAGAACCGCCTCGATGAGGCGGTTCTAATGAGTACCCACAATCTATATTTTTTAGCAAAATAAGAAAAATAATGTATACCCCTGTAAAACCCAGTTTTACTATATAAAAGTGGGGTTTAAGTGGGTCAAATTTATATAGGCATGTTTTTATGATGGCATGTAAAGAACTTCCGCCTCTTCGAAGTGAGGTTACGGCAGGTATAAAGTAAATTTGTACCCCAGCTGATTTTCTAGCTTCATATTCAAAGCAACCAAGCCAAAATATACAATTCTGCTAATATCTACAACAGAAGTAACCGAGTATTAAAATTTGAGAACTTCTTGCGTCAAAGCATGGAAAAGGCACCTCAGAAACAGGCATACAAGTTGGAACTATTTAAAGGCTCCATATCCCTAAAAATATATATATATATTTTTTTATCCAATAAAGGTTTAATAAATTGATATACAGTATTAATACGATCATAAAATGTGGCATCTGACAGCCTGTAAAATTTCAGTTAGTCTCTTGTTTTTGAACTGGATCAAAAAAGAAATGATTTTTACTGTATCTCTGAATTAATGTTGGCAACATTTTCAGAGATAATATAAAAAAGAAGCATTCCTTTTCAAATGGGGGAGACTAAATGAAATTTTACAGGCTGTCAGATGCCATATTTTATGACTGTATTAATACCATATATCAATTTATTAAATTTTTCTTTAATAATAAAATGTCTATTTTTTTAAGGCATATGGAGCCCTTAATATGGAACTGTATTCGTATAGAAGTAACTTGGTACCTTGTAAATGTTAGCAGTTCGTGACCTAAAAGTGCAAGTTGTATCAAGAAATGGGCCGCACATGAGAAAACGCACCTTCGGACATATGGGTCCACCGAAGATTCAAATGAACCTGCGCATCTGGCAGTCTGATCAGAGTATTCGTTGTCCGCATTAAGAAACTACATCCTTAGCTATCCAAAATGCGCACAGTGAAGATTCTCGCAGTCTGATGTGAATCTTCGCTGGGCGCACATGTCAGACGGTACATTTTCTTACGTTACGGTTCATATGCTGTATAGCCATCAAGACCCACGTCATTGTTGATGTTCGATGAAGTACTGAAATCCGATTCCTAGCATGTAATGTAATGTAAGGATCAACAGTGTTAAAATATGCAAATTAAATCGTTGTGTTTGTTTCATTGATATATTTGTTTTCATCTCTGGAACTATGAATACAGATTCAGATATGGCATATTTTCCAAACAAATTTATTTTTACAATTCAAAGTGAATTCCCATTGATAAATGTGACGCATCGAGTAAAAAGGCTAGTTTTAGTCAAATCAGAAAATCATGAGAAAAGCTACTCGACCGGGGCCTTCATTCTTCGCCATAATACTGAAGGAAAGCAAAACCATTGGCCGACTGTTTCGTTCACAATTCTATTTTTTTGTTTAGTTGAGGTTTTACTGGCCAGTTAACCAATTAATGCCATGTCGATCTGGTACGTAACCACACATTTCCTGGGCAGGCATAGACCCCTAAGCGGTTAACCAGTACTTCTTTCGCCCGAAACTGACAAGTGCCCTTCTTGAATATGCTGAAGTGAGACCACAGAAAAACAAGTATATATATATATATATATATATATATATATATATATATATATATATATATATATATATATATATATATATATATATATATATATATATATATATATATATATTCATTTTCAGGATTTGCCTTTTATAAACCAGTTCTGCAAATTCAACTTGTTTGTTACTTCTAGCAATAATTTTACTGCTTAAATTTATCTTAATGGGGATTAGTAACCAAAGTCTATCCTTTTATTGAGACAACATCCTTTTTTATACTTGACATGGACCCAACTAACAAAATCAACAAAAAAAAGGCAGTTTTAACAAACCATGCACACAGGACTTACAATACGGCGGTTCTAACAAGTACCACAATCTATGTTTTTAACAAAATAAGAAAAATAATTATACCCCTGTAAACCCAGTTTTACTATATAAAAGCTGGGTTTAAGGGGTCAAAATTAAATATGCGTGTTTTCAGGATGGGTAAAAGTTAAAGCTCCACCTTTGGGTAGGCATGGCCCATTTAGCTTCTGAGAAGTTTTATATCGAGTGCAAGTTTAGCTGGCTGCTACGTTGCTCTAGAAAATACACAACACATAATTCGTTTGATATGACATAAATCAGTACTACGATGAATATTTATTGTAAATGAATGACGGCGCTAGGGGAATCTCGCCCAAATTAATTTGAAACCAATCAGTAAAAAATGAGAAAAACGGTTCCAGTTGCCAAGTAGTCCAATTATACATAGTGCAGCTAAACTGATTTGTGAGTACAGAACCTTCCATTAAGAGACCTGGCATTGGCCCTTTCAACCCTGGCTTTCTGAAACAGACTCTTCCTTCTCTTTGTTTGGACACATCCAATGCTGCCAAAAGGGTGACAATTGTAAATCAACAACGGAATGGCATACAGTGCAGATCCTGATAAGACGGCTCGTATCTATACTGTTTTGTTAATGTATTTACAGTCGAATCTCGTTATCTCGAAGTCTAGAGGAGTCTCTGGAATACTTCGAGATATCCGTACCTCCACATATCATATTTGCGGAATTGAGGAAAACAATTAATCGAACAACCACATTTAATAAATGAATGTGTAATTTGACTCCTGAAGTTAAGAGATATGTTGAAAATATTGTGGTAAAGAGGAGAAATTGCTCCTTAGGAGCAATTTCGTCTTTTCCACAATATTTTGATACCTGTTGTTAGATTTCCATGTTAGAACAGGGACCAGATTTTCACTTCGAGATAAGCGGTTATTCGAGATAAGCGAGGTCGAGATAAGGAGGGTCGACTGTAGTTGGCTAACATATTTGTCTTGGAATCCTTTTCGAAATTATGTAACGACTGCATTACGTTCTCCGTATAATATATATTGTAAACTTGAGCACGCTGTGAGCTAAATCATGAGGTGAAAACTAGTGGTATTTTCATCACGAAAACATACCTATATAATTTTGACCCCCTTAAACCCCATTTTTATATAGTAAAACTGGGGTTTACAGGGGTATACATTATTTTTCTTATTTCTGCTCAAAGCATAGAATGTGGGTACTCGTTAGAACCGCCTCACGAGGCGGTTCTAACAAGTACCCACAATCTATGTTTCGAGCAGAAATCAGAAAAAAAAAAAAAATCAGAATTTTTATCTAAACAATTTCATTTTTTGGTGGTAAAATTTTCAGTATATTTGAATAGGCTTGTTTTCGTAATGATTTTATGTTTTTAAAGAAAATAAGAAATTATATTTTTTAATTCCAAGTTATATTATCTATGCAAAACATAAGAATATTTTAAATGTTTACTTTAAAGTCATCAGGTTAAAGTTTATGCTTTTAAGTCCGAATCTATCTTATAAGTTTTGGCAAAGTCAGGATCAGCTTTTAAAATTATTATTTTTTTTTTTATACAATCATGACCCGCAGTTTTCCGTGTTCTAAGAGAATTTAATACTAGTTCTGCTTCTGGTAGACTTGTTTGAAGTGGGAACAAATCTGGGCCCAATTGTTGAGAGTATCGTTAGCATAAACAGCTTGTTAATGACAAACTCGTTAACTGAGGTAGCTAATGAATTTTCAAATATATTGATAGTTTTTGCTGCAAAAATGTGAGTAGCAAAAGCTACTCACTTTTTTTCAGCAATGTTCGTTTATGGCATTATATGAACCCAACGTGAGAAGCGTGTGTCTAACAAGACTCAACTACAAAGCGTATCCGCACAGTCTAATCACAGTCACCTTGTCCGCATGAACAAATTTTGCATTCTTCGGTATACAAAATGTGGCCAGTGAAGATTCTGATTCTGCGCGAATGCGCAGGCTGATCTGAATCTTCGCTGGGCGATGATGTCCCATCACGAAAACATATCTATATAATTTTGACCCCCTTAAACCCCACTTTTATATAGTAAAACTGGGGATTACAGGAGTAAACATTATTATTTTTTTCTGCTCAAAAACATAGACTGTGGGTATTCGTTAGAACCGCCTCAGCGAGGCGTTTCTAACGAGCACTCACAATCTATGTTTCGAGCAGAAATATGAAAAATATAAGATTTTTTTTCTGAAAATTTTCATTTTTCGATGGTGATTTTTTCAATATGTTTGAATAGGCGTGTTTTCGTAATGCCAAGCTACGTTATCTGATGTTGTGGCTCAATATCCGTTTCTTATTGCGCATCTCAGTTTGCGACTATAGGATGTCAATCTCGTAATGATAGCACACTGTTGTCTGTAATTGTGGTTTCTTTGATCTCTGTTTTCCGTTTTGTTTCTGAAGAGGAAAGCGTTCTGTGTCATTTGTTGCAAAATTGAATGCAAATTCACCTCTTTTTTCTTAAGAAGTAAAATGAAACAATACCATAGTCTCCCTAAGTGTTCGGACAGACTGGCTGAGCAAATATGTTGGTAATGTCTAGATGCCGTGGCAGGCGGCTTTTGATAATGATCTGCACAGTTTCATTTCATTCAGCAGTTTCTAAACACGTGAGCAGGTAGTAAACACAGTTTCATTTCATTCAGCAGTTTCTAAACACGTGAGCAGGTAGTAAACTCACAGCTAGCTTATACATAAATCTATAGCGGGCCGTTATCGGCCCGTCAGCTACCCTGACGGGCCGATAACGGCCCGCTATAGATTTATATAGAATGCTTACTGGGATGGGCTTGGTGTCGCTGTCACTGATAGTCTATGTTCTGTTATTTTTACTCTTCCTGGACATCTTCTAAACCATTTTTGTTGAAATATTAGGACAAGTAAACATGAAACTCACATGCGCAGAAATTTTGTAAATACTTGATTCACGACACATACTTATCGAAATAGGCATAAAAGTAAAGTTTTCTTATATCTGCAGGAATTTTTTCTTTGGTATCAAGCAGAAGTGGCTATTTCTTTACTTTTGTTTATGCGTACCCACTCGGTTCTTGGATAATAGTTCGAGCAGCTTGCCACTTTCAAACAAACTCGGGGTGCGGGCCCCCCGTAGCCTAGTGGATAGGTGAATTGACTCTTAATCCATTGGGTTTCCCACCGCTGTGGTTCGAGCCTCGATCGGGTCACACGTGGAAAAGCCAAGTTCTGCTTACGGATGGTCAGGTGGTTTTTCCCCAGGTTCTCCTGTTTTCGCCTACCTTTGATGAACTATCGGCTCGATATAAGTGAAATATTCTTGAAAGGGCCGTAAAACCCAAATCAAAATCTAACACACTCAGGAGACTGAGAATTATTGAACACACACACACGCACGCATGCACGCGTCTGTAACAACAGTCGAAATCCGCACCATGTCGGGGAACAGCCCTTTTTTGTTTTGGCCCAAGTGTTCTAAAAGTCAATTCTGTTAAACACTTCTAGAAACATGAAACGCACGCACAGGTAATCAAAAATAAACTGTTTGAATCAAATTGGTTTAATTTTCAAGGTCATTATTTGAAGAAAAATGATATCATTTAAGTTTCGTCGCTTTCTAGCTAAACGAAAAAGGAATTGAAAAAAATAAATGTGCACTCCAGTAAAGCTTTCAACACTAAAGTGCACACTAAATTACGGCTACGAGGCTGATTAACACGAGGAGGGCTTTAAAAAGTAGTTCATTACAATTATCTGGAATCAGTTTATTACTACAGACACAATTAGGTATTCTATTTTCTGATGGCTTTATTTTTACATGCCTTTCTGTCAGGTCTGCCAATGCTTTCACTCAAACCATCTGAAGCGCCCCGCCCCCCACCCTCTCTCTCTCCTATTACTATTATTATTATCATTATCTTCTTCTTGTCATTATTAACATTGTTGTTGAATACATGCACTAAATTACTCGTACATGTACATTTCGCGGAGACAAAAAAAGAAATGAAATGAATTAAAATTAGTACGCAATGCTATCTCTCTGACTACGTTTCCGGTAATGACTGCATGTCAACAACAGATTTTTGCTAAAGTACGTCACTTTGTCGCGAGTATCTGTTTGGCCTATCTGTGGACTCCCAGCGGACACATGACGTTTATACAACATCGCATTAACGTCGATGCAACGTCATTGTTACGTTCGAGAGCAATCAAGACCGAACGAGGGTGACTTCCGACATCCTATTTATTAAGTTCCAGGTTGTGTAACGCTTAACTGTATCACAAACCAGAAACTCTAACACCCTTAGAATTTACACACATATAATATACAAAACATATAACTGCTATCCTCTTTGCGTCAGCCTCGACAACGATTATAACATGATCGGAAACTATACTAGTTTATAATTTGATAAATCTCGCTTGACCAATCAAATTGTCGACAACCAGTACAATTCCCAACCAAGTGCGGCGAAAGTTGTCGTGCCGCTGTAAAGGGAATTTCTTCCCAAACTTGTAACACTAACATTAACAAAAAATGTACGGGTTATCATCCACTTCACTGAGCTCAGTCCATTTATTTTTCTAGCTTATTAAGTCATTCCGACTTTTAGACGAAGTACTTTACTTTGTTTGGCAATTAATGGCCACTAAAATTTTATAACACGCGTTTTAGGGCACCCGATGCCCACTTTTTGGATAATCACGTGTGATTTTATTTCACTTATATCACGATGTCAGATTCGTTTGGTCATGACTGAAGGCTGTTACATCTATATCGGACGTCGGTCACTTCCGGCCGATCCCGTCATTCAGCCCCCCTTAAGGCAGTATAGGTTTTACTCTTTGTTGCTTTGTGGTTTATTCTACGAGGCGATTTGTTGTATGTCTTTCCGTGTGTCATTTTGTTCTTGTGTTTTTCAGTCCTTTTAGTATTGCGATTACCTCGCTTGGGGAAGAGAGAGCTAATCTTAGTGCTTTTCGTACGTTTGTTCGGTTTGTGCTTGTTTAGATTTGTCGGTTTCCTCTTCCTCTTGGGGTCTGGGAAGGGCTGCGGTTTGTGATTGTGGCACTCCCTGGACTTTTCTCTTACATTTTTTTAATTTCTCATTCGTCTTCAGCCCTATACCCCGTCCTGGGAAAGGAAGGCCTAAACCTATAACGAATGACCAAACCCATTCTAACAATACATTTTACAATAACACAAGAAGAAGCTACTATGCGACTCTATACTATCATTCCTTAATGACGACATACGTCACCAAGTAGATGAGTGACGTCATTGACGTCTCGGCGAAGTAATCGAGGTCATGATTAATTACACTGACGTCGACGTGACTCCTCTGTGACCTCTCGGTTGCCGACATTAGCGCTGTTGACAGTGAGCAATTCCGTTAACTATAACACTTAGAACCAGCTCAGAATCAACAGAACACGATGTCATTGTTTTTAGTTCTGTGGGTAACGTTAGTCATTTACATAGGTAGTCAAATGGGATATATGAATATAATTAACGTCAAAAAGATTGCCTTTGGAAACAAAGAACACACTACAGATTAGAAAATGGGAGTCTTGGTTTTATTGAGGCTCTTCATAAGCAGTAATGAAGTTTGCAACACTGCTTACGCCCTCTAGCGTATACATGAGAAGAACTCCATTTTCAAATACACCACAATGAGCCCATTGATCCCAAAGGAAATGAAATATAATCTGCACTATGTAGATACTAAGTAAAAGTACGTAGGAAAGAGTCCGAACATTGGGAGCAAATTCATTCCGCTTTTCAGAAATGCACTGGCCTTCATGACAGCAAACAGGAAATCACAAAAGTGGTTTCCTATGCCAACAGAAAACGGCAGAAAATCTATCAAGTACGTCCAGCCCCATTACTCTAAATATTCAACAATTATATTTCATCAATGTAGATCCAGATCGGACGCCACAGGACACGAGATTTACATCCCATCAGTAATTTTCGACAAATTTCCATAGATAGCCAAATGGACTTGTTCCAGTTTTAGACCACTGTAAAGTACGGAACAAAGTGTCCGAACATTAAAGACATTTGTGGTAATTTCCTAATCATGTCTATAGGCTTTCATAGACTGTTGGTGCTGGCTGTCCTTGAAGGAAACCTGCATGATATCATGTGTGATTATGCGTGAGATTCTGTTGGCATACAGCATGATGCATAGCGTGTATAGCGTGTTTCCTTATTTCTAATAAACATTATAAAACTGAATACAAGTGCAGATTTACACCTCAACGTACGAAAAGTACCTTCTGACTTGTACGCCCAACGAAGACTCAAATCAGCCTGTGCAAACATGCAGTCTGATCAGAGTATTCGTTGTCCGCATGAAGACACCTTGAATCCTTAGTTATCCAAAATACGCCCAATGAAGACTGATCACACTGCGTGAATGGTCAGGCTGATCTAAATCTTTGCTGGACGCGCATATTCGAAGGTACGTTTTCTCATGTTCGGCTCATTTGAGACATGGCTAAAAAAAAAAGCCATATGTCATGCCCAAACAACAAGCACCAACGTGTATATCAGGCTATGTATTCGTGCAGTCTAAGCAGGACCTTCTCTATTAGTCGATATATTTTAAAGTATCCAGTGATTTTGTGAGCATACAAGAAAAGCCCTAATCGGACTGAGAATGCGCAGGTTGATCGGATCTTTATTGTCCGCATATGTGATAAGAGCCCTTTTCTTATGTCGCAGATCATTTTAATACAAACATCGATTTGCTGTAAGTGCTATCAAAAGGTTTACTATTAAATCACGCTTGTTCACTGCTTGCAAAAACTCACCATTATCTAGGAGCGTTTCCGATTTTACGTGTCAAGGACTGCAACAATCACAGAAGTTTTATCATTTTGAAAGGCTTTGTATGTCCTTTTACCGTTCTAGTTTTACAGAACATCGGATTATTTTTATTACAGACAAATAAGGCATGTTATTTAAATACAAGATATTATTGTTGACCTGAATTCAAGGCACTTTGCTGGGAACCGATTCTGTTCTTAGACAAAGTACAATGAGATAAGATATATTAACCTTTACCACTCTATGGGCATATTAATCAGCCGACAAACTGATGATATTTTTTTTTATTTTTATTGTTATTTTTCCCAGAAAATAGGCTTTCACATTTCATGCAAATGGTCTCTAAAGGAGATAATATGCCTGAAATGCGAAAGCTTACTTTATCGGAAAAAAATAGTAAAAATATTTCAAAATACCATCGGCTTAAATTAGTACCCACCATGCTAAGCGTTATCAAGGCACCTTATCGTAAACTGGAAACATGTAGACCCATGTCAACACGAAATCCGATCGGATCCTGTACATCTTGCATATACAATAGCTGGGTCTTAACCCTCGCCTTGCTGGATAAATTAAGATGCCACACCCACTTCTAATTTCCAGCCAATCAGATTACTTGATCCGAGTTTTGATAGAAATTCACATATTTAATGACAAACAGTGCAAATACAGATCAGTTGGCTTCTCCAACTGATCAAGATCTACACTGTTTGCTAAGACAGGGCATGTCGTGTTCAGCAAGAGAAGGGTTAAAGAATGTATATGAACAATAAGGCTGGGGTCCTTCCTCGCAGACCGGTCTGCATCTGCAAACATAATCCTGGGTTATAAGTACTCAAATACGATTAGCTGTTACACATTAGCCTGGGCGCACTATAAAATCATCACGAAAACATACCTATATAATTTTAACCCCATTAAACCCCACTTTTATATAAGTAAAACTGGGTTTTACAGGGGTAAACATTATTCTTCTTATTTCTGCTCAAAAACATAGATTGTGTATATTCGTTAGAACCGCCTCGGCGAGGCGGTTCTAACGAGTACCATAATAACGAATACCCACAATCTATGTTTTGAGCAGAGATATGAAAAATATCAGAATTTTTCCCTGAAAACTTTCAGTTTTTTTGGTGAAGAAATTTCAATATATTTGAATAGGCGTGTTTTCGTAACGATTTCTTGCACGACAGCATAGCTTGCCTTAACGACAGTTTATCTGTCAACGGTGCTATCATAACTTACTACAAACTTAATTTTCCCCAACCCCGTGAATGTGACCCCAAGTCACACAGGTATACGCAGGATGGGACTTGTAAAGGATAAACGTATGAACTCGTATCTAGCAGCAATCTAAGTACCATCCCGATACATCCAGACATTCAAGTCTTTAGAAAATTTAACGAGACTGATTAACACAAAATTCTTAAGGCCGTGACCTTGGCCTGAAGGTCATTGAGAGGTGCTGGTGGTGGATTCATTCTTTGATGCCAGTCCGAATACCAGCGTAATACATACAGCTATTCTAAAGACACTTTTAACCAAATAGTTAATGTGGAGCTATGTTTGTTACCTCGATCTTAAGATCATCGAGGACTAGGGCTTGTACTGAAAAAGACTTTAACTAATACCTGACATCAGTCTAACTATGAACTGAATATATCTTGAAAAGGAATTTACTATGATGAGAAATACTTTTCCCCAAATACCTCCTCAAAAAGCAACCTTTCCCTTAACTGTACTCATCCTACTATTGTCGACTTACCATCGAAAGTTTATAAAAGAACTTTTCAGTTTATCACAAATTGAACCCTGGGCGGCACAAGGACGCATTCAATTTAGCTTTTCCTGTACTTTCTTACAGACGAGCTTACCAAAAATTGTCAGAGACAACGAAGCTCGCCATTGGGATATTTGTTATTCATATAATTCATTTACAAAAAATGATTGAAACACAAATTATCCAAGCTAGCACCATTCCCCAATTAAGCACCTATTGTTAAACACCAAGAGCATAGCCCGTTTTGGTAATGAGAAACTGACTAATGTCAGTGAACCTTGAAATACATATCAAGATCAAATACTGACAGTGGTGTTCAGCACAGATTCTGATCTGACTGTTCGGATGCACAAGCTGATCTGTGACTATGATCAAAAGGTTACCGCAGTGCCATTCATAAAGTATGATGTAGAGGACACGCCTAGATGTTTCTTGTATGTAGGAAACAGTTGACGAGAGAGAGAGAGAGAGAGAGAGAGAGAGAGAGAGAGAGAGAGAGAGAGAGAGAGAGAGAGAGAGAACAGGTGATTATTTGCTGTTAGATGCTTTACTGTAGTTATTTTTATAAATGTTCCTTAAATCTCAACGGCAACATAAAACATTGTGTTTTATCTTTAGCTTTCAGAAAAATAAATCTTGCACTCAACATGAGCCGTCAAGCTAGCAGAAGATACATATAAAATGCCGAACTTCATTTTGCGGGAAAATTATCAAAGCGCCAAATACACTGATATGACACAGTTCCAGACCTTCCAGGATTTTTTGCAGAAGTCTATGCTGACGAAAGATACACCTTCATTGGCAAAAAACGTTTTACTAGTAGCAACAACGATGGCGTATTGATATCTCGTATGTTAAGACCGTTTGTTTACATTTTCCAAATGCATATGCATTTCTCGCTTAAATACTCATTTTTCATTGTGGTGTATGGAATCTTAGTAGTTAAGGTGTCCCAATATCTAAGGTAAATACGGTAGTATTTTTATTACTGCTAGCTTAAAGAATCTTATTTGAGAACACTCAACCAAATGACAGAATTTCCAATTTGATATGTCAAGAACTACAACAACCATAGAATTTGTTTTTGGTTTTCGAATGAATGTATATGTACTTTTCTTGCCTACTTTTACAAAACGAGGAAGTATTTGCATTACAGAAAACCAACGATTCCATCTAATTTAAACATTCTGTTAACCTATAAAGTATTTTTGTTTAAAATATTGCAAAACAAATAAATAAATAAATAAGTAAATAAATATGGCGAAAGCATAAATATGGAAAGGCCACACAATCACAGCCCTCTCAAACAGAGTGGCAGAATCATACGGAACGACATCACAAAACAGTCCTCCGAGTAAAGAGACAGAACGAACAGGCGAAGAGGAAGTACAAGAGAGACACCATCTTGGAACAGACAACAATAAAACTCGCATCTAATCTCGATATCACGAAAACATACCTACATAATTTTGACCCCTTAAACCCTACTTTTATATAGTAAAACAGTGGTTTACAGCGATATACATTATTTTTCTTATTCCTGCTCCAAAACATAGATTGTGGGTACTCGTAAGAACCGCCTTGCCCGGCAAGGCGGTTCTAACGAGTACCCACAATCTATGTTTTGAGCAGAAATATGAAAAATATCAGAATTTTTAGTTGAAAAATTTTCAGTTTTTGGAGTTGAAATTTTCTATATATTTGAACAGGCGTGTTTTTGTAATGACATTTCAATGACATCAAGAGGAAGACCAAATAAACCATGACAGACAGTACACAAGCAACAGACTTGAGAAAAGCAAAGAAACCAGCTCCGTCTCCTCCAACAAAATGATCACAATGCTAGACAGGATCACCTAAACACAACAATAAGATACCGAACAGGACAAAACATGCAAAATGCCCCGCAGCGAGCAGCCAAAAGAACAACCAATACCTGGCCCCGAGGATATAAAACATCTTTCATGCTCAACTCAGCTGAGCATGTAATTTGTCATGCTTATATATCTCAAATTACTAACAACTGTAAACTCTTTATTGCTAAACTTAGATGAGCATGAAAATTTCCCTGCTAATAAATATGAAAATGCCAACAATAGTTGGCATTTTCATATTTATTAGCAGGGAAATTTTCATCCTCAGCTGAGTTGGGCATGAAAATGGTTTTGTAACCTCGAGGCCAGAACTACAGCCTTAAAAAGGTCAGTAGTAAAAGGTTGTTAACCTTAATTGGGTTAACCACTGAGCATGCAGCCTGTCCCATCATACCCTATATGAGCCACCGCATGACAAAACCAATCAAAATGGCATGTGCACCCTGCGAAGACTTAGATCAGCCTGGGCAAAAAAGCTTAGATCCTTAGCTACCTATTGAGCGCACAGCAAAGACTGATCAAACTGGGTGGATGCCAAGGCTCATCTGAGTCTTCGCTGGGCTCAAATGCCATTTTGTAGGTTTTGTCTTGAGGTGACTCATATATTCACAGAATCAGAATAGATTGTAATAGCTGAGCACCACATCTTAGTACAGGGCGGTGCAGACCAGGATCATCCGCGGAGTCTGTTTAGGGCGCTCTATATATATCGTATCCAGCTAAATAAACATACACATTACAAGTAGACAAATGATCTTATGAAATACATATTGGCAACGGGGTACACCCACATTAGATGTCTATCGCTACTAGCAAAGATTTACTTCTGTCTGTGTTATAGCGCAGTCTGGTTAGAGTCTCAGCTGCTTGCGCTATAATTAGACAATTATCCAAAGTTTCATCATCGAAGAACCGTTTGTCCCTTCGTGGGCATCTTTACTATCTCATCAAAGTCTGTGCCTGAATAAAAAGTAAATCCTAGGCTATCCAAAGAGCGCACCGCGAAGATTATGATCAGACTGCGTGGATGCGCAGGATAAACTGTCTTCACTGGTCAACATGTCCGAAGGTACATTTTCTCAGGTTAGTCAAATGTGATTTTTTTTTCTCGTAGGTCCTTTATAAGAGGCCTTAGATTTAATTTGAAATATTAATTTTGTTTTCTTCTGTTCTGTTCCCTCTGTGTCGGAAAGCAAAGCTTAGCAAATAAAAATATACCCAAAAAGAAACAAATGGAATAAAAGCAAAAGACGGCATAAAACTATTGATTTTGATGTTTTAGGCTTTGACCTCTATTTTAGTTCTTCTTTGGTTGGTAAATCGGTTATTGCAACTGAGTCGTTGTGCCATGGCATAATTTGTTCTTCATCTCTTCCTCTGTTTGTACCTCGGGAAGGCTATGCGTGCCTGTGAGCTTACTTTAATGTATATTTTTCGTCATTTGCATTTGTAACTTGTTTATGGATTAGAGTGCCTGTGGAAAAAATAATCATTTAGCTCAAGGATAAGTCAGCTTCAGAGCAGTTCAATGTACTTGATAGCAAATTCATCAACAGGGTGAAACGAATCCTATTTAGGTGAACGTTTGCTTAATTAGATACAAGTTACGCCAAAACATGTGACAAACATCAATTGAGTTTTGAAAGCGGGACGTGCCAATGAGATAGGATCGGCTTAATAAAGATAAAGTTAAGACGAAGGCATACCATTGTCACCAACTGATTATATTGGAACTGCTGCAAGAACGATCGAACGGTTTGGTACAAAATTAAGGGGAAAAAAGGTAAGAGAAAAGCCCAGGGAGTGCCATAATCACAAACCGCAGCCCTTCCCAGACACCAAGAGGAAGAGGAAACTGAGAAAACCAAACAAACGTACGAACCTAAGATTAGCTCTCTCTTCCCCAAGCGAGGTAATCGCAATGCAAAAAAGACTGAAAAAAAAAACATGAACAAAATAACACAAGGTAAAACATAAAATAAATCGCCTCGTAGAATAAACCACAAAGCAACAAAGAGTAAGACTAACACCGGGACCACCGCCATAGAACGGTCAGTAGAATAAAGAACCGGGGGTTTTAAAGCACTTTTACAGCTAGCCAACTTCACCCTGGGTCCCAATGCTACTCTTAATACTGAAATACATAATATTTCGATTCGCATAAAGGCTCCTAACTCAGTCAATGCATCAAAGCGAAAACATAAAAATCAAATTAATCACAATGATAAACAAAGACGAGTACTCATGGCTAATTCTAGAGTAAATGAAAACCAATAGTTGAACCACGGCGGGCCAAGCCAAAGACATATTGTCAAGCCCCAACCCACTCGTTAAAGTTTTAAGAAGAGGCCGTTGAGTTTGAGACCCGAACCGCCGTCGTGCAATTAAAGAGTGAAGCATAGTCATCAACAATGATCGGGTGGACAACTAGGAACCACTTTCGTAAAGGTAAATCTATCCATTTTCGTCTGATAGCGTTTATGTAGCCAAGGCTGTTGTTTCTATGTACGTAAATTTGTAATACTTTTTTTGTTTTAATAAGTGATAGCGTGTAATATTTGCAGTTAACAATGTGATGCGCTTCCTTTAAAGTGAAAAGGGGTATATCAGACTATACTGAATAGATGCAGATTCAGAGTAGCCTACAAAATGATGTTAAAGTTTGTCAAAGCCCTATATTGACACTATGTAAATATAAATATGGAGATACAAAGAAAAATCCATGCTCACGGAATACAGTCCTCTCAATTGCACCGGTTAAGGGTTTTATTATATGAAATGACAAACGGAAAGACAACAACAACAACAACAACAACAATGTATAATGAGTCACTATGAACTGAACAACTGCAATGTAAAACACATATTTGGTGTAGAGGTCTATTCTTTGTAGCCTCAACCCCTTCCCTCAAAAGGTATTCTATTTAAGTTCATTTGATCCACATCAGTGGTATTGAAGGTACAATGCCACTATTTGAAGTTTCCAATTAATACATTGTCTTTCTCTGTAATATGATGATATTCCTACTGCTACGGATTACAGAGAATCTCGAATAATTTGTTACGCTGTTTTTTTTTAGTTTTTTTTTTCAGGGCTTTTGACAAAATGCTATGTGAATTCAGAGCTGGTGTTTAGTGAGCAGACGTTTTGCAGGCATTATTGTCCATTATTATCTAAATAGAATGTACATGTTTTGCGCACGCGCGCGCGCGCGCACACACACACACACACACACACACACACACACACACACACACACACACACACACACACACTTTATACGGAGCGATTTTGTATCACTGAGGAAAGCGCGACATTGTCACTGTGGTTCTCTGAAGTTGGCCGGCTTTAAAAGTGCTTTTGTTGAGTCTTGTGTTATTTTGTTCTTGTGTTTTTCAGTCCTTTTAGCATTGCGATTCTCTCGCTTTGGGAAGAGAAAGCTAATCTTAATGCTTTTCGTACGTTTGTTCGATTTGTGTTTGTTTGGTTTTGTCTGTTTTCTCTTCCTCTTGGTGTCTGGGAAGGGCTGAGGCTTGTGATTGTGGCACTCCCTGGACTTTGTTCTTACCTTTTTTAAACCCCGGTGGTTTATTCTACTGACCGTTCTAAGGCGGTGGTCCCGTTGTTGGTTTTACTTTTTGTTTCTTTGTGGTTTATTCTACGAGGCGATTTGTTTTAAGTCTTACCTTGTGTTATTTTGTATTTGTGTTTTATCTACTGTAGCTGGTGTTGTGCCGAGTGGCGGCCGTAAAAAGTCTCCCCGTACATCATCATAGTGCAGGTTACATTTAATTTCCTTTGGGATCATTGAGCCCATCCTGGTTATTTTGAAAATCGAATACCGCTTAAGCTGGCACTAGGGGGCGTATGCAGCCTCGCAAACTACAGTGTTGCATATGAAGAGACTCAATTAAAAAAAGAGTCTCCGATTTTCGTGATTTTGTGTGTTCTTTGTTTCCAAAGACAATCCTTTTTTGATTTTTATTTTATTCTTTTTGACATTGCGATTACCTCGCTTGGGGAAGAGAGAGCTAATCGTAGTGCTCTTCGTACGTTTGTTCGATTTGCGCTTGTTTGGTTTTGTCTGTTTCTCCTTCCTCTTGGTGTCTGTGAAGGGCTGCAGCTTGTGATTGTGGCACTCCCTTGACCTTTCTCTTACCTTTTTAAACAAAAGCAGCTTGCCATTGCGTTACATCTAAACATTCGGTATGGAAAACATTATCCTATAAAAATAAGCCGAGGTACCACTAATTTCCAGATCGTTTCAGCGATTGTAGTGGATATCAGTTTTACTTATTTTCTGCATATGCACTCTTGGCTGCCACTGCGATCGACCTTAACGAACTGTTGCCACAACTCATAACAAACTTTGGCGGATAATTATCAGAATATAATCTTTCGTGCCAATCCTACTTCAATTGTGGGTCTACGAACTGGCAGGACTAAATAAATACACAAGCCTCAAATAACCTAGCCAAGGAGAATTTCTCTCATCAGGAGCCAGTTCTTTCATATTACAACATATCCCTTTTGAAACAGGAGACAAACCATTATAGCAGTTGTCTCCCCTTAGCATGTATACATGCTCTTGAATACGATTAAGAGTCATCTATGACCACCATATGTAGTCTAAGTATTCAGATAGACAGTTCAGGGGCATATAATGTAGACCCAACTAAAAATGAGGCTTCTGGACAGGATCTACATTGTTATATCATTCAATCACCAGATGTTTAATACATCACCGGGTCATCACTGGACTTGATCATTTAGGAGAAGTATTATCAGGATTTAATCTGTACGCAATGTCTCCTTTTTTTCAGTGCCTCGTGGAGATGGTGACTGTACTTCGATTTTGGCATTAGCTGCGTATCTTCACTTATCTTTTTAAGGTTTCTGAATATTTAATGCAAATGCTGTAGTGTTCAGCCACGAGTTTGATGTCCACTCTTCATAATTTTGCTATAGGATTTAATAAAGTATGAATGGATATGTAAGACATTTTGACGGTCGACAGTTTGCTTTAAATATCCGATAGATATAGTCAAATTAATTAATTTCCAGTCATATAAAAGAATGCAGTCTTATTTTGTATCAAATCTGTGCTTTTTAATCCATTTTGCAAATAATCTGCGTACCTACCTACCTATATCAAAAATAAATTATATCAGAATATTAGAAACATTTCACTTCCATTTTAGAGGACTTTTTATCAATAATTATGGAAATGAGACAATCATAATCCATTCAATTTTGATGAAATATTGCTTGCTGGAGGGAAATCTAGTTTAGACCAAAATGAGATAACACGATATTGCATATCAGTTTTGACTGTTACAAAGCGATCCGGTCTTATTTATTAAACCGTCAGATAGTTTTCGTCGAAGCCTCTAAAATATACGCAGCAAAGATACTCGTACTACAGTCTCAGAACGCAGCCCTCCCATGGCATTTGGGCAAGGTTTGAACTAAAAAATGACCATACAAAAAACAACAATAACAACAACAGCAGACCTCTCTGTATGTCTGTCTGTCTGTCTCTGTCTCTCTCTCTCTCTCTGGCATTAACCTTTTCAGGCGGGCAGACCAAAACTAATAGCTGTGCAAACAGTGTAGATCCAGATAAGGTTGCTCATAATGAGCCGCATCATCTGGAGCTACACTCTTTGCGTTTCTCTTTTTGACTCTACGATTTCGACTGAAATCCCTATTTCCATCAGTTGACAAGTCCAAATTAAAGAATGAAAGAGTCAACTCAGCGATGAAAGGATCTGGTCTTATTAGCACCATACCTCGCCTTAAATCCTGATAATGTCCCGGGTACTAATATATATATATATATATATATATATATATATATATATATATATATATATATATATATATATATATATATATATATATATATATATATATATATATATATGTTCGGTCTACGTACAGGTTTCCTAGCTCATCAACAGAGTAAAATTTAAATATTAACTTCGTACTATGATAAAAAATACCATGAGGACTCGACTACAAAAATAAAATCCTAAACGGGCGGGGCCTAAGCTTGTTTGAAACTTCACATATCAAACGACGAAAGTATTTACTATTTCAATGGAATTTTTATATACTGGTAGAGCTGCCAATGCGAATAAGTTTGCTGAAAACCGCACAATTCCAACCCATTGCGAATTTATACCAGTTTAACGTCAAATAGCACATTCTTCACATCCGATAAACTTCATTGTTACAAGTAGAAATATAACCCACAATGCTATATTTATATCCCACAATGCAAAATTCTGTGATGTCATTTAAACATTTAATTAAAACTTTAAAACATATAAATTTCTGTCTGGAATTAGCAGTTTTATGATGTTATGCAAAGTAACTTTTGATTGACAATGCAATAAATAATGTTTTATAGTTTTAAACAATATTGCACAGTTGAAATTGAAATTAAAGAAAAAAATCTTAAAATCCACAATATAGGTAGTTACAATATAGCATTTACACCAAATATAGGTGTTTAGATATACATTTAAGTGAAATTGGTAGCCACTCTTAGGAAATTTTATCAAATTAAATCACAAAATCAAATATTTTTTTTTCTGATAATTTAAATCGCAAATATTATGGTTCTTATTTCAAATGTAGATGATTTTTCTAAAAAAAAATAAAAGAAAATACAGGTCTTCAACTTAAATATTACGATAAACTGTCTCAACTGACACTAAAGTTTATAATTCCAAGTTTTGATATTTTAACTTATTTGTTGAAAAAAAATTAAAATGAAATAAAATAAATAAAAATAAAAATAAAATAAAATAAATGACCACTATGACGTCTTAAAATTAATATTCATGAACTGTTTGAAATCTGTTTGGAAAGAAGATGAAAACTGCTCAAGTTCAAATTGCTATAACTCGGGAAAAATTGGAATTTTTGCATGCGGTTTTCTGCATCATGATCCTTGAAACAATGCCTTTAAGGTTATAATGCGAAACAGGGATATAAATCTTTGTCATTTGCTCTTTAAAAGTCTCCAGGACATTCTCTGTTAACTGGATTATTAATACACCACAATCCACATAAATATTACGGGTTTAGGTTTAGTTTCAATGACACAGTAATGTAGAATAGGGATAGGTATTTTAGTGACTTTGTATTTAATGAAAACTGTTATATTTTTCATCATAGTGCAGGTTGTATTTTATTTCCTTTGGGATCGTTGAGCCCATCCTGGTTATTTTGAAAATCGAATACCGCTTAAGCTGGCGCTAGGGGGCGTATGCAGCCTCGCAAACTACAGTATTGCATATGAAGAGACTCAATCAAACTGAGTCTCCGATTTTCGTGATTTTTATGTGTTCTTTGTTTCCAAAGGCAATCCTTTTTGACTTTTGTTGTATAGATGTTTATTTGTATGCACACATACGCATATTCTGTAAGTAATTTCTGATATCATTTTAAGATTTTACCATGTTGCCAAAAATGTGTAGAATGTATTTCTGTATGAATATATGCAGTTCTTCGGGATTTTATCGTGATATAATTGAATGAGTGATAGGTGCCACAGTTTTGTAATTTTATACTGTGAGCAGACCCAAATTAAGAGACGGAACTGTGGTATGTTCATGATCGGTATCAGAGTTTTCGAATGTCTGTTGATCTGATTCGAACACTTGTGCGATTTAGTAAAATATTACATGTATATAAGTAAAGTGATAAGTAATTGCTGCATACATACCTGCATAGTAATGTGGCATTTGCATAGTATCAACGGTATAATTTGAATTGTTCTGGAGTTGTATCGAGGAATCCAGTTAAGACTCACTTAAGAATTTATACTGGATTTATGTTGGTAAAAGGATGGATTTTGCGTAATATCTATGTTACAATTTGAAAACCATATTAAGAGATACCTGGGAAAACCGCAATCACAAACACAGCTTTCTCGAAGAACGAACAGATAAACTGAGATGAAAAACAATGGTAAAACAAAAGATACATTGAAATAACCGAAACACAAAGCAAGACGAATAAATGGAATATCTAGCGAACAAAAAATCACCAACACCAACAAAACCGGGACGACGGAGACAAATGGGGTTGGGAGAAAGGTATTAACTGCTTTTATTTGCGTGAAACCTCGACCCAACTCCGGTACAACTCCAAATTGCAAATATGTGTTACGTCCGCGTGGAGTGGTCAATTTCAGCAACAGGTAGACGATTCTAACTCTTTCACCATGAGATTTTGAAACGGACTGTTCCATCTCTAAAATCAGTCATATAAATTGTGGCAAATAAGGGTTTCAGCCAAAAATCAATAACATAATGGCACACATTGTGGACCCTAATGAGTCGTCTCGTTACGAGCCGTCTCATCTGGATCTACACTGTTTGCAAATGTATCAGTGTGTGTTGATATATAGGGATGAAAGGGTTAAAGTTGATTTAGGGGAATCATTAGAGTGTTATTAAAGCATATAATTATGCCCGATCACACTTGATTAAAATTTTGTTTTCGCATGATCTAAAACATGGGAGTGTTTCTAAGAGACAATCATAATCATGTTTCATGTGAGTTTTATAATGTATATACGATATCGCCAGATTTCAATGCAAACACTGCACGTGCAACTTAATATGAGTAGGTCTGGTGGAAACCAGTACATTTTCCTCAAATAAATTGCTGCTTGTAATCGACCATTCATCAAAGGCAAACGATGTTGATTCAAACCAGCTACATTATACAACGCTTTTTAGACCTATAAATGTTCTTTGGGTCAAAGATCTGACTTTTTTACGTTTACTTCTTAATAATCTTCTGCTAATTAAGAAATGACTGAACGTATAAAAAATATAACAGTACCATGCAAGTTAATGATTGTCATACCTCTTAATTGTCCTAGAAAACTAACTTAATGGTCCCTACGAATCGTCTCCAAATGTATCTTTGTATATGTCCTGGATAAAGTACTGTATTTGGACACTTTATCTACTTACCGTACTTAAGTCCTAAAATCCAAAAAGGCCGGTTGATAGGTTTAATAACTGCTATTAAATATGATGGCAAACAAAGTAGACCTTTAAAAGACTCCGCTTTCTGATCTTGGTCTACACTAGCTGCACAGATCTGTCTATCCGGATAATAAGGGTCAGTACGATACATATTTAAGTTTGTATACATCATGAAATCATACCTATATAATTTGACCCTCTTGAATAAAAAGCAAGGCAATGATCAGGGATCTATACCATTACCTAATACCTTCCGTTCCAAGACACCAAAGGGAAAGAAGGACGCACTTACAAGTAACGGCACCACAATCAAAATACAAGTTAAAAGGACAGTTTCTCCCCTCTCAAAAAATGGCCAAATGGCTATCCAAAATTTTTCTGGGTACCTGCACATATCACGAAAACACGCCTATATAATTTTGACCCCATTAAACCCCACTTTTATATAGTAAAACTGGGGTTTACAGGGGTATACATTTTTTTCTTATTTCTGCTTTAAAAAAAACATAAATTGTGGGTACTCAGAACCGCATCGCCGAGGCGATTCTAACGAGTATCCACAATATATGTATTGAGCAGAAATATGAAGAATACCAGAATTTTTATCTGAAAACTTTCAGTTTTTGGTGGTGAATTTCAATATATTTGAATAGGCATGTTTTCGTAATGATGTGACACGTGCAGCAGAAGAGCGTAAGTAATCTTCGGATGATTTGTAATGTACGATTATATGTATGTTTTAGGGTCTTCTCGATAAAATCTTCAATATGTTCTACACGGACACTGATGGCTTCGGATGGACGAATGGGCGGATGGATCCGACTGGTTTACACACTGTGTTGAGATGCTTACTTTAAACAAGATACCGTATTTACCCTAGTTGTTTGGACAGAAAGGTCTGAGCAAACAGTATAATTCCACAGAATCCAACAATTTTTTTTTATTTCAAACATATCGAGAGGTACTCAAACGGACTTTTCCAAAATTTCAGATAGTATGGTACGTTAATAAGATGTCCGAATACTTAGGGTAGCATGGTTAACATGATCACGAAAACATGCCTATATAATTTTGACCCCCTTAAACCTCACTTTTATATAATAAAACTAGGGTTTCTTATTTCTACTCAAAAGAGTAGATTTTTGGTACTCGTTAGAACTGCCTCATTGAGGCGGTTGTAACGAGTACCCACAATCTACGTTTTGAGCAGAAATATGAAAAAATATCAGAATTTTTATCTGCAAATTTTCATTGTTTGGTGGTAAAATTTTCAGTATAATTAAATAGGCGTGTTTTCGTAATGTTAGGCCTGGATTTTTTGCCACGTGTTATATAAATACGATGTTATACCGTGAATATTACGTGATGCTTAGACACTTGCTGAACCAGCGGCTCGACCGGGCCTCGGTTTTCAACACGTCCCAAAAACCATGTTCGATCGCTATTATTACATAACAACTGAAAACATTTGCTACATTTTGCGTTACTTCTTGCACTATTTTGTTCGCCTTTTCACCGATGACGTGCGAACGCAATTTCCACGGACTATGCTCGTTCTAGGGCCGGGCAGCGAATCTGTGGCCCCGGTACGATCATATTGAAAGTTGCGTATCCCTGCATTAACAGCGCGTGAATTGCCTTGTTAATACACGGCTTTTCGTCGGTTAATGCTCGGCTGTTAATAAAGTGCGACACTGCTTTTTATGCAATAATAAAAGATAACAGTTAAGGTGTAACATTGACTGAGTTAACACTAAATTTGCAGTCTGACTTATTACAATAAGATATGACTAGAAAAACTTTTCACATTGTTCAGGAAAGTCAGCCTCACCAAAACCTCTCATAAACTCAATGACCATAGAACTGGTGTTTCTAAATCCATGCTGAAGCAGTTAAGTGCAAGCCATTATCAAAGTTATGTTAATTCAGTGTGTTGACGATAATATGTAGAAACTATTTCGCGAACTTAATGGTACCGATAGCCTTATTTTCAGCCGTTACTTGTAACGAGTAACCCATCCTGAAATCTTGAAAAATCAAGTTTGGCTTAAGCCAATGCTAAGTTGTGTATGGCTCTCTACAAATTACATTGATACCGAATGAAGAGTAGCAAAGAAACAGAGACTTTGAGTTTTTGTTTTTTATATGTCCGATGTTTCCAAGTGCAACCTTTATAGATTTTACTCTACTCAACTTCACTGTAGCTGGTGTTAAGAGCTGTTAGGCAGCCGTAAAAGTCTACATAAATTTCATCACAGTGCAGTTTTATTTTAGGTTTCCTTTTGATCATTGAGTCTGTTCTGAAATTTTGGAAAAATCGAGTTTCGGTTGACATCACGAAAACATACCTATATAATTTTGACCCCCTTAAACCCCACTTTTATATAGTAAAACTGGGGTTTACAGGGGTATACATTATTTTTCTTATTTCTGCTCAAAACATAGATTGCGGGTACTCGTTAGAACCGCCTCGCCGAGGCGGTTCTAACGAGTACCTACAATCTATGTTTTGTGCAGAAATATGAAAAACATCTGAGTTTTTTATCTGAAAATTTTCAATTTTTGGAGATGAAATTTTCTATATATTTGAATAGGCATGTTTTCGTAATGGAGCCGGAGTCAGGGGCCGTATACAGCTCTGCAAACTACATTGCTGCCCATTGTTCTGTGTAAGGTACAACTATGAGAAGAATTTGGAGCATGTTCATGCGACAATATACAGACATAGGTATTCGACAAATTTACATTTTCTACTTTGCAGGTTGCGCAATGTCTAAATGCTTGCTATATAATTTTTGAAGACATATAAATAGAGAAATAACCATTGAGAGCAATTCACACATTCATATAATAAATAAATAAATAAATAAATGAAAATAGCATAGGTATTGAATGTTCTGGGCCGGACTAATTTAGATCAGTCAGGTAAATTCGTTGTATCTTTCTGCATGCACGTACTAATGGTAGGTGTAAACTTTATTTTTTTTTAAACAAACCTCTATGATAATACTTCCCACGGTCTTGCAGGGATGAGCAAATCAAGGTGGCCAGTCTAAGTGTTTCTATATTTCTGTCATGAATAAATTGTATAAAGCCCTGACAAGCTGTATTTTGATGTACTTGTATTACGTATGTCCGGTCTTCTGCTTTTATCCTCATGTTTACAGATGAACTGTTACAAAGCAAAGTATGGCTTATGACATGTGCACCCAGGTTAGACTTAAATTGGTACGCGTATCCGCGCACTGCGACCACATTGTTCATGTTTAAGGTACATTTCCGTATGATGCGGCTCCTATTACTTTGACAATTCGAAATCTCCCAAGTTTTTTTCTCAGACAGGCATTATCCAGCTAATATTCTCAAAGAACTATCCCAAGAAAAGAAGTCCATAGGGACAGTTTTCCGTTGTTATCAATCAGTAATTCTGTAAACTGAAGGCCAATGATGATTTCGTACTACATAATCACGAAAGGATATAAAAGTACCTAACAATACACTTGGATTTTGTGAAGTACTATTTTCCGACATTTTCCTCTTTTGTAAGATACTACAGTTTGTCCACCTCGTCACTGAATCACCTATACCACATGTATAAAATCATGTACATCATTACTAAAACACGCCTATTCAAATATATAAAAATTTCACCTCCAAAAACTGAAAATTTTCAGATACAAAACTCTGATATTTTTCGTATTTCTGGTCAAACCATAGATTGTGGGTACTCGTTAGGACCGCCTCGCCGAGGCGGTTCTAACGTGTACCCACAATCTATGATTTTTAGCAAAGTAAGAAAAATAATGTATAACCCTGTAAACCCTAACTTTACAATATAAAAGTGGGGTTAAAGGGGGTCAAAATTATATAGGCGCGTTTTCGTGATATGTGCAGGTACCCAGAAAAAATGCCACCTTCACGACTTGGAGTAGATGAGGAACAAATAATGACGAAACAACACATATCAAAATAGTAAAAAAATGACTGAGAAGAGCCACAATCACAAAAATAGCAATGCATGAAGAGGAAATAGGCAATAGACATAAATATGTGAAGATCCCCAGGAAATCCCATAGTCACGAAGCACAGCCTTCCCGAAGAAACAAAAGAAGGAAAGACACACACACACACACACACACACACACACACACACACACACACACACACACACACACTGAATAAAGAATATAATAGTATTAATAAAAACAAACAACAACAATAAAAACAACAACAACAACAACAACAAACAGGACCACGATGGGCACGACCTGAAACACTGATAGTCAGGCTAAACCATCTGGAACAGTATCGAGGAGACATAAACCAAAACAAACAAAGCGACTAGCTCACTCTTCTCCCAGCGATAGTAATAACAAGGATCCACCAAACACAAAGATGTGACAACTAACAGGACACATCACGGAAAAAAAACCCGCAGCGAGCTACCAGAAGTGCATACAAAGAAAACATAACACCAGAACCAATGCCTTAGAACTGTCAGTAGTAAAAGTTACCTTTGTGTCTGGGGGAAGTGGGAGAGGGAGGGAGAGGGGGTAATGGAGGAGGGGGGGGGAGGAAGGTGGAGGGGCGGTATCAAATCAATTATACTGGCACCAAATCTTTAACGTATGTTCAAATATCATGAACAAACAGCTCGACCCGCATAAAAGTAAGCAAAACACAAAGAAACAAGCAGACAGCAAAGCGGACAGTTATTGATGTGAGGTGCCGCAATGCAAGCATCGAACAAGAAAACTTGACACAGACTAACAAAACAAGCAAAGTGGGCAGTCGTGCAGCAACTGGCCACAATGCTAGAATACAAACATGACTTAAATTTTAAAGAGAGGCCATGAGGCCTTGCAAAGAGCGATCAACATAAGAACCGTCGCCTTAGAACGGTCAACAGTAAATCTTACTGTGGGGCGGGCTTACATCGGCACGTTTTGTTCTGTGATGTTTCATTGGTTAAGGAATCTCCCATCTAGCATTCTACATAAATCTATAGCGGTCCGTTATCTGCCCGTCAGCTACCCTGACGGGCCGATAATAGCCCTCTATAGATTTATATAGAATGCTTATTGGGCTGTATGTGAACCAAACAATTATTTTGTATTTTGTACCACATTTGAACTTTGAGTGTAGATTTGGTGTCATTAAAATCGATTTACCCCCACCCCCTCACCCGCTTTTTCCTCCCCCTCCCATCACACCACACACTCCACTGTAATTTCAGATGTTTGACCATTCTGTGAACGGTGGATCTCGTGTTGATCGTGCTTTTTAAGGTTTTGTGCAATTACACATCTGCAAGAAGGTCACCACTTGAATGTTATGGCAACTTATATTGTTTAGTCTATTCTAGAAAAACTGTGGCAAAACTGGTTTAAAAATGTCACTCGCTACAAAAAATATAAGTACCAGCATGGGTATTCTGCGACAAACTGCATGCATGGTTGTAAACCCAATGATATAGGCTTGATAACGTTTTTCCCTCTTTAATTGCACGACGGTTAAACGGTCCTTATACTAAATGTCATCTCCCTCCAAAGCAGTGCTTCTGTTACAATTCTTCTTTGTGTTTTGGTGATTTCATTTGTGGTGTTTTATTACGAAAAGACGCCTATTCATATATATAGAAAATTTCACTTCCAAAAAACTGAAAATTTTCAGATAAAAAAAGTTTAATATTTTTCATATATCTGCTAAAACATAAATTGTGGGTACTCGTTAGAACTGCCTCGGCGAGGCGGCTCTAACGAGTACCCAGAATCTATGTATTTAGCAAAATAAGAAAAATAATGTTTAACCCTCTAAACCCTAGTTTTACTATATGAAAGTGGGGTTTAATGGGGTCAAAGGTATATAGGTATGTTTTCGGGATGCGTCTTGTCACTATTTATTTGTTCTTCATCTCTCCTTCTTTCGATGCCTTGGTGTCATTAAAATCGACTGTAGTAAAGTCTGGGTATCTTCACTATTATATTTGTGCTTCCTAGGCGCATGCTAAGTTCTGTTTGTAGTCTAGCATTGTGGTCACCCTCACCCCTGTGCTACTTGACAATCCAGTTGTTTTCATCTTTATAGGTGTGTATTCATTGCCCACAAAGGTCATTACTTTTTGAATCTATTTACTTTTCTAGAGCTGGTGTAAGTGCCTTGTGATGGCGTTTAAACGTCTCCCTGTACATCACTACAGTACAGTGTATATGTTCTGGTCCTTTGCTATCGTTGAGATCATTCCTGAAATTTTGAAAAAATATATAAGGGTCACTGATGATCGAAATTAGTTCTTTCGTCGAAATTCGTCTTTGTAGGTTTAGAGTGTATTGCATTGATAATGACGGACCTGTCTTGGCAATATAGATCTCAGTATTCATAGGTAATGTATATTTCTTCTGGTAACAGTGGGGAATGTCTGCGTATGCAGAAAAGAAAATGTTCAGCAAGAATCACAGTCACAGCCCTGCTATCAGATGAAAAGTTTCATTGAAACCGAGACTCTGATTTTGATTCATCTGTGCTTTGTTTCCTTATACATTTTATCATATTAAGTTTTTTTTTCAAGAAAAAGTTTGATTGCTAATATAAAAGCTGACAACAACCCAGCGGGCACACAACGTTGCTACAACGTCGATTCAACGTTGATTCAACGTCTTGACGTTGAATCAACGTTGAATCGACGTTGTTTCAACGTTGTGCGCCTGCTGGGAACATTGTAATATCAGCACTTAAATCAACAATATCCTTAAGAAGTAATAAACGTATTAATAAGTAGAAATATCAAATGATTTTACTATACACTGTCAGAGGATTTTAGTATACCTCTGCGTCTCATTCCTACTACGTATACAGTCTCATACAAAGTTTGAAACGTCAGCTATATTGACTTATGAATGAGTAAAGGCAAAACCTCAATGGTTATATCCTTAGACACACTAATAAATAAAGGAAAGAATGATATTTTTTTCTTTTTGTATAAGTTGTGAGTTGACCCACTGTTGCTTCAAATGTAATGGTTGATAACTATAAACATCTATATAAATAGATTAAATACAAATGCTTATAAGACAATGTATAGTATAGAAATATATTGTTTAGTCTGCAAACTGCTAAAAAATTATTGCATTGCTAATGTTTGGGTTAAAGTGATGCGAGGGGTCTTTTTGTAACTTTAAACGTTGATAAATTCAATTCAGGGATCCAATGTGTGGACATTGAGAGGAATGCTAGACATTATCAGACGTACACTTTTTCCCAAGGTTTGGATGAACTTAAAGTAAAGGAAGGGTCTGTTTTGCAACATTCGTGCACACATTCTATAAATCAACAAAAATCGTTATCTGAAGATGCAGTTTTCATTAATGTCTTTGTCTGCTAATGATTTCGTTCAAGTCTATTACCCATTTGCTTAACTAATTGAACTTCCCATCGTTAGTCATCATGATTAAGCCACACCAGGTGTAAAAAGCAAGATTTAACGCTTAGAATGCTAAGTAAAAAAATGCAAACGACATCTTAAAATATATGTTTTATTTCTTTTACAGAAAATAGGTTCAGACATTTTATGCAAATCGTCTTCTTTGAATATGCCCATGGAGCGGTAATGGTTAAACTAACGCAAATCAGAGTGTAGGTTTAATTGCGACTCGGCACCAATGTACTTCGCAAGGTTGCATACACCTTCTAGCACCGGCTTAAGCACTGTAATGAAGAACTAATCATTCAAACTAAAGCATACGCCATAAAGAGCCGAAAGCCATATCTCATTTGACGTCACAAACATCATAACCCTTCGCACAATTTTTCCTAGGGGTGTGGGGTAGGGGCTGGGGTAGTGGGTGGGGTTGGGGCGATGTATACTCTGAATTTTGCCTGCTACATAGGCTAGGACTATGTTTTTGGATTTAGAATTTTGAATTTTACTGTTTTGTTTGGGGTTTGGGGAAAAATGGCTATTTTTTTTGGTGTGTGTGTGTGTGAGAGGGGTGGTGGGAGTGGGGGGGGGGGGGGGTATCGGAGGAAAGGGGGAGGATTGGTCATTTGCAGGTATTTTTTGTCACTTTCAAAACTGACTTTTTTGGGGGTCTATCAGAATTCTCGGTATTTTTTGGAGGTATTGTAAGAATCGTAGTTAGAACCTTCTGTTGAACTGATAGTTGTTTTTATTTAGTTTTAACAGCTCTATCTCTGCTGTGCATCAGTTCAATGCTTTAAAGTAAAAAAAAAAAAAAAAAAAAAAAAAAAAAAATGGACTACTTGTGAGCTACTGTTGGACACTGTCTAAAGAACTTATATTACTAATACAATCATTATACAGGAAAAATGAATGAAAACCACACTTCTATAAAAAAGAAAGCAAGCGGAATATTATTTTGGGTCTGCTTATATCTACAAATATTTTTTGGGGTATGGCTGATATACCGGATATTTTTTGGGCATGGCTTATATACCGTATATTTTTGGGGTAAACACTAGATGCTAGGGCTCAGCCTATATAGCAGACAATATTCAGAGTACCCACCCCCAATTTTTGCAAGTCTTCATGTTATGGATTTAACACTAAGCATGCTGGGAAAATTCAGCAGACTACACTTTGATGTGTTTTGCTTGTTTGTACCAGAAAATAGGCTTTGATCTTACGTTCAAATTTATCAACAATAAGAAACCTTTTATCAGTTTGTCGTCTGCTAAATTTGCAGATAGAGTGGCAAAGTTTAATTAATAAACCGGCCACACCTGCTATTTTAATATGTAACACGTATAAACCGCACAAGACTTGAGTAAATATTTTTCAGCATACGAGATACAAAACCAGATTTAGCACTGTACACGGGATGACATGGACATACTCGTATCTGTCAAAATAAACTTAGTCAAACTTTTGCAAAGTTATTACCGTATTTACCCTTAGTATTCGGACACCTCAACTCCTTACCATACTTGTTATAAAATTTGAACAATAACAATTACAATATATTACCTCCGGTTTTTGTCTAAAAAATACTTGATGAGTGGCAAACAGTGTAGACCCTAATGAGACGCCGCGTCCTGGGCATCTCATCTGGGACTGCACTGTTTGCCCAGGTCTGTCTGTTTGAATACATACAGAAAATACGGTACCCTTCGTTTTCTGACAGAAAAAAATACAAGCGGTTGGTTTTATTCTGATCGAAAAGATGTATTTTAGGCACCCATACTGTTTTTCTACGTAATTGGCGTTTTACTGAATTAATTACAGTAAAGCGTAACTATTTACCAGAAAGTTTCAAGCTCTGTTCAAACAAAAAGACATTTCCTTGATCATTTAACCATTCATAATTCTTCCATGCTTGCCATTTGGACTTATTCAGTGATGCCAAAAGGGGATTTAGTCTAAAATAAAATAATAATAAAACAACAAAAACAGAATAGCAAACAATGTAGATCCTGATGAGACGGCTTAGAGCAGATCTAGCAGGGCTGAAAGGGCTGAGAAGCAGGTTTGTATAGCAAACAACATCAAACAAAAAGAAAACTAAAGGAAAAAGCTAAAAGCTTTTTCCTTTAGTTTTCTTTTTGTTTTATGGTGTTTGCTATTTTTGTTTTTAAAATCGATGTTTAATATTAATTTTGAAAACATCCAAATCAGTCTTGTGCAGATAAAAATTATTGCGTCTGCCACATTATTAGTGTTAGCATGCTTTATAGCCATTAGCAAGATGGGGAAACTATTATTGAGCAAACAAACAAATAAAGTACAAACATGAAATATTCTTTTATGTGTAAATTATTTCCGAATTGGAAAATAAGCGTCGACGAATGCATGGACCAGCCCTCGTATTTACGACTAATTGTTTAAATAAGTTCTGGAATGTCTCTTTGCAGTGCTATGTCTTTTTTTATTTATTTATTTTTTTTTTCAAAACAATATCCCATCCTCAAGGCAAACACGATTTTATAGAAATCTCTAAATGATAAACCCAGTGGGCACACAACATTAAATTGACGTCGTATCAACGTCGATGCGACGTAATCACGTCGCATCGACGTTGATACGACGTCATTTTGATGTTGTGGGCCTGCTGGGAAAGATCTTTGCATGCGCATAGTGTGCGCATTTTGCGTAATGAACACTAGAATCTTCCTGGCGGGCAATGTTGGCCATGGTTACTGTATTTACATTAATTATTTGAACACATTTAATCATCTGAGCACACCTTGAACACTTAGCATGCTGGAATGACGTATTGAAATGTTTTTCTTATTTTTTTTTCTACAGTAAATAGGTCTGACATTTCAGGCAAACTGTCTTCAAAGGAAACTATTCGCAGGAAATGTCAAATCCCGTTTTTTCTCTCTCTATGTATTTTTCAACTCCATCGTTCGAGTTTAATGTGGAATTTTGTTTAGTGCACCGACGCAAGAATAAAAGAAAAGGCGAAAGTTAAGGACAAAAAGTGTGAAAGGAGAACGAAAAAAGTGAAATAGTGTTAGTAAGATGAAAAATTTAAAACCAGGATGAAAACGGTATTTCTGACTTAAGGAAAGGAATGTGTGCAGAACGCGGCGTCTGATCAGGGTCCACACTGTTTGCACTAAGTTCAGAAATTGCTACAAAACGTGACAATAATTAAAAACTAACCAGGCACCCTTTATATAGGAAATGGACCTGTCCAAAATGTTACGGTAGAAGAGTCAACTAGGCATAAATGGGTTAAACTACTACCTGATGTATTTAAACCTGCTGAATGCGTGGTAAACAGTTTAAACATTTATCGGACGCCGCAGGTTGCGGCGTCTGATCTTGGTCTACACTGTTTGCTCAGACGTCTTTCTGCGAATAATGTGGTAGAACGCCGCACCAAGGTTGAGATGTTTGCATAACAGCAAACTCCTCCTTTCATCGTAGTCTTTTGGGAAAAGTTTGAGTCACCATATAAAAAAAGAGAAAACCCTGATCAGCCTGAGCGGTTGCAAAATGTCGTCACTGCTTTAGCCGTTTCCTATTCCAATATAGTCCTGATATTTCGAGCATGTGCGCAATAATGGCGACACTGGGACTGCGAAAATACAATAAATGAACTAATGCTTGCATATGATGACATGCGCCGAGACACAGCATGTCCTACAAGATTGCATGTGCACTCAGCGAAGACTCAGATCAGACTGCGCGGATGCGCAGTCTGATCTGAGTCTTCGCTGGGCGCCTGAAGACGCTTAGGATCGTTAGCTACCCACAGGGTGCGCAGGCTAATCTGGTCTTCGCTGGATGCACACGCAGTTTTGTAGGAAATGCTGTGCCCCTGTTCTTATGGTACTTTATCTGTCGGTTTGATTATTTATTACTTTGACCTTATTGGAAACCTGTCCAACAAGCATAATCAAAACAACTTGTTATAATATAGTACTCATAATTCCCCCGTGTTATGAGAAAACGGACTTGTGGAATTTGCGAACAAAGAAAGTCAATTTCCGTACGCTTTAACTTTGATTTTTTTTAACACATTCCTCAGTTTCAATTATTTTGTCAATAAGAAGCAAAGGCCGCGGTCATACTATTCGGACGCGCAGTCCCATCCGTTTAATCATTGTTCGAGTAACGCACAAGAAGACATTTTCTCATCACGCGGCACATAAGAGGAAATTGTGAATGCCAGGAACCCAAGAAATGTTCAAAGGTTTCACAATAATGAACAGAATGGGATGCTTTCATGATGTTGGATGAAAAGAATTCTATTAGTAGTAAGGAACTTGCCAGTTGCTTTGTATGTGACGAATTCTAATGCCAAAACCATTTGCTTTTTGCGAAAAAGAATAGCAGGTAACAATGACCTAATTGGAAAGATCTAATATAGAGCTGGTGCCAACACCTTTATAATTTATTAAGTGGTGTGTCGTCAATATACCGATAAGCAGATCGTTGACTTCGAAAAATGCTACATACGCTTAATGTACCGTATATGACCTAGGTATTGTGACACTTTATCTACTTACCATACTTCTACTAAAATTTGAAATACAGTCGAACCTCAATGGCTCGGACATCATAGGGACCATGGAAATTCGTTCGAGACATAGGTAGTTCGAGCCACTGTGGGTTAACCATGGCACCAGTTCAGGAAGCAAATAGCGATAATTTAGGGAAATCTTTTCTACACAGTGGTTGTATGTTGAGTGTACTCATTAGAATCGCCTCGATGAGGCGATTCTAATGAGTACACACAACATACAATTTCACGATAAAATAAGAAAATTTCCCTAAATATTTGTTTTCTTGAACTATCGGAAGAATTTCGTAGGGACTCAAAAACGAGTTCGAATTAGCCATGGTAAACGAGCCATCGGTGTTCGAGCCATCGAGGTTCGACTGTAGTCCATTCTATTGACCAGCTGTTAGTCTGACAATAAGAGTTTGATGATCACTTTTTTTTCAAAAGATAGTCAACGTCTTAATGATGGCAAGTCTGTTTGGTAGATACTAGCTAAGTATGTTAAAATTGAGAAAGGAGACTATATAATACTGTTCATTTTAAAGCAAATAGATGACTTTGTTGCTTTATTAATTTAACACCTGGTGGCTAGGCTATCCATTCTACTACCTGTTGATGTGTTTAATATATTGCTGTCTGTATGACAAGCAGTGTAGACCCTAATCAGATACCACATTGTGCGGCGTCTGCTCTGTGTATACAATGTGTGCAAAGGCTTAGCTGTCCCAGTACTTAGGGTTATTACGGTACAGTTTTTATTATGCTCCCTACCCCACCCAAACTTTGAAAAGTGGTAGGGGCATATTACCTTTGATTTGTTCTTCCGTTCATCACAATTTACAACATATATAAATAAGAGAATCGGTGAAACCAAAGGATGCTCCCCTGAGATGCGCAGTAGTGGGAGGGTTATGTTAGTGACAGAGTAAAATACTTTAAGAGATATGCTATGGAAAGCTTATTATTGCAATCGAAGAGCTGTAGGTGCTGGTCTGGGCATCAGAAGGCCCGATGACAAATGACTAGAGATTCATTGAAAGCCTGTAAACTGTACAAATAAAAAAAACAACACCAACAGCAAAAAGAAAAAAAAGAAAAAAAAAAAAAAAAAAAAACAAAAAAAAAAAAAAAAAAAAGAAAAAAAACTAGAAATGTGTCCACAGTACACGGATGCCCCCGCTTTGGGTACCTTCTATAAACTGTGCAAACCTTGCCAAATTAGCTTACGTCAATGCAGGGACATCTGTGGACATATTTCTAGTTAACAAAGAATCCAAAAATAATGAGAAATATAAGGCCCTTTGCCTACAAGGTCAGTAACTCTTAAACCATGAAACTAAGAAACTCAATTTTGTGTTCACTAGTAAGTGATTTTCAACAAAGAATGCAAAAATAAGGATAAATGTACTTTTCCTGCAAGGCCTGTAACTCTTAAAACTAAGAAACTCAGTTTTGTGTTCCCTAGTAAATGATTTTCAACAAAAAATGTAAAAATCGTATAAAATAAGGTGTGCATCCAAGGTATAAATAAGGGGGATAACTCCGACGGACAGATTGCCGGACAGACAGGCACCTTTGCCTGCACTCTGCACTTCCATCTATCGATGTATCAAGTATCATTTAATTCCCTTCTATGCTTTCAGAGATATGCTCCGGACAAGCTGTTCATTGAAAAAAAAAATAGTAAGTAAAGTAACTCCGTAAATACTGTTTATGGTTCTTGCATTCTGCAATTTTCTTAATGGCCCTCTATCAATGCATCAAGTTTCATTTATTTATCTTCAATACTTTTAGACAAGCTTACTACTGCAAAATTAGGAAGGAAAATAACTCTGTAATTACTTGTGATATAGTTACTGTTCTTGCATTCTGCCCTTTCGTTGATGATCGTCTATCAATGTATCAAGTTTCATTTAATTCCATTCTCTTTCACCTTCACTTTCAGAGATATGCTCCGGACAAGCTTTTTATTGCAAAAAAAAAAAAAAAAAAAAAAAAAAAAAAATACTGGTGACAGGGTTATAACTTTTGCATTCTGCAATTTCCTTTATAACCCTCTATCACTGTATCAAGTTTCATTTATTTATCTTCAATACTTTTAGAGATATACTCCGGACAAGCATACCATTGCAAAAATTAGAAAGGGGAATAACACTGTAATAACTTGTGATAGAGTTACAGTTCATGCATTCTGCACTTCCTCTGATGCTATCTATCAATGTTTCAAGTTTCATTTAATTTCCTTCTGTACTTTCAGAGATATGCTCCGGACAACCTTTTTACTACAAAAATTAAGAAGGGAAGTAACTCCATAAATACTGGTGACAGGGTTATGGTTCTTGCATTCTGCGATTCCCCTTATGGCCCTCTATCAGTGTATTAAGTTTCATTAAATCTTTAACACTTTTAGAGATATGCTCCGGACAATAGTGTGACGGACGGACGGACGAGCAGACGGACGGAAAAAAGTGGCGATTATATGCTCTCCCTTCGGGGAGCATAAATGTATGAGCTATGGCTTTGATATTTGGCAAACGTATTGTGGCTGACGAGTGGAGTATCCTCTTAACCAATTGTACACTGGATGAGCTCCCCAACACTATCTATTGGAAGATTTTAATTTCGATTTAAGGTATGTCAGGCTATGTGATTTAGATATTCCTAGAGAAAAATGATTGAACTGTTTGCCAATTACCCGTTTAGGGGCCTCCAGACTACATTGAGTTAACTTTGGATACAAAAATCGGACTGGGTTTTTATGAGTCATGTTCCTTTCCAAAGCATTTTGTAGGACACGCTTATAGTTGGGGCCCAGTGTTTTACACACTCACATATAAAATTGCAGTTAAGCTTGTAAACAGTATAGAATACAGTTGACTCACGTTATCTCGAACTCGCTTATCTCGAATAACCGCTTATCTCGAAGTGAAAATCTGGTCCCTGCCTAAACATGAAAATCTAACAACATGTAAAAAATTTTGTGGAAAAGAGGAGAAATTGCTCCTAAGGAGCAATTTCTCCTCTTTTCCACGATATTTTCAATCTCTAACTTCAAGAGTCCAAATACATATATTTGTTAAATGTGGTTAATCGAATTAGTTTTTCCTCAATTCTGCAAATCCGATATGTCGAAGTACGGATATCTCGAAGTATTTCAGAGAGTCCCTTGGAATTCGAGATAACGAGAGTCGACTGTTTTTCCAGGTAGAGCCACAATAATAGACCATAACCTAACACTGACATTAAGAGGAAGCGCAAACAGACAGCACACATGCCACAATCGTAAGAAAAAGCAATGTCCAAAACCCTCTTCCACAACTGACTTGATCACAAAGCCACATATGATCCACCAAAACAACAATAAGACAACAAACAGTACTAAACATCACAAAAACACGCCTATTCAAATATATAGAAAATTTCACCTCCAAAAACTGAAAATTTTCAGATAAAAAACTCTGTTATTTTTCATATTTCTACTTAAAACATATATTGTGGGTACTCGTTAGGACCGCCTCGGCATGGCGGTTCTAACGAGTACCCACAATCTGTGTTTCTGCGCAGAAATTAAAAAATAACACGTACACCTGTAAACCTCAGTTTTACTATATAAAAGTTGGAGTTTAAGGGTATCAAAATTATAAAGGTATATTTTCGTGATGACATGAATAATTTTCCACAGTCAGCAGAGGCCCACAAAGAACAGACAATATTCGAAACACTGCATTAGATCGCTCACCCGCAAAAAAAAAAAAAAAAAAAAAAAAAAAAAAAATAACCATAAAAAAAAGACAGAAAAAGAAACTGACTTTTTCTGATCTTTTTGAATATTGGGTTAATGAATGTTTGAAGGGTTTTATGACAGCGATCGTCGGATTCTGTCTCTTGCTGTGTCTGTTTAAGCGACAGCCAGATGCAAATTTCAGCGAATTCCAGTGCCAAACAATGGTTTATTCTACTGACTGTTCCAAGGCGATTCTTCTGTTGCAGGTCTTCTTTATTTGTATGTCAGGTCTTGCAGTTGTGCCACTGTGTATTGTCATTGTTTGCTCCTCATCTCACTTTCTCTTCATTCCTCGAGAAGGCTATACTTCGTGATCGTAGTCTTTCCTGGGAAACTTAATGTAAATTGTTGCATGTTGCAGCTTTGTGTGTGTGTGTGTGTGTGTGTGTGTGTGTGTGTGTGTGTAGGGTAGCGTCTTACACACATTAAATCATCACGAAAACATACCTATATAATTTTGACCTCCTAAAACCCCACCTTTATATAGTAAAACTACGGTATAGAAGGATATACATTATTTTTCTTATTTCTGCTCAAAGACATAGTCGGCCGGCCTCGGTGGCTCAGTTGGATGCGCCGTCCGACTGTAGACCAGGAGGTCGCGGGTTCAATCCCCCGCCGAGGTCGACAACATTCTTTCGCGAAGATTGATCATGAAATATTTTCTACGGTCATTCTCTCCCTTCCGCTGATTCAAGAAGGGCAGTTGTCAGTTTCTGGCGAAAGAATGTGCACAATACTGGTTAACCGCTTAAAGGACTAAGCTTGTCCAGTAAACGTGTGGTTAGGTAAACTGACCGCGCTCGACATGACCCCATCGGGTTGACTGGGCCGTAAAACCTCAACACAAACAAACAGACATAGTTTATGGTACTTGTTAGAACCGCCTCATCGAGGCGGTCCTTGAGGCGGTCCTAACGAGTACCCACAATCTATGTTTTCGAGCTGAAATATGAAAAATATCAGAACTTTTTATCTGAAAATTCTTCATTTTTTGGTGGTAAAATTTTCAGTATATTTAAATAGGCGTGTTTTCGTAATGACTGTAATTATTTCATTCTCGGGGATTACATTTAAAATCGCAATACTCACTCCCTTTCTTTATGACAGCATGTACCATATAACGCATGGAAGATTAAGTGTTCACCGATGAGAATTCTTATCTATTGTTATTACATTTTCAACGATGAATTACATAATCTGTGAGGTTCAAGTTATAATCTTAATTGACAAATTAACCACCGCCATGCCAAGACAGATAACATAAATCTAGAGATAAATCGTCAATCTAGTTCGGGAACATCACCTTATATAAACTTAATAAGCTGTTTTATGAATCTATTCCATGCGGTTCAAGAATTATGGGACAGTTTGAAATACCTACAACGGAACATGTCAAGGAAAGATACAATGTACCTCGTAAACCAAGAGAGCTACTTTTGTAATTCTTGTCCTCCACACCGCATTGTAATAATAAAACCTCTATGAAGTTTCATGTATCTATCCCATAGGTCCAAGAACTATAACCAGAAACGAAAAATCCATTACGGACATCCCAAGGGCAGATATCAAATAAACAAACAGAGCGAGAGTTGTCATAAATTTTCGCGACACAGCGTAAACCCATTTTTTAGGTTACACGAATCTGTTCCATGCTCTTTAAGAACTATGAACTGGGATGCATAAAATGATCTCGGACGATAAATAAACTCTAAAAGGTTGCCCTTGGAATTAACAACACACATAAGAACGACAAACGGAGACTCGGTTTTATTAACTCTTTTTATATGCACAGAGCATTACGAAAACACGCCTATTCAAATATATGTATACTGAAAATTTTACCACCAAAAGATGAAAATTTTCCGATCAAAAATTTTGATCGTTTTCAAATTTCTCCTCAAAACATAGATTGTGGGTACCCGTTAGAACCGCCTCGACGAGGCGGTTCTAACGAGTACCCACAATCTATATTTTAAGCAGACATAAGAAATATAATGTATACCCCTGTAAACCCCAGTTTCGCTATATAAAAGTGGGGTTTAAGGGGTCAGAATTATATAGGCAAGTTTTCGTGATGGGCTAAATATTATACAAATAGGGCTATCAGCTCCCCATTATAGGTGTGCAACATGTAGTGTGCGTGTTCCTATCAGCTGATTGGCTACTGGCTGAGAGATTATCAGGAATACAATCTAGTTCTCTTAGAGCAACGGGTATGATAATAGCTTTCACCTCCGCAGTACTCCATTAAATGTTTACAGAAATAATAATTACACATGCCAGTCACACAGTCAAAGACAAAAACCAACGGACGACATTTTGAAAATTTTTTTCTGATTTATTCCAGAAAACAAGGTTTGACATTTCATGCAAACTGTCGGAGACAGTTTGCATGAAATGTCAAACCATGTTTTCTGAGAAAAAAAAAAAAGAAAAAAAAAAAAAAAAAAAAAAAAGTACAACAAAAAAAATCACATTGTTGTCTGTTGAATTTGCCCTGAGCGTGGTAAGGTTAAACTTGAAATCATTTCTTAATCTGATATTAGTTTGGAGCTAGGGCTATACAAACCCATTAATGCCAGTCACTGCTGAAGCCAGCTAGGCAATGATATGGCGCTCTCCTCCTGTAAGTCGTTTCGAGGGTCATAGCCCCGTTAGGAGAATTATAAGCCTCTGATATGCAAACTTGCAGTTTGCGAGGCTGCACAGGCTCCCTAGCGCCGGCGTAACCGATATTCGATTTTCAAAAGCAATTAGAATATACATAGAGCGGCCAACCCTCTGCTGATCGACTTTCGACAGGCTGCGTAACTAGATCCAGCTCTTACGAACAATTTCTCGACTTCCCGTAATTTAGACATTCTGGACATTAACGCCGATAGGTGATTTCAAAAACCGACCTTTCGCTGTACGGGTTGCTGGGTAGTTTGTGGTTTGGATTTACAAAAAAAAAAAAAAAAAAAAAAAAAAATGTAAACAAGTACAGATATCTTGCCCTGACATTGCAGCTATCAAACATTCATATTGCTCAGGTTTCAGAGCTTTGTCAAAGCCGATACAAGATTTTTCCTCGTCTATAAATTGACGATCACTCATCATGACCAATTACCAATCATTACGAAAACTATGCAAATGTATAGAAAATTTCACCTCCAAAAACTGAAAATTTTCAGATAAAAAACTCTGATAATTTTCACATTTCTGCTCAAAACATAGATTGTGGATACTCGTTAGAACCGCCTCAGCGAGACGGTTCTAACGAGTACCCACAATCTTTGTTTTTGAGCAGAAATACCAAAAATAATGTATACCCCTGTAAACCCCAGTTTTACTATATAAAAGTGGGTTTTAAGGGGGTCAGTAGTATATAGGCATATTTTCGTGATGGTTAAGTAGGCCTAAACCAGCTGAATGATTTTGTCTCAAACATAAATTTAATGTAGCTGCAATATTGGAGTTCCACCATTATATATATTTAATAAAACCGGTTTTAGAATAAAGAAGTCCGTAAACTGTATGTTTATTTATTTTAAGTTTTATTTCATATAACTGAAACAAAAGCAATAAAAAACTGACCACATGTTTTATTCATTTTGTTTTACGTTGCTAGTTTTTGTGAAATTTTTCATGACCAAACAAGCTAATGGCGTTATGCGAAGTAACTTTACCCTCTGGAGGATAGTAATGCGTCTTCTGAGACAGGTCGTTCTGCGATAAGCACGTGACCTGTCAAGACAATGCATTTTGGATGTTTTTCTTTTTTTGTTGCCGGTGTGAGACTCTTGGCAATTCCTGGGAATTTTCTTATACATATATTTTTACCTGGAAATAAATGACAGGTTTTTCCAGGAGAGCGGCCCATAAATTACTATTACTATACTAGAAGAACTGGCTCCCGTAAATTGGGCTGATATATTAATATGTATGACGCCATACAAATGAAAATATTTGAGCCGGTGCACAACATTTCCTACAAGATTGCATGTGCACCAAGCGAAACATTACGAAAACACGCCTATTCAAATATATTGAAAATTTCGCCTCCAAAAAATGAAAGTTTTCAGATAAAAATTCTGATATTTTTCATAATTCTACTCAAAACATAGATTGTGGGCACTCGTTAGAACCGCCTCGTCGAGGCGGTTCTAACGAATACCCACAATCTATTTTTTTGAGCAGAAATAAGAAAAAATAATGTATACTCCTGTAAACCCCAGTTTTACTATATAAAAGTGGGGTTTAAGGGGGTCAATATTATATAGGTATGTTTTCGTGATGAAGTCAGATCAGCCTGCTTATTGGCGCAGGTTAACCATAGTTTTTGCTGTCCGCCTGGAAATGCTTTGGATCTTTGGCTATCCGTAGAATGCCATGCAAAGACTCTGACCAGACTGCACAAATGCCCAGGCTCATCTGGATGTTCGTAGGCTGGAAATGCTGTGCCCCGGCTCACTTACCTTGTCATCAAAAATGTTACATTGCACAGTCAAGTAAATTACAAAATAAAACTGAAACAGGTTGGCATTTTGTTCTGATCAAAATTCTGCTGATTTTGTGAGAAATCTACTGTCATTTAGATATGTAGGATCTCTTACAGACATTAAAACTACAGCAGATAGAACCATGCATAAATCGAAAACCGATTATATAAAATCCTCATCTCAAAAGCTCGGATGGCCATAGAACATTGGCATAAGGTTTCACTTAAAGTGCCACTGGCTTTTCCGTACTTACTTAATTGGATTGCCTCGATAAACTTTTTAAGGGGAATTGGATAAACATCAAGGTGCGATAACTCCGTCAAAATAATGTGCCAGTATTCTGAAAAGGGATCTGCAGAAAAGGAAAACCAACGATGAGCCTGGCCACAGACACTGATAATCAGGCGCCAACTTTCTGAAACAAATGAGGAGGGATCTGTCGTTTAGTCTGCGGACCAAGGTACCGTCGTGCAATAAAAGAGGGAAGTAGTTATTAACCATAATTGGGTTAACGGGCAGTAAGTCAGTCAGAATATCATTAACTGATATTAAAAGTCACGCCGTCATTCCAGCAGGAACACAACGTTGAAACAATGCAGACTAAACGTAGAGTCAACGTCAAGACATTAAATAAACGTTGAATAGACGTGGTTTTAGCGTTGTGTGCCCGCTGGAGTTTGTACATTAAGTACATGTTATGCGACATACTGCATGCTAAATGGTTAACCCAATCATGGTTTTTATAACCCCGGGCCTTTGGATTAAAACCGTCAAAGTAACCAGACAAGATTCATTATGGAACAGCTTGGTCCAATTCTGTACACATAATGGTAACAATGCAACATAAAAGCTTGTGAACAATATTTTCCATAACATCAGATTCTTGAACAATAACTGAATTCGTAAGCGATTTAAATAATATGAAATAACTTTCAAAACTACCCATCAAAAACGTTTCTATAGCTACTTGGAAAATTTAAGACCAACTGAAAACAAAAGTAAACGTTTGGACCCCAAAAGAGGTAAACATCGAAATTTGGCTCCCAATTGATACACTTTCAGGAGGAGGGGAGGGGAAAGTCAAAATCTTGTTTTCGCATCTGCTCTGTCTACTCTTAAAAAAATGCTCCTAAGGGAGCCAATTCATCTCTTTTAGAGTGGACCTGTTTTTAGAAGGGACATGCTGTGCAGAGGAGCAAACAGAAATTCACAAATATTATCGCCCTTCTAAATATCCAGGGTAACCTATCAAGTGTAACCAGTCCACTCCATGGGAAAGCAGAAATAATGGAAATGAGCCTGATGAGACGGCTCATTATGAGTCGTCTCATCTGGATCTACACTGTCTGTCTGTTGCGCTGTTGGCTGTTCTTAGTTTAAATATACATTATATTTAATTTCAAAATCTACATAAACATATAACAAATGACAACATTTTAACGAAGTCAGAAAAAAAACATTAAAGAATAGAAAGCGAAATTTCATCTGCCCCCACCCCGCCCCCATCCCTCCCCCCCCCCCCCCCCCCAAAAAAAAAAAAAAAAAAAAAAAAAAAAAATCACCTTCATTTGAATCGGAGTACATCACGAAAACATGCCTATATAATTTTGACCCCTTTAAATCCCACTTTCATAGAGTAAAACTGGGGTTTACAGGGGTATACATTATTTTTTCTTATTTCTGCTCAAAAACATAAATTGTGGGTTGTCGTTAGAAGAACCGCATCGTTGAGGCGGTTCTAACGAGTACCCACAATCTATGTTTTGAGTAGAAAATGAAAAATATCAGATTTTTTTATCGGAAAATTTCCATTTTTTTGCTTGTAAAATTTCAGTATATTGAATAGGCATGTTTTCGTAATGATGCGAATGTCTTATGGCATGCGCACAAACGAATTCTTATGCCAGTCTGTATATTCGAGCAGTCTGATCAGACTGTGGGCAGTCAAGTATCCCAGATGTACATTCACAACGTTGCTGATTTCTTTTTATCGGATGAGAAGTCCTAAAACCTCCAGTTGACGAAACAGTCATGAATATATCTCTTTAACTAGCTAACTACGTTTTGTCATTATACAACTGCTGACCAGGGAGTTGTTTTCATTGTTGTTTGTTTGTGTTGAGGTTTTACGGCCCAGTCAACCCAATGGGGTCATGTCGAGCGCGGTCAGTTTACCTAACCACACATTTACTGGGCAGGCTTAGTCCTCTAAGCGGTTAACCAGTATTGTGCACATTCTTTCGCCAGAAACTGACAACTGCCCTTCTTGAATCAGCGGAAGGGAGAAAATGACCGTAGAAAATATTTCATGATCAATCTCCACGAAAGAATGTTGCCGACCTCGGCGGGGGTTGAACCCATGACCTCCTGGTCTCCAGTCGGACGGCGCATCCAACTGAGCCACCGAGGTCTATGTTTTCATTGTCTTGTCGACATTTCACATTTGTACATGCGTGCACTGAATACTCTCGAATCACCCTTTTGTTGTCGAATGTCACGAAGAAAAACAACCTTCTTCGTTAGCTCTGTTTAGAAAAAAGTTCGTGGCACGGCATTAATATATATTTATATCATATATAATTTATACCATATACGGAATATGATTTATACCATATTTAGGATTACATCACGAAAACATACCTATATAAGTTTGACCCCCCTTAAACCCCACTTTTATATAGTAAAACTGGAGTTTACAGGGGTACACATTATTTTTCTTATTTCTGCTCAAAACATAGATTGTGGGTACTCGTTAGAACCGCCTCGCTGTATACCATATACGGAATATGATTTATACCATATTTAGGATTACATCACGAAAACATACCTATATAAGTTTGACCCCCTTAAACCCCACTTTTATATAGTAAAACTGGAGTTTACAGGGGTACACATTATTTTTCTTATTTCTGCTCAAAAACATAGATTGTGGGTACTCGTTAGAACCGCCACAGCGAGGCGGTTCTAATGAGTACCCACAATCTATGTTTTGAGCAGAAATAAGAATTTTTTATCGGAAAATTTCCATTTTTTGGTTGTAAAATTTTCAGTATATTTGAATAGGCATGTTTTCGTAATGATGCGAATGTGTCTTATGGCATGTGCACTAGCAAATTTTTATGCCAGTCTGTATATTCGAGCAGTCTGATCAGTCTGTGGACAGTCAAGTATCCCAAGTGTAAACTCACCACGTTGCTGATTTCTTTTTATCGGATGAGAAGTCCTAAAACCTCCAGTTGACGAAACAGTCATGAATATATCTCTTTAACTAGCTAACTATGTTTTGTCATTATACAACTGCTGACCAGGGAGTTGTTTTTCATTGTCTTGTCGACATTTCACATTTGTGCATGCGTGCACTGAATACACTCGAATTACTCATTTGTTGTCGAATGTCACGGAAGAAAAACAACCTTCTTCGTTAGCGCTGTTTAGAAAAAAAGTGCGTGGCATGGTATTAGCGGAATATAATTTATATCATATTTACGATTACATCACGAAAACATACCTATATAAGTTTGACCCCCTTAAACCCCACTTTTATATTGTAAAACTGGGGTTTACAGGGGTATACATTAGTTTTCTTATTTCTGCTCAAAATCATAGATTGTGGGTACTCGTTAGAAGCGTCTCAGCGAGGCGGTTCTAACGAGTACCCACAATCTATTTTTTGAGCAGAAATATGAAACATATCGAAAATTTTTATCCGAAGTTTTTCATATTTTGGTAGAAAAATTTTCAGTATATTTGAATAGGCATGATTTCGTAATGAGTAGCAAGACAACTTATCTCCTTACCCTTCGTGTCGTTAAATTGAAAAAGTCAATTCCAGAACATGTTAGGGTCTCCAAAATATATACACGAGACCAGCTACAGCATCTGATCTTAGACTTCAGTGTTTGCTCATACGCGTTTGTTACACTATGTAATTGTTAAGGTACACTATGGTAAAACTAAAAAGGCGTCCTTCATCATCAGTATCCGAGAGAGTGTGATATTAATTCCACTGATAGTCTTGGTGGTTTCTTCGGGAGGAATCTGTAGTGGATTTATATGATAGTTACAACCTGTAAAACTTTTAAATACTGAAAAAAGCAAGAAATTCTTTCTACAGTTTTATAAAAAGCTGTCCGTTTAGTATATTAAATGAGAGTTCATTTGAAATAATGTAAATCTTCAAAAAATGTGTTATTTTTCTTTTCGTAGTAATAATTGGCACACTGATTATACGAATGATGTTTCACATTATTCAGTTTAGGTTACGTAGTGAATAAGTACCAAACTACAGAGTTCAGTTTAGAATTATATGTCTTTAAAATATATCCATTCCCCTTCATGTCTTAGACATCGAGACAAAAGGACGACAGTGACATTGAGACAAAAGGGTCAAAGTTAAAGATCCAAAATGACTTCAGGACTGTCGAAGGGGAGAATATCATTGTGTGGTTTACAGACTCGAACAACTCTCAGACATAAGATGTATTACTGTTTACCCTAATTAATAATCTCACACGACTGTAGGCGGGACCTATTTCTTGACCTACAAATGATCGATAGTGTTTTCTCATTAGCAAATGTTTGTCAGTATACTGTCAGTCTTATGTTAAGCAAGCGGATAATGATTACATGACATGAAATGACAACACAAAACACCATCTCCGCGATTAAAGAACGAACAAATGAAGAGATACAGCAACAAAACGTTTCATAACGTCAACACGGGCAGATACGGTTCAGGGTCGCCGTAAACTGTATTCGTAAATATGCGTCACTAGCAGGAAAATCAGGGATTCTGTAAATTCCAGGGATTGTTCAGAAAATTGTCAAATGATTACATTAGATTACAAGCAGATTACAACCAATAACAACATACAGCTTTGCCTACCTCTCTAACTGCATGACATTGAGCCAAACCTAATCCTTGACGAAGACGCGACCTAAATCCTAATCAGAATCTAATAGTTAACACCATTATGCTTGTACAGGAACACGTGATAAAGGAATAGCTTTATTTTCGTAAAGCGGGATATTACAAGGCATTGTGTACAGTTGTAAAAAAAAAAAAAAAAAAAAAAAATAATAATAATAAAAAAAAAAAAAAAAAAATAAAATAAAAATGAAAGGCACACTACATGTATGTTTGTACAATAAAATGTATCCGCGTTCTATGTTGTTTCGGTAATAAAGCGTCATTTATGACATCTGCGTCGCCTCGGCCATCAATGAAAATCTCGGGGCTATGTTAAATTGTTTCGAAGCATTTGCGACGAACTATTATGCATCTTTTGAACGGATGTTTCAAATTCATCTCATGGGACAATAACTATACGCCTGTATAGGGAGCAGGCGTTATCTTTGTTTGTGAGATTTTATATTAGATATTACTAATAATACTAATATTAATAAATGTTGTATATGATTGAGTAAATAATATTCCTGCAATAAACAAATGTACATAATAAGGTTACGCCATTTTCACTACACCAGAAGATAGTTCAAGGACACCCGAAAACGTGCACGAAATTTTTACAACTGAGCAATGTTTACTAATGCGCACACCCTCTGAGAGAGTTCTGCTTCTAAAACGCAGGTCTAGTCTTTGTGTGACTCTCACACAGTGACTTATAACACGCCGGTGTATATTGGGTAAAAAAAGTAAGCTTTAAAGAAGTTATGAGCATGCTAAAATACGATGATATGTCTGCCGAATGCAGCCCAAAATTTTGTCATTCCATAAACATTCCAGCGTATGTCGACTTATTGCTTATAAGGCACACGTTAGATGTATGCGGCAGGTGAGTTATGCACAAGTTCACGGCGTTATATGTAAGTTACACATATGTTGACATACGTCGAAATACTAGGCAACCAACTGGGTGGTTATGTAGCGAACGCGTAACTTATTTCTGAACCTATAAGCATCGTACGTACTTCACGTAAATTACCTGCAACTAATATCGGACTTTTCCAGAACGTATATTGACATATTCAAGCTTTTCCTGACGACATTAGAACTTACTCGGGTTGCGTTTCTTCCAGTGTTCTGGTTCAGCTACATATATATATATTAGGTACACTGAGGAGGCATTGGTGCCTGCATAAGAGCGACAAGAGCGACGTTGGCTATCATCGTCTGAATGGTGATCAGATGTAGACTGGAACGAGGATGGATGTGAAGGTAATTAGAAGGAAGTTTGCTTGCGTCGATGCCTTCTTGCAACTTTCTTAGATTTCGTCGGAAGCATATTCATCGATCCGTGTCCACTTCAGGCATGACTGAAGGCATTATATCTGAAATCATATGACAAGGGTAACTGAGAATCAGATGTATATTTCCCGGGATGATCTTTAACTAGGTCTTGAAATCTAGTTGACAATATAAGCATTCATACCAGATTTGTTCAAGCTTTTATCGACTCTAGTGTTCAGTTACTCCCTAATTATAATACACAATCCAGAAGACGAATTCACCTATTCAGCCTATGTCATATTGGTATTAAGACACGTATTTTCGTCAGTAACTAATTAGAAATTAGTTGAACTAATTAGGGTTTTGTGAAATTGCGAATTTCACTTAGTGCACCAAATGCACTGTTACATGGACTGTCTGTCTTTCGAAAAATCGGGCTTCTGAAACAAAGTGGCTATTCAGACACTTCGGCCTTCCATGTTGATATTCAGTAACACTAATAATTTAGGCATAATTGGTCGAAGTGTCTACAATAACTAAAATATGTACTGAGTTCGCCTTTTCGGTAAAATACAGTATTAAAATGGGCATGTTTAGTGCACAGTCTTTTGTCGCTCTATTAGGCACTATTCGTGATTTTATAATAAATCCGAATACATGTTACAGTCGCAGCTATGCCCATATCATTGATGACGTAGGTTGTTGCCCTTGCGAATTGTGTACGTCAAAATCCCCACCTCATGATGAAACCTATCCACAATCTGGTCAGCCTAGAAACATACGTATTTGAACGTGCAGATCGTAGTAATGCCTGTTATGGTTGTCAGGCTCAGAACTAGATTGTGGCTTAAAGTTAAGCCAGGAAAATAACTGTTTTTGCGACGTCTATTTATTGTATCTTCCCTAGAGACACACACTCTATGTAGAGTTGCAAAAGAAAGGAAAATATATTTATAGGTATAGGAAGCTCTGCATACTGGGTTCAAAATTCAGCAGACATTTTGAAATATTTTTCTTTGTTTTTGTTTCAGAAAATAGGCTTTGACTTTTCATGCAAATCGTCTCCTTAAGCGACAATGTGCATGAAATGTCTAAGCCTTTCTTCTGAGAAATAAAAGACAAAATATCGCCAATTTGTCGTCTGCTGTCAGTACGCCAGTGATAAAATAAGCAGGCGACAAATACATCACGAAAACACGCCTATATAATATTTACCCCCTTAAACCCCACTTTTATATAGTAAAACTGGGGTTTACAGGGTATACATTATTTATCTTATTTCTGTTCAAAAACATAGATTGTGATACTCGTTAGAACCGCCTCGCCAAGGCGGTTCTAACGAGTACCCACAACCTATGTTTTGAGCAGAAATATGAAAAATATCAGGGTTTTTGTCTGAAAGTATTCATTTTTTGGAGGTGAAATTTTCTATATATTTGCATAGGCGTGGTTAGTCTTACTCTTTGTTGCTTTGTGGTTTATTCTACGAGGCGATTTGTTGTATGTCTTTCCGTGTGTCATTTTGTTCTTGTGTCTTTTAGTCCTTTTAGTATTGCGATTACCTCGCTTGGGGAAGAGAGAGCTAATCTAAGTGCTTTTCGTACGTTTGTTCGATTTGTGCTTGTTTGGATTTGTCGGTTTCCTCTTCCTCTTGGGGTCTGGGATGGGCTGCGGTTTGTGATTGTGGCACTCCCTGGACTTTTCTCTTACCTTTTTTCGTAATGAATTGGGATTTTTCACATAAAACTAGAAATGAACATTTCATGCGAATCACATTTAAAACCTAACGGCATCTGAGAGTCATGGAAATTATATATATATCAGGAAGCACAACCTTCCAGGGGGCATCAAAAGAAGGAGAAAGGAGGAACAACAAATAATGACACAACAAACCTCAAATATGAAACTAAAGATGCACGAACAAAGAAGAACCGCAAAAGAGGAACCACCTTGAAACGGCAGTAGAAAAACGTCTGGCGAGGGCAGGGTCTCATATAGGGAACTTCGACCTCATCCGTGAACAAATACAATGGAAGACATATGAATGCAAACACTGTGGTGAAACAAAACAAACGGTTCAATGGCTATCTGAAGTCAGAACCCAAGAAAACCACAAATAGGACCACGACCCCACACAATGATAGTCAGGCGACAACCTGCTGAAACAGATTGAGGAGGAAGCCGCCATTTAGTCTGAGTACCGACTCACCGTCGTGCAATTAACGACGGAAGCAAAGTATGAACCATAATTTGGTTAACAACCATGCATGTAATTTAACGCAGAATATCCATGTTGTAACCTATATTTTTGTAGCGAGTGATATTCGTTTTAAATTGGTCCGCAAAACCAGCTTTGCCAGCAATATTTCAGAATTTATAACTATCTCGCCATAAAACTCAAGTTCCGATATACTTCTTTGCAAAAGTGTTTTCATAACAACGCTTTATTTGGACATTCATTCAAAAATACGTCTGCTAAAGAAGGTAAGTAGTTATTAAAGTCACTGACCTGACTAGATGTTTTAAAAAATTAAATGAATTAAGTCTGAAATATATATACCATAGGATGTAGCACGAGGATGTTATCCCAAAACGGAAAGTTCACAATATCAAAATCAAAATCGTCCCGTTCGTCTTAAATTTAGTAACAATTATGGCATTAGACTTTGGTGCTTTTGTATTACAGGTATTAACATGTCTTTAAAATGCAGGATGTGCCCTTAGATCGGTTTTGGGTGAAATTCAAATTTTTATTGACTAATCAAAAACGCCCTACATATTCTGAAATCCATCATATAAGTAACTGAAATCAGATTTAATCTATTTTAAACACTCCAATTCCTGACAAATATAAATAAATAAATAAATAAATAAATAAATACGCATCGATTATAATAAAGCAGTTGGGGCATTATATAGACCATAAGTACTAGTCGTTTCATACTAAGAGTTGCATTATATATGTATGGGTCATACAATAAATTTCGTATCATTCCTCGATCAAAATTAAAAATCATCACCATATACAGGGTGACCCATTATGTGTCCTCGTCTATTGTCTCTTTCCATCATGATAAAATGCAAGAACCTTTCGTCGTAATATATAAAGCTGAGCAATCAAACACCAGACAGTCCTTTCCCTTTTAAACTCGTGATTTCTGGCATTTGTATAGCATCAGCAGCAGAGATTTTCATTATTTTAGTTCAAACTTTCATCAGGAATTCCATATTTTTATTTAGCAATAGACTTTAATTAGAGCTAAACAGAACCACCCTTTATTATCTGGGGCACTTTGCTCATCAGACGACAGTGGATTCCCTGCCAAAAGCAAAGCAGCACAAGTATTCTATACTATCTTAGATTTGTTCTGTAAGGCGGGTTTTCATCCCACACTTTCAAAAGTGTTCCATGCGGTGCAGTTTAACTATTTCTTTGATTTCCACAAGTTGTAATAACCCGAAAAGGTGTTTCTAAGCAAGCTGTTTATAATTGATAAAAAGAACCTAAACGGAATGAAAAAACAATACATCACCTAAATATAAATTAGTTTTTGTATGTATTTTCTCATTGCTGTAATCTGGGTTGATATATTTAATGTTCAAAAACTCTGTTACCCGTTTTTGATTTTTTAGATATTTTGTGGATACAATCCAGACATGTATGGCCCATTTTCTTATTAAAATGATAGGTTGACGAAAACTGGAACTTAGGTGAATTAAAGATGAAATTTGTCAGAAAATAAATACGCTGTTGAAATATGGGGGCAGCTTGAAAGTAACTTAAACATAAAAGCACCAATATCATACAAATAGGTAAAGGTGTGCCATGAGCATTTTTATACCCCGCCACACGATATTGGCGGGGTATTATGGTTTCACGTTGGCTGTCCGTCTGTCCGTCCGTCCGTCTTTCGTACGTCCGTTCGTAAGTATTTTCGTTCCGGATGATAGTAAATATAAATGGATTTTCACCAAACTTGGTTTGTTCATTGATATTGTAGAGATCTGGTTTGGGATGGCTAATGGGCATTTTTCATCAATTTTCGACAGAGTTATCTGCACCCCACCCCCGACACATCTATAGTTTCGTTTCCAGCTTCATCAATGGATATTTACGAAACTTGGTATGTGCATTTATACTATGAGGATCTGGTTTGGTAGTGCTTATCGACAAATTTTGTCAATTTTTGACAGAGTTATCTGCCCGCGATCCATTTCGTATTTACATTTTCGGAGGACAATAACTTCAGTAAAATATCAAGTTTTTTTTTATGAATTTGGTGTGTGCTTTGATATTATGGGGATCTGTTTTGGGATTGCTAATCGGCAAATTTAATATTTTTTACAGAGTTATCTGCCAGGGACACATCCGTTTTTTCGTTTCCAGACAATAACTTGGGTAGATATGAATGAATTTTCACAAAACTGGCTATGTGCATTAAATTTATATTGCAAAGATCTCCTTTGGTATGCTAAAGGTCAAATTTCGTAAATTTTTGATAGAGTTATCTGCCCATGACACATCCTTATTTTCGTCTTAATGGATTTTCACCAACTTTGATGTGTGCATTGATATTGTGGAGATCAGGTTTGGGATTGGTGATGCCTATGGCACATCCATATTTTCGTTTCAGGACAATAAATTGAATGTCTTAATGGATTTTCACCAAACTTGATGTGTGCATTGATATTTTGGAGATCTGGTTTGGGATTGGTGATGGGCAAAGTTCGTCAGTTTTTGACAGTTATCTGCTCATGATATGGTAATGGCGCGTATTATCGTTTCACTTTTTATTAGCAGTGCTCACTGTTTTTATCAGCAAATCTGACATCCAAATTACCCGTTACTGATAGCTGTGGAGTGAGTTTTTCAGGGGTACCCATGTGTTCAGATGTGCTTTTATACAAAACCGTCTGTTTACGAAGGAAAACAGATACTCGTAAATGGGATATGTGTATTATTTGTGCATAATATTAAGAGATTCCATGCGTGGGCAGAGTCCAATGTAAGTTCTCTATAGGTTTGAACTCCCCCTTTGTACAAATGTTCCTGGTCCATTCAGTTAAATGGCCGCCATGCCCATATTTGGTAAAAACACTTAAACTTCTTCTCCAGAACCAAGAAAGTTTTTCAGACTGAATCTTGGTATATAGCACTGGAGACCAAAGGTCTACCAAATATTCAAATGATGAGCCTAAGTTGACCTTTGACCTTTTTACGGAAAGATCAAATTTGCGTCCTTATGCATTTGTATGGGGAAAATATTGAAAAATCATTTTCTCAAAACGTATTAAAGACTAATGGCTGAAACTTACAATGTAAGATCAAAGTAGCAAACCCATTTAGTTACAATAACAGTTGTTCACGGGGTTTTCTGACATTGTCCCCCCTGGGCTACATACCCGTATAAAATTGTGTAATATTTAAACGTCTTCGTTTTTGAAGCCGCTGGGCCAATTTTCTTTAAACTTCATGTGGAGCCCTGTGCTAAACGGGAATTGGAAATTTGTACAATTGATCGCGGTCCATTGTGTAAGGTGGCCGCCATGCCCATATATGGTAATGTTTTACTTAAATCTTCTCTTACATAACAAAGAAAGCTTTGAGGCTGAATCTTAGTATATAACATCGGGGATTCAAAGTCTATTAAATCCATTCAAATGATGATCCTAGGATGACCTTTGATCTTTCCACGGCAGGGTCAAAAACTGCGTTCCCATACTTTTTAATGGGGAAAATGTTTTTAAGACTAATGGCAGAAACGTACAATGTATGTTTCAAATAGTAAAGTTTTTTAGTTACAATCCAAATTTTGTTCCCCGTGAGTTATCTGCCCTTGTCCGTGGGATATATACAGGTATAAAATCCTGTAATCTTTAATCGTCTTATTTTCTGAAACCGCTTGACCAAGTTTCACCAGATTTCACATGGGTCCTTCGTTCGGAAGAATATTGATAGACTGTTCAAATAGTTCCACCATTAAACAAGATTGCCGCCATGTCCATATATGGTGAAAAAAAAAAACACTTCAAAATCATTTTCTCCAGAGCCAAGAAAACTTGAGGAAGGCTGAATCTTACATAGCATTGGGACTCAGGTCTATGAAGGGTTGTTCAAATAATGACCCTAGAATGATCTTTGACCTTTTTACGTCGTCAGATTTGCATCCCTATACATTTGTATGTAGAAAATGTCGAATAATCATTTAAATGCCCCCTCCCCCACCACCCTGTCCGTCTCCGTCCGCGTCCGTCCGCGTCCGGCGTTAATAATTTGCGTTTAAGTTTTTCAGGCGGGGGCATTTGTATCCTCTGGACACATTTCTGGGCTCAAAATGAATTAGACTGAACGCTTAAACTTACAAAGTAGAATTAAAGTAGTACAAATTTTTGTTACAATCAAACTGTTGTCCTCTGGGTGTTATCTTCCCTTGCCGCTGGGCGATATACATTTATAAAATTGTGTAATCTTTAGATGTCTTATTCTCTGACCACCTGAACTTTCTTTCGAATGAGTATTGCCAATTTGTTCAAATGTTTCTGCACAAGATGGCCACCATGCCATATCTTAAAAATATTCTCCTCTAGAATCATGATAGCTTTGAGGCTGGATCTTGGTATATAGCATTGGGAACGCAAGGTCTATCGAGTTTATTCAAATTATGATAGTAGGATTACCTTGAAGTCTTTACGGTAAAGTCAAAATTTCTGTCATAGTTGCCGTTGCAATAGTGTAAGAATGCTGCCTGGCATCTGCAGATATGCAATGGCTAATTTGCTCAGATGAGCGACTCTTGGCCCATGGGCATTTTTGTTTCTCATCTCTAATTTCGGTGTCTCAGGAAGAATATGTTTCGACACTAAAGCATTTCGTAGGCAATTTCATTCGAATTTTGTCTTCATATTTCTATTTATACTTGTAATAGAGAGTAAATACCATCTCAAGAAATGTATTTTTTTTTTTGTAAATTACAGAATTATATTTCTTTTTCATTATAATAACATCTTTAATTGTGACCACTTCCCAAGTTTACAGCAGATTCTCTCTGTAAAACGTACATACGTTTCCTATACTTTATAGTTACACATGAAGTTAAGGCAGGTATAAAATCACCCTACAGTTAAATTGTGTCTAAAACCACTAACTGATTTCTATAGAAGTTATCTGAATGGTCCCGTTTTGGATGAGTTACAAACAAACGCAGATGTTTTTTGAATTTAGATATTTAGACACCTGAAGGCCCTAACATGTTTATTCAAAATTTTGACTACATATTTATCACGTAAACATGCCTATATAAAGTTGACCCACTCTTAGTCTCTCGTTCTTGAAATAAAATGATTTTTTTTTTATCGTATCCCTGAAATAATGTTGCCAACATTGATTCAGAGATACAATTAAAAATCATCTCATTTTTGATCCAGTTCAAAAAGAAGAGACCAACTGAAATTTTAAAGGCTGTCAGATGATCGTATTAATACTATATACCTTTCACTGTGATGGTTGGCTCCTTGTAAGGTTTTCCAGGTGCTGGCTGATATACTAGCTCAGTCTTTTTGATGCTGATTGTGAAATCATAGCTGTCACATGAATCAGATACTTGATCCACACCTTTTTGCATTTTCTCTTGTGTTAGAGCACCCTTTGCCATGTCATCAGCAAAGAGGAACTCATCTAGCACCTCTGTCTGCACCTTGGATTTAGCTTGCAACCTTCTTAGGTTGAAAAGTTTCCCATCAAAGCGATACCTAATAGGTATACCATTGTCACCATCCTGGAAAGCATCTGTAAGCATGGCAGAAAACATCATGCTGAATAGTGTTGAGGCTAGTACACAGCCTTGCTTAATTCCATTTGTAACAGGGAATGTGTCAGAAAACTCGCCGTCATTTTAGACCCTTGCAAGCATGCCATCATGGAACTGCCGCACCATTGCCATGAATTTGGCAGGACAGCCAAACTTTGCCATGATTTTCCAAAGTCCCTTACGACTGACTGTGTCAAATGCTTTGATAAGGTCGACAAAGGTCATGTAGAGGTCAACATTCTGTTCCTGGCATTTGTCTTGAAGCTATAGTGCTGTAATGTAAATATCATGTCTGTTGTTCCTCTGTCTTTCCTGAATCCACACTGGCTTTCTGGTAGAAGCCCTGACTGTTCGAGATGTTCATTCAATCGATTCAGAAGGACCCTAGCAAGGATCTTCCTAGCAATTGACAATAAAGAGATGGCTCGAGTGATAGACAAGTTCACCTACCTTGGAAGCACATTGTCTAGATAGGATTCCAGACACAGAAGTCCTGAAAAAGGCAGGGATGCAGAGTGTACATACTCTTCTGAAATTGGCACAGTTAAGATGGACAGGCCATGTTACCAGAATGCCTGATGAACATTTGCCAACGAAAATCCTCTATGGAGAACTACAAGTTGGATAACGCTCACATGCTGGTCAGAAGAAGCGATACGAGGACACCATCAAAGCCTCTCTTAAAGACTTTAACATACCAACAGAGTCATGGGAACAGATTGCACAAGATCGAACAAAGTGACAAGGCCTCATAAGAAAGGGAGCTGGTGAATACGAAGTAAAAAAACAATCAGCGAAGCCGAGCAGAAACGGGCACAGCGGAAAGCCATAGCTAAGGCATCACCAACAGAGCTTTCTTCCTCAGATATCTCTTGTTCTGTCTGCAACAGGCAGTTTAGAGCTAAGATTGGTCAGCAGCCATCTTAGAACACACAAATAATAACACATCACACAGATGATTAGGATTGGTCATTGTCAGTAATGACAGACGAACGATATAATACTACATATCAGTTTATTAAACCTTTTTTGGATAAAAATGTCTATTTTTGAGGAATATGGAGCCTGTAAATAATATAAGATGTGCAATGCCAGTTTTGGAACGTATAATATATAATAAAAGTAATATAATCATCAACGTATTACCATATTCAGCAACAACATACATGCCGTCCTTCGTGCCTGATAACAATTAACGTGTTTGGCAACAGCATATCTGTTTTGCAACAACATACCTGTCATACGTCTTCACTAACAAAGCACACTCTTTTAGATGTGTTTGGCGACTAATTTATTAACCTCGTCTCGAAGAAAAGCTCTTCGGACTTTCCCATTACGAAAACACGCCTATTCAAATTTATTGAGAATTTTACCAACAAAAAAAAAAAAAAAAAAAAAAAAAAAAAAAAAAAAGAATGAAAAGAAAACTTTCAGATGAAAACTTCTGGTAGTTTTCTTATTTCTGCTCAAAATATAGATTGCGGGTACTTGTTAGGTTCTAACGAGTACCCACAATCTATGTGTTTGAGCAGAAATAAGAAAAATAATGTATACCCCTCTAAACCCCAATTTTATTGTATAAAAGTGGGGTTAAATGGGCTCTAAATTATATAGGCGTGTTTTCGTGATGCGTCGAATCGATCTTTCAGCTCGCATACCCGGCCCAATAGCACAACCAGATGTCTAGTTCTTTCGCTGAATGTCCTCCTTTGCCTAACGCTTACGTAAGCGAACATCATGGGTTTCTGGCCAGACTGCGTAGATGCGCAGGCTCGCCCGAACCTTTGTTCTTCGCATATAATATAACGACTCTTTTTTCATCACGCGGCTCACGTTATCGAACGTGTTCGATAGCAGCATATAGATCCCATACCATACCTCTTCGGCAAAACCATATCATCATGAATACATGCCTATATGATTTTAACCCCCTTAAACCCACTTTTATATGGTAAAACTGGGGTTAACAGGGATATACATTATTTTCTTATTTTCGCTCAAAACATAGATTGTGTGTACTCGTTAGAACCGCCTCGCGGAGGCGGTTTTAACGAGTACCTACAATATATGTTTGAGCAGAAATATGAAAAATTTCAGAGTTTTTTATATGAAAATTTTCAGTTTTTGGACGTGAAATTTTCTATATATCTGAATAGGCGTGTTTTCGTAATGTGCTGTCATACGTATTCAGCAGCAACAACATGACGTATTATCATAAGCATTCGGCAACAACATACATGCTATCATACGTGTCCGGCAATAATATACATTTTGTCGTAGGTGTTCAGCAAAAGCAAGCGTGTTATAATATGTCTTCACCAGTACAATACATCATTTCGTAAACACTACATTCAAAATGTACTTGCAATTAGGCTGTTGTTTTTGTGAGCGTGTTTATTGCTCCCAAAAGTCATTCCTTTTAGAATTCATTAACAAGTAATATGCTGCACTTGCCACATATACATGTGTTTCCGAATGTCAAGATTCACTAAAAAAGTCTATTTTTCATATGTACAAGTTTTTTATGTTTAGTTATCGAAACCAGATACAGTAAATCTGTTAAAATCCCGAGGACAAGCTCAGTATCCTAATATACCCACTTACAATTGTTTCCAATCATAGTATACTATATCAGCTACGAGAAATATTTTGTATTTCACATTACGAAAACATGCCTATTCAAATATACTGAAAATTTTACCACCAAAAAATGAAAATTTACAGGTAAAAAATTCTGATATTTTTCATATTTCTGCTCAAAACATAGATTGTGTGTACTCGTTAGAACCGCCTTGGCAAGGCGGTTCTAACGAGTACCCACAATCTATGTTTTTGAGTAGACATCAGAAAAATAATGTATACCCCTGTAAACCCCAGTTTTACTGTACACAAGTGGGATTGAAGGGAGTCAAAATTATATATGTATGTTTTCGTAATGAAATGCGGCAGTGCATGATTTTTTTGTAAACTTTATGTGACAATACCCAGGACGTGCCACAGCCACGAAGGACAGCCTTCCAAAGGCACCAAAAGAAGGAGAGATGAAGAGCAAACAATGACAAAACAAACGCCACAGATCATCACGGAAACATGCCTATATAATTTTGACCCTCTTAAACCCCACTTTTATATAGTAAAACATTATATACATTATTTTTCTTATTTCTGCTCAAAACATAGATTCTGGGTACTCGTTAGAACCTCCTCGTCTAGGCGGTTCTAACGAGTACCCACATTCTATGTTTTGAGCAGAAATATGAAAAATATCAGAATTTTTATCTGAAAATTTTCATTTTTGGTAGTAAAATTTTCAGTATATTTGAATAGGCATGTTTTCGTAATGTGAGACTACCGACGCACTGTAAAACAAAATAAAATGTTGGCTGGATTTCAGAAGGAGACAAAAATAAAAGACTTTGTTGTAAATCCCAAACAGACAGTATGTCTTTTACTGCAAAAGTTTTGTTTCGACCTGTCATTTGTTTCGTTTCACACCTCTTTTTCTTTCGCTGACTTGGTGCCTTTCCTGGATAAATTTATATATATATTTGTCAGGATAAGAACAACAAAGTTCAATTATGTTTTGTTTGTATTTGATGTATTTGGGCAATCCTATTCAGTGTACAGAGATGAGACCGTTCCTAATAGTCTTAATGCATAACATTAAGCCATAGGAAAGACTGACGGTCTAATTAGATCACATGGGATAGGTAGCTGACCTTGATTAGTGAATAAGCCAGTATTGCTTCGTAACAAATTCAGTTGACTCATTCATCAAAACTGTTCACATGGTATTGGAAAGATTCAATTATCCCTGTCTGTAAAGTTATTCAACAAATCGAAACAAAAAAAGCACGCTTTCATTCAGACGCTGATGTTTATCTGAGCATTACTGTGTCGCCAGACTTTGTGATCATTCCGGGATTTTTAAATACAAAGATGGTCATTGATGAGGCTTAATTGGCCGACACTAGCTAGTCTGGTCCAGAGAAACGTGACACTTGAACTATTTTCAGTTTTGTGAGTAGGCTCATTGCTTTCAAGGGCCATTCCTTTTAGCATACTAAGTGGAGAGACGGATTGATCAGGGCGTGCGACGTTGCACCGAGTGACATTCCAAAATAACTGTTTGGGCATAATCTTTATGTTAAGGGGCATGCATGTACTATCATGAGAGACAACTCATGACAAAATTGTGTTGCGCCCCTTCTGGTAAGGATCTACTCTAAAACCGAAAGAAAATTTGTTCGAGAAGCAAATTCTTTCACTTTAAAGTAGATCCCTTTCTAGAATAGTCTTAGGGAGCAAGAAAGAAAACAGGAAATCACAAAGATTGTCTGCCCCTTCCAAACTAGCAGAGACAACTACCTGGTGTATTCTTTTACCTTAAATACGGTAAGAATTCGGGTGGGTTAAATACTATAACAGCCTGGGCAAATAATTTCCTACAAAACTGCATCCCAGCTGGCATTCTTTATAAATCTATAGCGGGCCGTTATCGGCCCGTCAGCTACCCTGACGGGCCGATAAAGGCCCGCTATAGATATATAAAAAATGCTTACTGGGATGTGCGCCCAGCGAAGACATATCAGTCTGCGCATCTGCACATGCTGCTCAGAGTCTTCGTTGTCCGTCTGAAGATGCTTTGGATTCTTGGCTACCCACAGGGTGCCCTGCGAGTAATCTGCTCAGACTACACGGATGCGTAGGCTGATCTGAGTCTTCGCTGAGTATACTGGCAATCTTAGATAAAGTCCCCCGGCTCATAAGTTGGCTATCCTCTATGCAAACAGTGAAGACATGTCTACCGTATTTACTCTAATTATTGGGCCAGGGGACAGACATAATGAACAGTGTAGACCCGGTTAAGAGGCAAGAGGCTTGCTTTTTGACAATTTGAATACTACAAATTATCTGAGGTAGTGACAATGGGTCATTAAACTCTCTTGTTTGCACTTTTCAGCATATCATTGCGGAAGGTGTGGGGGAATGAGGGGTGGGAATAAAGGGAGGTTTGGTTTGGAGTCCACACTCATCCAGCAGTATTTGTAAAACTTGTTCACACACCGTATTTCAGTCAAACATCATTATGATAATAATACTGTCTATTCAATTTGGTCTGAAAAATGGAGGTGTCTGTATCCTGGAGATTTCATTCTTATTCTAAATATTCGACCATTGTTTTCGTTCGTTTCTTTATTATTGAAGTTTAATGCTTCCAGATACCTGAGGCACTTTGAGGGTGCGCCAAATATCTCCATTATTTACGAATCTTACAATGGCAGTTTGAATCAGTCTACCCGGATAACATAATAACTCGAACGGGGCTCACATTGGTTTAAATTAAAGAATGAAATAGTAGATTCCTTTGGATTGAGCATGCTGCTCATTTACTTTTTCCATGTACAGTCGAACCTCAATGGCTCGAACATCTTTGAGACCATAAAAATTCGTTCGAGACATGGGTAGTTCGAGCCACCGAGGATTAATCATGGCACCAGTTCAGGAAGCAAATAGCGATAATTTAGGGAAATCTTTTGGATAATCTACACAGCGATTGTATGAGTGTACTCATTAGAATCGCCTCGAAGCCTCAAAGAGGCGATTCTAATGAGTACACACAACATACAATTTCACGATAAAATAAGAAAAACCTTAAATATTTGTTTTCTTGAGCTATTTGAAGCATTTTTATAGGGACAAAAATGAGTTCGAATTAGCCTTGGTAAACGAGCCATCCGGGTTCGAGCCATTGAGGTTATACTGTATGCAAATAGAAGACGTCTGAGGCTGTGATGCCTGAGACAATGTCCTAAATTGTAGCTGATGAAAAATATATAAATACTTACATTGTAAGATAATAACTTTATACTTTGAGGTAACGCAGAACCACTCAAATTACCATGGGTTTGGTTATTGAGTATCATAGAACTGGAGTTATAATCCAGGCTTAGTCGTGATCTGATTTGCAAACCACGGACACATATTGTTTTACTTTCACGGACACATATTGTTTTACTTACACAGTCATCCAACTACTACATCTATAATCTTCCAGATTGCTTTTATAGAGAGGTAAGCATTAGTGGATGGTCTGCTTAAGTCAACACTCTCTAAAGAGACTGAAAGCAATCAACAATGACCCCTTTCTGGCTGGACGGATGTGCACTTTGATTTGAGCCTTCGCTTTTGTTGTATGCCTCTAAGATACCTGGGCCCAGTTGAACAAAACTAACGTTGTTGTTGTTGTTAGTTAAAGTATCGTTAAAACTTTGATCATTATACAGTCGAACCTCAGTGGCTCGAACATCTTTGGGACCATGGAAATTCGTTCGAGAAATGGGTAGTTCGAGCCACTGAGGGTTAATCATAGCGCCGTCTGGACGCAAATGGGGATAATTTAAGAATTTTTTTTTTTTTTTTTTGCATTTTCTATAAAACAATGGTATGTTGGTATGTTGAGTGTACTCATTAGAATCGCCTCAATGAAGCGATTCTAATGAGTACACTCAACATACATTTTCATTATAAAATAAGAAAATTGCTCTTGAATATCCCTAAATATTTTTTTTGGCTATCGGAAGGATTTCCTAGGGATTCAAAAAACGAGTTCGAATCATCCACGGTAAACAAGCCATCCGTGTTCGAGCCATTGATGTTATACTGTATACGGCAACTGGGCCCTGTTTGCATGAGAGGTTCATAATTGATGCGCAACGTGCGAAAAAAGGCCCTTATACCATATGCGAACAGCAAATATCCTGATGAGCGTTTATCTCCGTGCAGTCTAGACGGGACATTCTCTGTTCGTCGACATGTACTACAATATCCATTAATTCTGTAAGCGGGCAAGCGGCTTGCGTGAATGCGCAGATTTATCAGGACCTGCGTTGTTCGTAAATTGCATAATGGCTCCTTTCTTGCGTTGCGCATCAGCTATTCTTCAGGCCAGTTTACCAGAGGCGGCTAACCAATAATAAATCTCAATTCAAAGTTAATATGTTTGAAAAGGTAGGGGCTACATTAAACTTTCACCGACACAGTCTGCCAAGGAAATTCCAAAAAGCAACGCCACAATGTCAGACACCGTTGCATTGAGTCCGTTCTTGAACATGTAGGATTCGCGCGCTTGAAAGTTGCTTAAACACCCGAGTTGTTTTATTATTGACACTTCCAAGGCGATTACTCTGTCTAGTCGGCGGTTTTATATGTGGCATTTGTTTTGTAATTATTTGTTCCTGACCTTTCCTTTTTTTAGAACCTCATCAGGAAAACATGCCAATATAATTTTGACCCCCCTTAAACCCAACTTTTATATGGTAAAACTGGGTTTTACAGGGGTATACATTATTTTTCTTATTTCTGCTCAAAGACATAGATTGTGGGTACTCGTTAGAACCACTTCGCCGAGGCGGTTGTAACGAGTACCCACAATCTATGTTTTGAGCAGAAATATGAAAAATATCAGTTTTTAACTGAAAATTTTCAGTTTTTGGAGGTGAAATTTTCTATATATTTGAATAGGTGCATTTTCGTGATGTCGGGAAGTCTGTGCTGCGCGACTGTGGCATTTTCTGGGTGTCCTCACTAAGCCTCATATCACACTGCCCACACCTCCTAGCCAGTTCTGTTTTCAAATAAATTAAAACGAGCTCAGTGGTCCCAAAATTACAGCATAAAAAAGTGAAGTGCGAGGAGTCTGCTACATGTATTTTTGTTTGTTTTGTTGTATTTATTTCATCCAAAGAACCCAGTTGTTTATTGTGACTAAAGCTAGTGTTCAATAAAACGTCTCTTACCTAACTCATCTTATTGCATAAACAACAGTGTCGCATGTTATTAACAGCCGTGCATTAACCGGCGAAAACCGTGTATTAACAAGGCAATTCACGCGCTGTTAATACACGGCTATGTAACTTTCAATATGATCGTACCAGGGCCACAGATTTGCTGCCTTTATGACATGAGTACTGCCCGGCCCTAGAACGAGCATAGTCCGTGGAAATTGCGAACGTGAGACATCGGTGAAAAGGCGCAACAAAATAGTACAAGAAATAACGCGAAATATAGCAAATGTTTTCAGATTTTATGCAATAATAGATCGAACATGGTTTTTCAATGCATTAACATTCGCCAGGTCCCTTGGGAGGTGTTGAAAACAGCGGCCTTCGGCCTCGGTTTTCAACACCTCCAACGGGACCTGGCGAATGTTAATGCATGAAAAACTATATTTGATCCCTATATTAGTGCGGAGATCCATAGTCTGGACACGCCGCAAATATGTACAGGGATACACTCTAAAAGGCAAAATATGTTCCCTTACTGTTCTCGTTTCCTTCGAGAGTAGACTATTTCTGTACAGGCAAAGTTTCCTTTGTTTAATCTCAGTGTCTGTGATATATTGTTTTACCGCGATATTTCATACACGTATATGAGACAAAGAACCCCTAGGGGGACCAGACATATATTTGTAACATTACGAAAACACGCCTATTCAGATATATAGAAAATTTCACCTCCAGAAACTTACAATTTTCAGATAAAAATTTGATGTTTTTCATATTTCTGCTGAAAACATAGATTGTGGGTATTCGTTAGAACCGCCTCGCCGAGGCGGGGCGGTTCTAACGAGTATCCGCAACCTATTTTTGATAAGGAAAAATAATTATACCCCCGTAAACCCAAGTTTTACTATATAATAATGGGGTTTAAGGGGATCAAAGATATATAGGTATGTTTTCGTGGTGGTTGGCGTTGGTAGTTTCATATCTAGCGTTCGTTTTGTCATTATTTGTTCCTCATCTTGCCTTCTTTTGATACAAAAATGGCCCCTGTTTTGTAATTGTGGCGTTTCCTACGTGTCTTCTCTTTTATTTTAAGCGTGCATGAAAGCAAAAAGACGTCAAAATGTTGTGTTCCTTGTAACTGTCTGTGGAAAATGTTCCAAGTGTATCTAGTATCCCATTACGAAAACACGCCTAATCAAATATGTAGGAAATTTCACCTCCAAAAACTGAAAATTCTCAGATAAAAAGACTCAATTTTTTTATATTTCTGCTCAAAACATAGATTGTGGGTACTCGTTAGAACCACCTCGGCGAGGCGGTTCTAACGAGTACTCACAATCTATGTTTTTGAGCAGAAATAAGGAAAATAATGTATACCCCTGTAAATCCCAGTTTTACTATATAAAAGTGGGGTTTAAGGGGGTCAATATTATATAGGCATGTTTTCGTGATGTAAAGATATTTTTGCAAGTCCGTTCTGTGCATTTCCTCAATGCAGCTGCTTATTATTTTAACAACAGAGATCATTTAAGATTATAAAAGTATATGATTACAACCCTTGAGCCGTTTTTAACGTCTTAATTTTCCGTGTATGGCACCAAGATGACGTCAAATGATGCAGATAATTATACCGTATTAACCCTAAATATTGGGACATCTTAACTCCTTTCTCTACTTGGAATAAGATTCTAACAAGTCCTTTTGGTTACTTGTTGATGTCTCTAACACCTGCAGGACTGAATAACAAATATTGAGACAAGCCTGAGCGAACAGTGTAGACCCAGATCAGACGCCGCAGAACGCGGCGTCTGATCTGGGTCTACACTGTTCGCTAAGGCTTGTCTGTCCTAATACGGTTATTACGGTATATCTTTAATCGTGTCGCGCTACAAGAAAAGGTGAACACGATAAACTCGGACACTGAAAGTGCATTGAGCCTCAAGGTTAGAAAACGTACCTTCTGACATGTGCACCCAACGAAGACTTAAAACAGACAGCGCGCAGTCTGATCGGATTCTTTGTTGTCCGCATGAAGAAAATTTGCATCCTTGGCTATCCAAAGTGCGCCCAGTGACGATTCAGATCAGACTGCGCGAATACTGCTTCACAAGGCGTGCGTGTCGTAGGTGCTTTTTTCTAACGTTGGTACACCGAGTTTAATACAGCGTCACGAGATATAGTGAACATGTTATTTGCGAACAGCGAAAATGCATTACGATTTTAGCCAACGCATTGCATAGATCAAAGAAAACATAACTGTCACGCACCAAGATTAAATTGATCTTCGAGGAATACATGAACAACGAAAGCCCAGGTCAGCCTGCACAGACATGCAGTCCGAATAATTACAATATTTTACAGTCGACATCGATTCTCTACGTGGGCATTAAGGCGCTCATCGCTATGTGTGCATGCGATTGCTCACTCTGTGAGCAGTTGTTTATATCTATTGTTTTCCTCTTGTTCTGAATGAATTCTGATTACGTGTCGACCGACATCATTATTTCTTTTAGAAATATCTTACAGTATAAAACAATCCTAACTGTCTTAACCCATTCTAGTCTAGAGACCCGCAAAAGGGTAAATGTCAAACAGTGCAGCCCCCATCAGATGCCGCAGAACGCGGTGTCTGATCAGAGGCAACACTGTTTGCATTAACTACAGAAATTTCTTTAAAACAATAATCCGATCATCAGTCACAAGAGGCAAAAATGACTGATGTTCGATTATAATCGATCATCAGTGGCAACACTAAGATTTTCCGCCATTTCGGTCAAAGGAGATTCGTTCTTTCCAGCTACTATACGAGCCTGGAACAACTTGCCGGCTGAAACTAAAGAGGCATCAACCTTAACAATATTCAAATCGTTCCTGAACAGAAATATACAGACACCTCCCAAATACTTCAATGTTGGTACACGCTTAGGTCAGATCCTCCAAGCTCGACTAAGAATGGACTGCAGTTCCCTAAACTCTGATCTCTACCGCAAACACATCATTCCCAGCCCATCTTGTCGCTGTGGAGGATTTGAAAGTGTGCAACATTTCTTCTTCAGTTGTCCTAACTACACGGTTGCAAGGGAAAGATACTTACTGGCCGATTTACGCAGTTACTCAGTTAAAGATCTTCTGCACGGCAAAACTAACTTAACATCTCAGGAAAATGAAGCCCTTTTCTTGCAAGTACAGGATTTCATCATCAAGTCTGGAAGATTTGTATAGCATACCCAGTCATCAACCGTTGGCTAACGTACTAAATGGCACTTCTACATATTTAACGTACAGCTCTTGATCCCATACATATTTAGGCACGGGCGTCAGTCGGTCAAAATCTCTCTCTCTCTCTCTCTCTCTCTCTCTATCTCTCTCTCTCTCTCTCTCTCTCTCTCTCTCTCTCTCTCTCTCTCTGTGTGTGTATGTCTTGTTTGCTTGTTCAAAATGTCCAACAGTTTTCATTATTAGTCATGCCGTTCAGTTATGTTGTATACGAACTTGTTTCCAGGAGATGACATTTATAAGCATTACAGCTTACAGTCAGATCCTATTCGACATGTCTGTTTTATCGATGTAACTTTATACGAGCTTTAAAATAAATATTGTTTAAACCAAAGGAGAAGAATATGCTATTTGCGTCCCTGCACACCAAGTAGTCCCTTCTGAAAAGGTTTCTTATCTAAAAGAAAATAATTTTCTCCAAGCGGGATTTTTTTTTCTATTAGAGTATATTCCTTATAACACCACTAAAATATGCCTATATAATTTTGACACACATAAACCCCACTTTTATATAGTAAAACGGAGGTTTACAGGGGTAAACATTATTTTTCTTATTTCTACTCAAAAACATAGATTGTTGGACGCACTTGGAAGATTTACTGCCGTCCTGTTTGCTTCCCTGCAGTTAAAGCCCCTTCTGAAAAGGGATCTACAATAAGAAGAAGAAGAAGAAGAAGAAGAAGAAAAAGAAAGAAAACTCACAGAGGAAACAATTATTTTTCTTGTATACTTGGCACTTGTCAGAATGGATACGAAGCGATTTTGATAAGTTGCCTCTTCAATTTGCCTCCTGTTGATGTGTCTAAAAGTGGTGACTGGCAAACAATACAAACCCTGATCAGCTCCCACATGTCTAATTCTTTGTCTGCACTGTTTGCTTCTGTCCTAGATTACTGTATCTACCCTAAATATTAGGGTATCTTAACTCCAAATCAGCCTTGGCCTAAACTTTCATCAAGCGAATTTTACTAACGATAAATTTTTGTTAAACTGCTGAAGGAGTGGCAAACAGTGTAGACTCTGGTCAAACGCAGAGGTGTCTGATTTTAGGGTACACCTTTCTGTCCGAAAATATCATATTTACCTCAAACCGTCGGACATCTTATCTACTTACCACACTGGGCTTAAACTTAAATTTGTCTTCTTCATTATCTGTTGTTGTGTACAAACTGCTGAATGAGTTGGTAACAGTGAAGAGCCTGATCAGATGCAGCGGTGTTTAATGTGGGTATACGCAGTTTGCTTGGGTCAGTCTATCCACTAGTTATGGTAAATACGGTACCTTCTGCGCTTTGCTTGTATACAGATTTATTGTTTTATGAAAACACGCCTACTCAAATATATAGAACATTTCACCTCTTAAAAACTGAAAATTTTGAGACAAAACTCTGCTATTTTTCATATTTCTGCTCAAAACATAGATTGTGGGTACTCGTTAGAACCGCCTCGCCGAATCTATGTTGTGAGCAGAAATATGAAAAATAATGTATATCCCTGTAAACCCCAATTTTACTATATAAAAGTGAGGTTTAAGGGGGCCAAAATAATATAGTTATGTTTTCGTGATGTGTAATGTTCAAGATTCACCGAGACAAATGACATACGCTGTAATTATGGACGTACTTTCCTCATGAGTTGCGAGTATTTGTTCAATGCCTTGTTTGTTATTGCGAGATTCAACATTAGGTTCACTTGGGCTGTGTCAAGTAAAACTGTGGCACATCCAACAATGAAGGACTAAAACAGCCTATTCATACGTGCAGTTTGATCAGGGAAGAAGTAGGAAAAACAAGGATAGAGTGGATGATGATGATGATGATGAAGAGGAAGAAGAAGAACAACAACAACAAAGTCATACAATAGCAAAGTTTTAGAAGCTGTTCCAGAAGCAGACACATGACGCCTTAAAAATTTTGGGATGATGCGAAACAGCATTGCAGTTTTTTGGTGTGAAGAGCTTGTATACATGCATGCAAGCATGTTTGAGCCTACGTACCGGTGTACGCAAGCAAATAGGCAGGTAGGGTAGGTAGTTAGATTAGTGGGTATGCGAAACGCATGAGCCTACGTACCTATGTACGCAAGCAAATAGGCAGGTAGGTAGGTGGTTAGATAAGTATGTATATGAGATGTATGTATGTATGTGTGTGTGTGTGTGTGTGTGTGTGTGTGTGTGTGTGTGTGTGTGTGTGTGTGTGTACGCACGTAGTTTGGTATCTGGTATCTGCCTACCTACTGACCTAGCTAAGTAAAGCATGAAATTTCGCACGTGCATAGTTAGCCTGGCAGGCGGGCTGGTTGGCTACCAGGCAGGCAGGTACAGGTAATTAGGAAGGCTGGTAGGTAGATAGGTGGCTATCCGTTCATCCACACATCCACTCGACCACGTACCTACCTACCTATAACATGGAATGTTTCCTTTTCACTCTTTTAATAACATGACTGTATTAGACGTCTCTCTGTGATCAGATAGATTGTCATTAGCGTAAATACTCTAAATAGCTGGATACCTTCACTGCTTGCCATATTTCTGCCGAACTTTGAAAGGTCCATTTTAATACCTGTTGATGAGTCCTAAAATGCCTACCTTAGTGGCAAACTGTGTAGACATTGGTCAGAGGCCGCGTTCTGCGTTATCTATTCTGGATATACACTGTTCAGGCCAGACTCTTCTAATATTGATAAATTCAATACCCAGATGGGTTTTATTAGCATGTCACATAATGTGCAGTTATCTTCGCCGAACTCATTTGATTTCGTATATATAAGGCTGCAAGCTATGTCGTCAAAAGAAGACTTATCGGCTCTTAACGAGATTCGCGTAAGTAAAACAAACATTTCTCCATCTAGTGATCATCAAAGCATTCTAGCCGGGGCTGTTACTAGTTGGTAAGAGAATACATTTGGATATGTTGTGAAATTTGATAGCGAAGAGAAAAGATCCTGTTCAGCGCAGGATGGTCTGGAACATTATCATCACGAAAACATACCTATATAATATTGACCCCCTTAAACCCCACTTTTATATAGTAAAACTGCGATTTACAGGCCGGTATACATTATTTTTCTTATTCTGCTCAAAAACATTGATTGTGGGTACTCGTTAAAACAGCCTCTAACGAGTACCAACAATTTATGTTTTTAGCAGAAATATGAAAAAAAAAAAAAAAAAAAAAAAAATCAGTTTTTTATATTATTTTTCTCTAAACATTTTCAGTTTTTGGAGGTGAAATTTTCTATATATTTGAATAGGCGTGCTTTTGTAATGTGTTCTTTTTTGTTCATGTATTGAAACGACCATTGTTTTTTATTCGCTAGTCTTAATGTTAGTAGGCTTGGTAAACGTTTCAGCAAACGGCATTTTAAAATAGTTTTCTCATATATTTTTCAGAAAATAGGTTTCACATTTCATGCAAAGCAAATTATCTCCTTTGGAGACAATTTGCATGAAATGTCAAAATCTATTTTCTGGGAAAAATAAGAAAAATATAATAACGTTGTCGTCTGTTGAATTAAACTAGAGAGTGGTAAATGTTAAAGACCTTAACAATATAAAGCTTGCCCTGTCTCGCCATCTAAATGAGATCTTCCTGCAATACTTCAGTCTATCCCTCCTTTACTTTGGTTTAGCTTCTTATATGATTGATTTAATTCAAATTTGAGAGACTGTCAGACTAAGTCTCAAATAACGCGACTTACCGAGTGGAGAAAGTTAACAGTCAGCTCGATCTCATTATGAAAACACACTTATTCAAATATATAGAAAATCTTACCTCCAAAAACTGAAATGTTCAGATAAAAACTGTGGTATTTTTCATACATGTAACTCTACTCCAAAGATAGATTATTTCTGCTCAAAACATAAAATGTGGGTACTCATTAGAACCGCCTCGGCGATGCGGTTTTAACAAGTACCCACAATCTATGTTTTTGAGCAAAACTGAGAAATAATCTGTGCCCCTGTAAATCCCAATTTTACTATATAAAAGTGGTGTTTAAGGGGGTCAAACTTATTTAGGCATGTTTTCGTGATGTGTTCACTTGTGCTCACGAGAAATGAAATGTTCAGTCGTGTTTACTCTTTCAACTCCTGTTCATCTGTTGTTTCAGAATAATAATAATAATAATAATAATAATAATAATAATATAACAGACACACACATAGACAGCAGCGGCGCATTTACATTCGAAACATAATGCTTTTAACTTATGTCAAACGGCAACTCATGGATACAATCAAACCGTATATATTTGAATGTAATAAAAAAATACCTGACTGTAACAAAACCGGCAACGTACCATGATGCTGTATTTGGTACGTTATTACGGGCAACATAACAGGCTACATAAGACATTTAAGTTACTGCTTCTATATAGCTGTTAACCGAATCTATGTAGCAATATCTGGGGTAGATGGAGCTCTCAAGCCCTGCTCGGCAGTCCATCTAGGAGTTGGGAACTCCAAACAAAAACCCGCATATCTGGATTTGTCTGTTCCAGTTATGTAAAGTCTGCTTCGGCAGCTGGGGCGGAGGAAATCATTACTATGATTCAACGGCCCAAAACGGCGATGCAGCAGCATGTTGTGGAGCATGGAGAGCATGACAAGGCACAACAGGTCATGGTCATCCACTGCATCCGGGTTTAGCTCCAGATGTCCTGATACTGTCTGGCATCTGGATCCAGCTAGGTCAGAACGAGAGAGTGAGGTTGACTCTGCGCGCCCCTCCCTCTCTATAATCCAATTCACAGCGCATGTCATCTTAATCAGCAACACACATTCACAGCAAGCACACATATGCAAGTCATACAAAAGCCCTGTGGCGATGGGCGAGCGGAGAAGCAGCAGGTGAGGAAACACTGGAAGCTGTAGTTGCGGACCTGCACACAACCGGCTTGGTTTTATATGGTAGCTTTCCTTAAGAGCGAAGCAGTATCGGGAATTTGGCAGCCGAACTGAGCGACTGAGCAGACCCTTTTAGGATCTCACTGCTCACCCCCGTAGCATGGGGAAGGGGCTAGAAAAGGTGCCCTAAACACTTGCCTGCTTTAAAACTCCTGGCTGCTTAACCGCGATCAGCTGGAATCCCACCTAGCGGTCAAACAAGAAAAAAAAAAAAAAAAAAAAAGATGAAGGTGATACCTCTAACTATCGGCGCTTGGAATGTGCGCACCCTAATGGACAGTTCTGGTTCTGACAGACCTCAGCGAAGAACTGCTCTAGTTGGTAGAGAACTTGACCGATACAAAGTCAAGAAGTTGGTGCTGGCTACACTTTCTTCTGGAGTGGACGCAAGAAAGAAGAGCGGCGTGAAGCAGGAGTAGGATTCGCAATCAAGTCACACCTCGTTAGCAAGCTCTGAAGACTTCCAAAAGGCATAAATGACCACCTGATGACGCTGTGACTTCCCTTATCTGGCAAGAGGCACGCAACAATTGTAAATGCCTATGCACCCACAGTGACCAACCCAGATGAGGTTAAAGACAAGTTTTATGATGATCTGGATTCTGTGATTTCTGCAGCACCCCGGAATGACAAACTCATCCTCCTCGGGGACTTCAATGCCAGAGTGGGCACAGACCACCAAACCTGGGAAGGAGTGAATGGAACTGAAGGTGTAGGGAAGTGCAACAGCAATGGACTTCTCCTTTTAAGGAAGTGTGCAGAGCATGAATTACTGATCACCAACACAGTCTTCCGTCTACCAACTCGCAGAAAGACAACATGGATGCACCCTCGCTCCAAAAACTGGCATCTCATTGACTATGTCATAGTGCGAAGGAAGGACAGACAGGATGTCAGAGTGACAAAGACTATGTGTGGTGCAGACTGTTGGACAGACCACAGGCTTTTGTTAGCAAACTCAACCTGCACATTAAGCCTGTACGACGACCACAAGGCAAGAAGGTGCCAAAGAAATTGAATATTTCCAAGCTGAAACAAGACAGCAAGAGGCATGCATTCGTCAACGATCTCTGCAGCCGTTTAGATGCACTGGAACACAGTTCAGAAGATGTAGATGAGAGCTGGACAGTCTTCAGAGACACCGTTCACTCTTCAGCAATGGATTTCCTAGGACCAGTATCTCGCAAGCACCAAAACTGGTTTGATGAGAATGACAATGAAATCCAGGGACACCTTGAAGAGAAACACCAAAACACAAGGCTTACCTCAGAAATACCAGCTCAGTATCTAGTAAGACTGCCTATTCAAACATATGCAAGACAGTACAAAGCTCAGAGACATGCAAGACTCCTGGCTGAGCAAAACGGCTGATGAAATGCAGTCCTTTGCAGACAGAAAGGCTATGAAGAAGTTTTTTGATGCACTCAAGACAATATATGGTCCCCAGAGCTCATGAACCGCCCACTCCTTAGTGCAGATGGAACTAGTCTTCTGACTGACAAAGAAGCTATCTTAAAAACGATGGGCTGAACACTTTGATGGTGTCCTTAATCGGCCATCATCTATCAGTGATGAAGCTATCAACAGACTACCACAGGTGGAATGTAATCCGCTGCTTGATGAGTTCCCAACCGTCTCTGAAACAATGAAAGCAATAAAACTCCTGTCATCTGGCAAGGCTCCAGGATCAGATGCAATACCTGCAAAGATCTACAAAGCAGGAAGTCCTCCAGTTGCAGAGAAACTGACAGAGTTTTCACATTATGTAGAGAAAAGAAGCCATCCCTCTAGAATTCAAGAATGCAACAATTATCCACCTATTCAAAAGGAAAGGGAATCCTCAAGTCTGTGACAACCATCGAGGCATCTCTTTATTGTCAATTGCTGGGGAGATCCTTGCTAGGGTCTTACTGAATCGACTAAATGAACACCTTGAACAGCCAGGGCTTCTACCATAAAGCCAGTGTGGATTTAGGAAAGACAAAGGAACAATAGACATGACCTTTACAGCACGACAGCTTCAAGAAAACAGAACAGAATGTAGACCTCTACATGACCTTTGTCGACCTTACCGAAGCATTTGACACAGTCAGTCGTGAGGGACTTTGAAAAATTATGGCAAAGTTTGGCTGTCCTGCCGAATTCATAGCAATGGTGCGGCAGTTCCATGATGGCATGCTTGCAAGGGTCCAAAATGATGGCGAGTTTTCTGATCCATTCCTTGTGACAAATGGAATTAAGCAAGGCTGTGTACTAGCCTAAGCACTGTTCAGCATGATGCTTACAGATGCTTTCCAGGATGGTGACAATGGTATACCTATTAGGTATCGCTTTGATGGGAAACTTTTCAACCTAAGAAGGTTGCAAGCTAAATCCAAGGTGCAGACAGAGGTGCTAGATGAGTTCCTCTTTGCTGATGACATGGAAAAGGGTGCTCCAACAGAAGAAAAAATGTAAAAAGGTGTGGATAAAGTATCTGATTCATGTGACAGCTACGATCTCACAATCAGCGTCAAAAAGACTGAGGTATTATAGCCAGCACCGGGAAAGCCTTACGAGGAGCCTACCATCACAGCGAAAGGTTAACGACTGCAAGTAGTAGACAAGTTCACCTACCTTGGAAGCACATTGTCTAGAGTTGTGCCCATTTATAATAAAGTCAATGATAGGATTGTCAAAGCTAGTGCAGCATTTGGCCGGCTACGTGGAAGTATTTGGGACCGAAGTGGAATCAGACTTGAATCAGAATCTATGTATATCTAATGGTACAGTTTCCACCAAAATTTATGATAAACGGGACGATTTTGATTTTGATATAGTCAATTTCCCTTTTCTAGATGGCGATGTCCCCCGGCATACCTCATATGGGGTATACATATCTCAACTTATAAAATTCGCCAGAGCTTCTTCAAATCTTAATGACTTTAACTACCGTAATAAAGCCCTTACTGCCAAACTTCTTAGGCAGGGTTATCGTTATTTTAAACTTCGTAAGGCGTTTTCGAAATTTTATCGCAGACACAGTGCCTTGTTAGAAAAATATAGCGTCAGTCTGAAAACACTTCTGCAACAAGGTATATCGGAACCCGAATTTTATGGTGACTTAATGTACAGATTTAGAAAAAAATGTAGGTAAATCTAACTTTTCGGAGCAATTCAGAAAACTTATTAACCGTTATAAAAGAATTGGCTATAGCCTGGATATTATGCGGCAGACTGCATGCCTAGTTGTCAACCCAATCACTGTTGATGGCTATGCTTCACTCTTTAATTGCACGACGGCGGTTCGGGCCTCAGACTCAATGACGGCCTCTTCGTAAAACTTTAACCAGTGGGTTGGGGCTTGACGATATGTCTTTGGCTTGGCCCGCCGTGGTTCAACTATTGGTTTTCATTTACTCTGGCATACAGTAGAATTAGCCATGAGTACTCGTCTTTGTTTATTATAGTGATTAATTTGATTTTTGTGTTTTCGCTTTGATGCATTTGACTGAGTTGGGAGCCTTTATGCGAACCGAATTTTTATGTATTTCTGTATTAAGAGTAGCATCGTGACCCAGGGTGAAGTTAGCTAGCTGTAAAAGTGCTTTAAACCCTCCGGTGGTTTGCTCTACCGACCGTTCTAAGGCGGTGGTCCCGGTGTTAGTCTTACTATTTGTTGCTTTGTGGTTTATTCTACGAGGCGATTTGTTGTATGTCTTTCCGTGTGTCATTTTGTTATAGTGTTTTTCAGTCCTTTTAGTATTGCGATTACTTCGCTTGGGGAAGAGAGAGCTAGTATTAGTGCTTTTCGTACGTTTGTTCGGTTTGAGCTTGTTTAGATTTGTCGGTTTCCTCTTCCTCTTGGGGTCTGGGAAGGGCTGCGGTTTGTGATTGTGGCACTCCCTGGACTTTTCTCTTACCTTTTTTGACACAAAGCTGAAAGTATACAGATCGGTGGTGCTGTATACACCATTATACGCATGCGAAATTTGGACAGTTTACCAACGGCATGCCAAAAGACTAAACCACTTCCATACAAGCTGTCTTAGAAAACTTCTAAAGATCAAGTGGCAAGACAGGATTCCAGAAACAGAAGTCCTGAAAAGGGAAAGGATGCAGAGTGTACATACTCTTCTGAAATTAGCACAGTTAAGATGGACAGGCCATGTTACTAGAATGGCTGATGAACGTTTTGCCAAAGAAAATCCTCTATGGAGAACTACAAGTTGGAAAACGCTCCCATGGTGGTCAGAAGAAGCGATACAAGGACACCCTGAAAGCCTCCCTTAAAGACTTCAACATACCGACATAGTCGTGGGAAGAGCTGGTGAATACGAAGCAAAAAGAATCAGCGAAGCCGAGCAGAAACGTGGACAGCGGAAAGCCTGAGCTAAGGCATCACCAACAGAGCTTTCTTCATCAAACCTCTCTTGTTCTATCTGCAACAGGCAGTTTAGAGTTAAGATTGGTCTCATCAGCCATCTTAGAACACACAAATAATAAAACATCACACAGTTGATTAGAATATATATAATATAATGGGCAACAACCTACATCATCAAAATAGCTGCGACTGTATCATTTGTTACCATTTATGTCAAAAATCATGAAGCCTGCAAAATTCAGTTAAAAACCATTACGTGCACCAAACATATCCATTTTGGTACTGTCTTTCACCAAAAAAATGCAGACTCCACACACATTCTAGTTATTGTACATACTTCGACAAATTACGCTTAAATGATTGGCATTGAATATCAACATGACTGATTGAAGTGTATGTCTGAATACCCGTTACTTTTCAGAAACTCGATTTTCCGAAAGACAAACAGTCCGTATGTCAATGAATTTTGTGCACTAAGTAGATATTCTGAAGTTTGTAAAACCCTAGTTAATCCATCAGGACTCCGAAAGTTACTGACGTAAATCTGTGTCTTTCATCATAGTTATAACGTAGGTTGCAGGGGGTGTATTGTGTGCTCTTAACTAAATCATTACTACAGGTGGAAAATTCTGCTAAAGTCGCATATGATTATGTCAACGGAATGGGACACGATACACTTGGACAATTTTTCGTCATTGACACTTTGCTGTCAGTTTTCAGTCAGCTTTAACATTTGTATACAGGGATTTGCTAAGCGTAGACCAAACTATTTGTGAAACCCAGTACTTGGTTATAATATGACTGAGCAGTATTGGGCCAGCCAATGACCTTTCATATAGTACTTCCGGAGTAATTTCAAACCCTGGGCGTAGACAAAATTCTATTAAAGGGATCAAACAGGGTTTTTCATACATTAACATAACATTCGCCAGGTCCCGTAGAAGATGTTGAAAACCGAGGCCGAAGGGACCTGGCGGATGTTAATGCATTGAAAAACCATATTCGATCGCTATTATTGCATAAAAACTGAAAACATTTGCTACATTTCGCGTGTTTTCTTGCACTATTTTGTTTCGCCTTTTCACCGATGTTGCGCGAACGATATTTCCACAGACTATGCTCGTTCTAGGGGCAGGAGAGTACACATCTCGTGACGATAGCAATTCTGGGGCCCCGGTACGAGCATATTGAAAGTTGTGTAGGCATTAACAGCGCGTGAATTGCCTTGTTAATACATGCCTTTTCGCCACGGCTGTTAATAACGTGCGACACTGCTTTTTAGTCAATAATAAAGCATTATCACAAGGGATATTGTGTCATTGTCTGTATTTGAGGTAAAATCCAAAAGGTACTTTTTTGTCTTTATAGATGAGAATTGGGTAGCTGACCACTTTACAGTTATTTGTTGTACAAGAGTATAGTATATATTAGCTACCTGTGAAATCAGTGAGTTATGTGAAGAAATGGATTGCCAATCAGTAGATTTTAGATTTTATGTAGTTATTTTACAGGGTCATCGCGAAAACATGCCTATATAATTTATATACATTAAGCCGTACTTCACTAGAAACCCTAATATAATAAAATTCCATACCCTGATGGACCAAAATAACAAGAATATAGTTGGAAAATAATGCTCATTCATTGAAATCATAATGAATAAACTACGTGAATACTCTGCAAATTGATGTTAAACATTTCGAGGCTTCAGGAGGTGTTGCTATTTTGAGGAAAGAGCTGACCCCTCGTGCTTCTCTGAGGCGGTATTATGATTCAGATTCTCAACGGAAACGTCTGGAAAGGGCGATTTCGTTGAATCCCCCAAATTAAGTATATTAAATGAAATATAAATATTATATAGTTAATTACGCGATAAGATAGGTTGATATGGTATGTTAACGCTTGGCGTGCTGGGTAATGTTTTCAGCAGACGACATTTTTAGGGGGTGGAATTTGGCACTTCATGCAAATTGCCTCAAAAGAGACATTTTGTGTGAAGTGTCAGGTTCGGTTGTCTTTGGGAGGAGGGGAGGGGGAATGGGAGGGGTATTGTCAGCTCGTCGTCTGCTGGATCTGCTCAAAGCGTCATAATTTGGAGGAAAGTATCGAACCTTCTGGTACCACGGCATAACGGGGAGCTGTTCTTGTTCTTACTAGAACCGTCTCGATGAGACGACTTCAGTAATGACAAACGCTGACCTATCCGTGCACTCGATACCGGCCTGTGATTGTGTGATACTCCGAGATCTCTCTGAATCGTTTCTCTAAGAGATAATTTGGTGAGACCCCGAAGTATGATGTTTTAGAGTAGATAATACTTGAACCAGTATCAGCAGTGTCCACTTCTGATATGTTGGGAATGCTTGTTATATTTGAACAGTCTCTGTGAGACGATTTCATTAAAAGCCAAATAGCTGACCTAAAGCTTTAACTTTGATTCTGAAATATGATTATGGGGTATTTCGAGCCCTCACTAAACCGTCTCTGTGAGACGATTTGGGTGAGACTTCGAAGTGTATTTTTTATATCTATGAGACGATTTGGAGAAAACCCAATAGTATGATTAACTTCGAGAAGTAAAAAAAATGCCTGAACCAGTATCAGTGATTGTACTTACATATTTGAGACACTGGATTATACTGAAACCGTCTTGAAGAGACGATTTCATTATAATCCAAATGGTGATCTAAGCCGTGCAATCGATACTGACGTTAGATTATGTGGTTGTCAAAGCGCTCACTTAATCGTCTTTATGAGACGATTTGGTGAGACCCTGAAGTATTTATATTTTTATTTTTAGTTCTAGAAGAGTAATAAATACCTGAACCAGTATCGGTGTTGGCACCAACATTCGAGGGCGAGTCAATAAAAAAACAGCCTAACTTTTTTCTGGATGAGATCGATCTCTTCGTTTTCGATGTAATTGCCCTCTAGAATGATGCACTTGGACCAACGGTGTTCCAGTGCCATCAGCCCAGAACTGATGAAGCCAGGGTCCTTGTCTCTGACCCACTCCTCAACTGCCGCCACGACTTCTTTGTTGGACCGGAAATGACATCAATGGATATCCTTTTTCAAGTTTGGGAATAGGAAATAGTCACTAGGAGCTAAGTCCGGAGAATAGGCGGGATGCGGTATTAGCTCGTACCCATTCCGCTCAACAGCATTCATTGCAATTTTGCAAGTGTGGACTCTCGCAATGTCCTGTTGGAGCAGAATCCCTTTTGAGAGTTTACCTCGGCGTTTTTCACGGATCACGATTCTCAGTTAGTCGAGCAAATTTGCATAATACGCGCCTGTTATTGTACTTTTCTTTGCTAGAAAGACCAACATAATAACGCCTTGTGCATCCCAAAATACAGTTGCCATCACCTTGCCAGCAGAGGGTTGCGTTTTGAACTTCTTTGGCCTTGGAGACCCCGGCCCTACACCCTGGCGACTTTGAGCTTTATTCTCTGGCTCATAATAATGGACCCAGGTCTCATCTACAATCACCAGACGTGAAAGGAAATCATCTTCCTTTGACCTAAACCGCTTCAACAATGCGCTGTATACTGATGCTCTGGTTGCCATTTGCTCGTCGCTAAGGGATTTTGGGACCCAACGGGCTGTTAGCTTGTTCATACCCAAGCCATCATGTAAAGTTGTTGAAACGCTACTATGTGAAATGTGTAATGCATTCACTATTTCTTCCACCTTAATTCGCCTATCAGAGTACATCAGATCCCATACTTTGTTACACATTTCTTCATCGGTGGCATCAGATGGGCGTCCAGACCTGGTTTCGTCTTCTAAAGACTTTCTACTGCGTTTGAATTCCCCAACACAGAATTTAACGTGTGCATACGATGGTGCAGAAAACCCATAAACATTGGTCAACTCGCAATGTATTTCCTGACCTGTTTTCCTTTCAAATACATGTACCGAATTACAGCACGGTACACAACTTTTGACGAAAAGCTTACTTTTGCATTGCTAGCCATGTTTGACATTCAATATCTTATGAGTGAATGACACGATAAGAGTGCAATTTTGCCCTCAGGCCTAAAACATGTATTGAAACAAGGCATGAAAATCTTGGGTGTCTCGGTCAATTGGAAATGGGGTAAGCTGGTTACTTATTGACTTGCCCTCGTATTTTAGACACTGGATTATGCTGAGACTGTCTCGAAGAGACGACTTCATTATAACCCACATGCTGACCTAAACCAGACACTCGATACTGACGTGTGAGTAGGTGATTGTTAGGGCGCTAACTAGGCCATCTCTATGAGACGATTTGGTGAGAGCCCGAAATATGATCTAGACACTTTTAGAATAACACCAGAATCGATGTCAGTGTCGGTACGGATATATTTGAAATATTATAAAACCAAAATTAAATATTCCATAGTCATACTGTATACTTTCCACAGCTTAATTCCGTTACATGTTTCTGGTTATCACAGGGGTCGTCTTGATAGGACGAGCATGAGAAGTATAATAAATATATCTGAAGTTGAAAACCTATGCTAATCTTATCTGAATCCCTGAGATTACCTGAACATAAACACAAGAGTCATACGGTTTAAATGACTGAAGGACTATCCAAATTTTATATTATTTTTAACAATATTTAACAGATAACTTACTTGATGATTTTTCCAAAGAAAAGCGTAAATTTCGACAACAACAACAAAAAATATGAACTATACTGTTTGTGCCAACCAAAACCGTGTAGAAAACAGTAAAGTAAAGTGACACGACTCTGATTTTGCACGCTTTCCACGGAGAAGTTTTGACATCTTCTGTCAAAGTTCGGAAAACAAATTTATGAATGAGAAGTCGGCCATTTTATCAACATAGTAGTAATATTTAATTTCGTAAAACCATGGTATATAGTATCGTAGTATTAAAGATTGTTGTCGCTCTTATCGGTCTCTACTCTTTTTAATACCCCGCCACACAATAGTGGCGGGGTATTATGGTTTCACGTTGGTCGTCCGTGAGTCCGTCCGTCTGTCTGTCCGTCCTTCGTACGTCCGTCCGTCCGTTTTTTTTATTTTCCGGATGATAACTTTAGTAATTTCCACCAAACTTGGTATGCGCATTGATATTGTGGAGATCTGGTTTGGGATTGCTAATGGGCAAATTTCGTCAATGTTTGACGGAGTTATCTGCCCGAGACACGCCCATATTTTCGTTTCCGGATGATAACTTGAGTAAATAACAAGGGATTTTCACCAAACTTGCTATATGCATTGACATTAAGGAGGTCTGGTTTTGGATTGCTGATGGGCAAATTTCGTCAAATTTTTACGGAGTTATCTGCCCGAGACACGCCCATATTTTCGTTTCCGGATGATAACTTGAGTAAATAACAAGGGATTTGCATCAAACTTGCTATATGCATTGCCGTTAAGGAGATCTGGTTTGGGATTGCTAATGGGCAAATTTCGTCAAATTTTTACGGAGTTATTTGCCCGAGACACGCCCATATTTTCGTTTCCCGATGATATCTTAAGTAAATAACAAAGGATTTTAACCAAACTTGCTATATGTATTGACAGTAAGGAGATCAGGTTTGAAATGCTAATGGGCAAATTTCGTCAAATTTTTACGGAGTTATCTGCCCGAGACACGTCCATATTTTCTTTTCTGGATGATAACTTTAGTAAATAACAAGGCCTTTTAACCAAACTTGCTATATGCATTGATATTATCAAGATCCGCTTTAGGATTGTTATCTGTCCATTGATATTATCAAGATCTGATTTAGGATTGTTATTTGTCCCTCCGTCATTTTCTTTGCAGACATTTTCGCAACGATAACTTTAATACATAAACAAATAATTGCTATGGCGGGGTATTATGCTTACGGTGCTTTTATTTTATTATTCGATTCTCCTCTAGTCATTTAAGCTGCCAGAAAATTGTAAAATGGTTGTTATTGTATTGCCTCTTATGTTGTTATCATAAAATAACCTAATAGTATTGGATAAACCTGAAAACTTGAAAACTAATTTTGATCCCCTTAAACCCCACTTTTATATAGTAAAACTGGGGTTTACAGGGGTATTTTTCTTATTTCTGCACAAAAACATAGATTGTGGGTATTCGTTAGAACCGCCTCGCCGAGTCGGTTCTAACGAGTATTTACAATCTATGTTTTGAGCAGAACTATTAAAAAACCAGAGTTTTTTTTACCTGAAAATTTTCAGTTTTTGGAGGTGAAATTTTCTATATATTTGAATAGGCATGTTTTCGTAATGTGAAGTTGGTTTACTTAGTCATTTGACAGATAGAGATAAACTGTCAAGTATTTGGACTATAATAGAGATCGCACAGTTGTAAGTACCCTCATATACAAGAGACTCTTCATAACATAAATTGTGACTTTATGACTGAAACTTGCTAATTCGTCTGAATTAAAGTGGTCATTGAAAAGCCACTATAGATAAGTTTCTAAGATAGAGAATTAATTTTTTACGTGGCCTTGAGTAGTACAGACAGAAAGCTTCACACTCTTCCAGGAAGGATAGTACTCTGAGAGTGTATGGGGTACTATGAAGACTGGTGTACCATAAGGACCAAAATTGACAAACTGTAGTATGGTGTACCATAAGGAGCAAATCGGACAAGCTGCAGTAATGTGTGCTATAAGGTTCCAAACTTATAACCGCAGTATGGTGTACAATAAGGATAAAAATTTACAAACTTTTCTTACTTATATAAACTTCACTATATCATATTTGGTATAGATATATATTGTATATTTCAGTTGTATGCATAAAGTATGGCAGAGGTATTGTATGGTGTAAACAAACTTTACTGAATATACATCTACGGAGGATTTAATGTTGATTGGTGGAGTATTGTTAAGTGTTCCAAATACATTGATCAGATCCAAATAGTTTATTATATATATATATATATATATATATATATATATATATATATATATATATATATATATATATATATATATATATATATATATATATATATATGCGTAGCATATAGTGTCTCATAGCTCTTAAGTAGACCCTCTCATGTATGGAAGTTTTTTTTTTCATCCATTTATGCTTTCTTATGAGGTAAGATTCAAATAAAATGTTTGTTTTGTATTGTATTCTATGACAAACGTGATGGTATTATCCTGTCAAATAAAGCTAAGCAATGTTCAACCAAAGCCGTCGCATTTGTCACCATCTATAGTCTTAATAAATCAAATATCCACACCAAAAATAGTGCAAATACGGTCAAACCTCTTTATACCGACACTCGATACATATACAAAATTCGTTAAAATGATAATTTGACTGGCACGAAACCTTCGCTAAAGTTTATCATAATTTATGCAAGAACATCGTATTTAATACTTCAAGAAATACATGTTTTGAATACTTGTTATAAATGCCTCTGTGCGACGATTCTAGCAAATATCCAAACTATAATGTTGTTTGAGGTAATAAGAATACAATAATGAATTTCTTACATATCATTCAACTCATTAAAGTATCTATACAACAGCAAATTCAATTAAATGACGAGGTGATTCTAACGGGTACCCATAATCTATATTTTGAGCAGAAATATGAAAAATATCAGAATTTTTATCTGAAAACTTTCAGTTTTTGGAGGTGAAATTTTCAATATATTTGAATAGGCGTGTTTTCGTAATGGGATGTTTCGCTATCCACAGATAGTCCAGTTTATTTATACCATCTCGTGAGAAAACGTGTCTATAGATAAATATTTACTGCCCCTGTGGAAACCAGTCTGGACATGTACACACCACATTACGAAAACAAGCCTATTCAGATAAACTGAAAAATTTTATCACCAAAAAATAAAAAATAATCAGGTAAAAACTCTGATATTTTTCTTATTTCTGCTCAAAACATAGATTGTGGGTACTCGTTAGAACCGCCTCGGCGAGGCGGTTCTAACGAGTACCACAATCTATGTTTTTGAGCAGAAAAAATAAAAAATAATGTATACCCCTGTAAACTCCAGTTTTACTGTATAAAAGTGGGGTTTAAGGGGGTCAACATTATACAGGCATGTTTTCGTGATGACTTTTTAAAGATTAATAGGTCCAAAGACTGCCTTCGAAAACAGTGGTCAGATTTTCCACATGATTTGTGTCATAATGATAGATTTGCCATAGAACTTCAATGTATAATACGATACAGTTTATTCATAGTGTAGATTATGATGTTGAGATTTATACCTTTGGAGCCATTTCATTTGGACGGATATCAGAATCTCTCGTTACTCTTGATAGAAATGACTTTTACAGGGCTGCTTATATCCCTCCTCACCTAACAGCGGTTTCAGAGGTACTCGATTTTCTAACACATCAGAAATAGCTGAATGAGTCAAAGGGATTGATGGAGTGCGGGGAAACTTTTTACGGTACCAATCGACACTTAACACCAGCTGGAGTATGAAATCTAAAATATGGCGTTTGAAACAAAGAGCACCGAGTTTTCATTCTTTAATCTGTTCCTTGTTTCCAAAGCAGACTTTAGGTTGTGTACAGAACCGAGTTCGGCGGTATGGCTATGCCATATTTACCATTACATTCCATCATTGACCGTGAAATCTTAATAATGTCTTATTTTTAGTAGGTCAAAATTTAAAAAAGTGTCGCGTCATATAACCTAGACATGGTAATAAAGACCTTATGGAACTTTGTCCATTCAGTTCATGTTATGCTCGTCTAAGCTTTCAAAAGAAAAACACAATAACTTTGAAAGACTTTCTTAAATCTAATACATAGTGAGCATTCATGAAGACCCTCTGTATGAAATTGGTTCACTATTTTTTCTTAAGGACATTCGAACGAATCAAATAAGACGTTTGTCAGATTTCTGATTAGTAAGAAACTCGCATATATGTCAAGTCTATAGTTCGACAGATCTATTATCTCATTCCTCGGTGCCTTATTTATCCTAAGTGCTCTGACAATCAGGCCTGGGCAAACAGTATAGACCCAGATCAGACGCCGCGGGATCAGGGTCTACATTGTTTGTCATTCGTTTACTTTTTTGTATACGCATCAACAGGTTGTAAGTCGAACGTTTTCAAATTACATATCTAATATGGTATAGGAGACACAATGTCTAGATATGTAGGGTAAATCCGGTATCCGATTTGATTACTCTCGATGCCAAACGCACTACTGTGTTTTGACGATATCATATGAGTGGCATCAAACCAAATGGCGTCTTTGAGCGTAAGCGACATAAATAGACTGTTGTCAATCCTTAGTCTCATTAAGGCCTTTATCCTCGATGCTATATTCTACAGTGTCCAATGATTATGTAACAGGACAACAAAGACCTTGATAAGACGGCGTAGATTCACAGACTGGTCTTGGCGTTTGCTGTCCCAGTATGTACCAGTATGACATGAAAGTACCTTTTAGCTTAGCGAGGTTCAAACTCAGTATGTTGGAACTCAGAATATTAATACTGGAACGCGGTCATTTTTAAAAAGAACTCTAAAGTGCACTAATTCAACATCAATCTGATATTATGAATATACATGTACTATACATATTTAGATCAGATAGCAGAAGAAGCACAAGGCGTACTTATAGGGCGAAGAAGTGGTTAACACTTGTAGCAGAATACCTAGTCCACTTCTGTAGTTCAAAGAGGAATGACCCGAGGTTATAAAACTTCAGGCTAATAAATCTCAAATAACTAAGAATTGCAAGTTTTTTCTTGTTAATCATCTGAACTGAGTATGAATATTTCTCTGCTAATTAATATGAAAATGCCAACTTTTGTTGGCATTTTCATATTTATTAACAAAGAAAATTTCATGCTCAGCTGATGAAAAAAACAACAAAAAAAAAAACAAAAAAAAAACAAAAAACAAAAAAAACAACAACAACAAAAAAACAAACAAACAAAAAAAACAACGTTTTATAACCTGGAGACCAGAATAAAGTAGAAGTACAAAAATGCATTGTCACGACTGATATACTAAATTTCAAACGTATATTTCATAATAGCTATTAAAATCAAAGGCAGCAAAACCAAAACTTAGGTCACAACATACAGCTGGTAATGAATTATCTAAATACAGCCAGCTAAGGTCAAGCTGCTCGAGCTACTGCGTCCACCCTGAGTATTCAGATATATAGGCAACAAAAAAACGCCAGATCAGACATCGGATAAGGTGACATTGCATCAAGGTCTACACGTTAATTGCCATTCATCTGGCAGTTTTAAAGACCAGTGACAGTTAGTTAAAGGGACTTGTTCAAATTGAAGGACCAAATAATGATACGGTATTAAGGTTTCCAAATATGTATAGTAATTAAGGACGTTTCTACCACATTCATGGACCTTATTACGGACTAATGCACGTCATAATAAGTTTGGAAAAGGGGAGTTATCCTTGCAAGTTAGAAACGAGAAAGATATCTACAGACACAGAGTACTTGCAGTAGTAATACTGCCACTGGTAGATGGTTTCAACAGAAAAAAACAACAACAAAAAAAAAACACCAAAAAACAAAAACACCATTGTATTGAACGCTGGCTGTACATAGCCTCTTCAAAAATAAATCCGTAACTTATAAATGTATTTACGGATTAAGGCGATGTTATGTTATTCACATATTCTACAAATAATAATACTAATACTAGTACTACTACTACTACTACTTATATTTTATTAAGCAAATACGGTAGAAATATTAAGACATTACATTAACAACAACATGTACTCCCATACACCCCCATTATACAGTGAAAAAGGTGATTATAGGGTCTATATTATTATAGAGGTTCTACGAAAATGTCAGTATAAATGTGCCAATAGCTGCGCAATTTCATAAACATTACCATCAACATTGTTGCTTGCACAGCTAATTCGGAAGTAATTTGAAGTCATTAATAGCAATAATTATTGATAGTTTATGTTTGATTTCATCAGTTATCAAAGCATATTTTCTTTCTCTTGGATTGGAAAAAAGGCATTTGGTACATTACGTGCAAAGAGACATTCCGCGCAACCTCTAGTTTATATATAAAATATTAGAGTACTACTAATACTACTACTACTACTAATAATAATACGGAATCGTCCGAGTACCACTACTCCGGGAGTCTGCTAGTCTCACACGGAAGAAATTCTTTCCTTTCAGAACAGACAGTTTTCAGAAGATGATTAGTAGGCAGGATAGAAAACAGGAGGTCACAAACTTTATATCCCTGTGACAAAATGGTAAAAGATGTTCCAAGTGTGTCTAGTGTAAGTAAATTCAATGATGTACGCTATGAAAATATATGTAGAATGTAGGCTACAGTAATCTTAGCAACCGTGTGCTTTCTTAAATGTTATCAACACATTTTTGTTATATGACTGCCAGCTTAGGCCTTCTCTGACTGACTGAAACTGACTGTAACAGGCTTTTACAAACCCTGATGGTAGCTAAAATTAGCTGCTGTTTGTTAAAAATAGCCAGGACTGGTCATCATCACTTTTGTTACTACTGCCAGACAACTAAAAATAGTCATATAACAAATAGCCTGGCTAAGGTCAAGGACCGGTCAACATCACTTTTGTTACTGCTGCCAGACAGCTAAAGATATTCTTATAATAAATTAATTGATGCATTCTATTGATGTTAACATCAGGAATTGTCAACCCTAGAAAGCGATGTTCACCGAGACGATTGGTGTTCACCTCGGCTTCGATTTGGTGAACATCACTCCCTCGAGTTGACATTAAATATGGCATATATGCTAATATTTTTGCTGAAAAAATGTGAGTAGCTTTTGCATTTTGCAAAAGCTACTCACATTTTCAGCACAAATACCTGTAAATTAGATATTGTACTTTAGAGCAGTTTTGACCACTTACGAGTTCGTTAAGCTAACGACACCTTGGACAACTGGGCCCAGATGTATACCTGTAGTACATTTTTCGCACCTGTCTGATATTCACTGAGTGTCGTGTTGAAGTTTCTACATATTTTACCTATAAATTTTAAGTCACAATTGTGGTATGGGTTTCCGTACTCGATTCCACAGGTGTTTTCCTTTTCTACTTTGTCTTTGGGATAGACTAAGGTTTCCTCAGTGTGTGATGTGGGCGCATATATGCTGATAGATCATATTACTTCATTTCTCTGGCTACGCTTTCATATAAGCCTTCGACATAAGGTATAACCACTAAGCCTTTGTCTCCCTGGTACAAAATGACGTTTGTGTACCGTCAAAAACAAGTTTAGTGGTAGGCAGTCCAAGTCCCTAGGTCATGGTAACCGTCTACTGATGGTTCTGAATGAGAACCGAATTTGTCACAGTAAGTGAAATTTAAAAGAATTCTTTGGATTAATGTGATATTCTATCTGATGAACCTGTTCAGTGAATGGTATGATTTCATTTTACTAGTTCATGATGTTTGCCTCTAGAATTCAAGTTTGCGTAACAGACATGTGAGTTGCAACATTTCAAAAACCGCCTTTGTGTCATATACTTACAACAAAGAACTACCATATCCCTAGTGTCTGCGAAGTCTTATCGGGGTCGTTTCTGTGTCTCCCCCGCTGGCTACACGTGATGTAAAGTACATTTTCATAGGTGAGGTTTTGTAAATACAGATAAGCGGGCTAAAAATAAGCCATCTTATCAGGATCTACTGTTTAACAGCCAAACAGACGATTCACACTCTTTAACACTCTTTTTCCTTAGTGCGATCTTCTTTGAAGCAAGAGCTGAATCAGCAATTAAGAGTGCAAGTAGTGTCACATGAAGCAAAACAAGATATCATTCTTATCGTATTTAGACGCCTCAAAATCCGTACCATATTTGTTTTAAAATTTGAAAAAGTACAATTCACTCCCCGATGTTGTGTCTAAAAATTGCTGGCTGGCTGGCAAACAGAGTAGCTCCTGATGAGACGCCGCGTTCTAGGTCTATACTATTTGCTAAGGCCTGTCTGTCTGAATACATACGGTAAACGCGGTAACCTAAGTATACAGACAGATATAGTGAGTGAAAACAGTATAGACCCAGATCAAAACCGTAGAAGGCGGTGTCTGATCTGTGTATATACTGTTTCGCACCCATGCAACAGTTTTTAGACATATCAACATGTAATAAAATGGATTTTTTCTTCAAATTTTAGAACAAGTGTGGTATGGAGTTAAGTAGACCAAATACTTAGGGTTAATATGGTCAAACAGCTTTTAGATAAGATATGTTGATAAACAAGATCTCTGGGACTTGGAAGAGAGTATTCCAACAGTGAAATTCGGGATCAGCATGATCAAGGCACAGTGCCTTGATCATGCTGATCCCGATTTTTACTGTTGGAATACGTCTGAGAGCCACTCTTCAAGTCCCAGAGTTTACACTGTGCCTTGATCATGCTGATCCCGATTTTTACTGTTGGAATACGTCTGAGAGCCACTCTTCAAGTCCCAGAGTTTACACTGTGCCTTGATCATGTTGATCCCGAATTTTATTGTTGGAATACATCTGAGAGCCACTCTTCAAGTCCCAGAGTTTACACTGTGCCTTGATCATGCTGATCCCGATTTTTACTGTTGGGATACGTCTGAGAGCCACTCTTCAAGTCCCAGAGTTTACACTGTGGCTTGATCATGCTGATCCCGATTTTTACTGTTGGAATACGTCTGAGAGCCACTCTTCAAGTCCCAGAGTTTACACAGTGCCTTGATCATGCTGGTCCCGATTTTTACTGTTGGAATACGTCTGAGAGCCACTCTTCAAGTCCCAGAGTTTACACTGTGCCTTGATCATGCTGATCCCGATTTTTATTGTTGGAATACATCTGAGAGCCACTCTTCAAGTCCCAGAGTTTACACTGTGCCTTGATCATGCTGATCCCGATTTTTATTGTTGGGATACGTCTGAGAGCCACTCTTCAAGTCCCAGAGTTTACACTGTGCCTTGATCATGCTGATCCCGATTTTTACTGTTGGAATACGTCTGAGAGCCACTCTTCAAGTCCCAGAGTTTACACTGTGCCTTGATCATGCTGATCCCGATTTTTATTGTTGGAATACGTCTGAGAGCCACTCTTCAAGTCCCAGAGTTTACACTGTGCCTTGATCATGCTGATCCCGATTTTTACTGTTGGGATACGTCTGAGAGCCACTCTTCAAGTCCCAGAGTTTACACTGTGGCTTGATCATGCTGATCCCGATTTTTACTGTTGGAATACGTCTGAGAGCCACTCTTCAAGTCCCAGAGTTTACACTGTGTCTTGATCATGCTGATCCCGATTTTTACTGTTGGAATACGTCTGAGAGCCACTCTTCAAGTCCCAGAGTTTACACTGTGCCTTGATCATGCTGATCCCGATTTTTACTGTTGGAATACGTCTGAGAGCCACTCTTCAAGTCCCAGAGTTTACACTGTGGCTTGATCATGCTGATCCCGAGTTCTGCTGTTGGAATACGTCTGAGAGCCACTCTTCAAGACCCAGAGTTTGGAGAAGTCGGAAGCAGATTGGAAGTATATACGTTTGATCTGTGTACTCGCTGTACGCACGAGATCCTTTTGTAGACATTGGGCCTCTTTTTTATGACAAGGTGCAGAGGAAAATCCAAGGACACCTGAGAGACAAAGGTCTTTAACAGATATACGTACAACGAAGGTTCAGATCAGCCTGCATTTTCTTACAATCCATCATTTTCCGCTTAGATATTTTATTGGCTGTCATAGAATAAAGCCGCTAGCAGAGTGCGATGTCTGATCCGCGCCTTCGCTATTCAATCACCTTACACACAGTGCTTTTCTCATCAGGCAAATACAAGACGACTATCCCTAGCCATGACAAACTCATAACGACCTTTCACGCTACCTGAAGCTATTGAATTCAGCGAAAACACAAATAAATAAATGTTTTAGACGTGTGTGGGAAGTAACTGAATGAGTAAGGATATAACGAAGATATATTTACACGAAAGGCAGAATTGAATGAAATAGTTCCCGTTGCATTACTGTGTTTGCACATAAATAGACGGAAGGCGAAAGGAGTGACTCTTTCGAATTTTAATGGGACAAAGCGGAATACCATACCATTACATACCATGCAATACAATGCAATGCAATGCAATGCAATACAATACAATACAATACAGTCCAATACAATACAATACAATACAATAATACGAAGTTCATTAACAGTCAGGTGGTATATAATGGCATCAGCTACATTTAGCTATATAACAGACCTTCTAAAAAGTAGGTTACCCTGACATATGTGAGCATGCACATATATAATAACCTTGAATTATGTGGCAATATTATATAAGAATGAACAAATAATATGTCTTGGGGCTGAGGTGAGGTCATAGTCCATTTTCTAAGCACTGACCTATAGTATTGCATACTTACCTTGTCTCACGTGATGATAATAGATGCCTAGTATAGACACTATAGCCTCTTAGAGATCTGAGATGTAGATGTGGTCATTTGTTGGGTCAGAGGGACCTATATACATACAACCTAGATTTATGTGAGAAACTTTATTATAGTGATTAATTTGAATTTTATGTTTTCGCTTTGACTGAGTTGGTAGCCATTACGCGAACCGAAATTTTATGTATTTCTGTATCAAGAGTAGCGTCGGGACCCAGGGTGAAGCTGGCCGGCTGTAAAAGTACTTTAAGCAGCCCCTCTACCCACCCCAGTGGTTTATTCTACTGACCGTCCTAAGGCGGTGGTCCCGGTGTTAGTATTACTCTTTGTTGCTTTTTGGTTAATTTTACGAGGCGATTTGTTTTAAGTCTTGTCTTGTGTTATTTTATTATTGTGTTTTTTCAGTCCTTTGAGCATTGCGATTACCTTTCTTGGGGAAGAAAGAGCTAATCTTAGTGCTTTCCATACATTTGTGCGATTTGCGCTTGTTTGGTTTTGTCTGTTTCCTCTTCCTCTTGGTGTCTGGGAAGGGCTGCAGCTTGTCATTGTGGCACTCCCTTGACTTTTCTCTTATTAATTCCTTTTTTAGTGCAAACTCCAACCTCACAGCAGGTCTTGGAACTCATATATTATAACATAGCATAATTATAGTTTGTATAAGTCGAAGTCAGTTAACCTTAAATCAAAGATCACCAGGAAAGTACCTGCAGCAATGCAGCGATATTATAGTACAATCAGAACTTCAAAATTAACCTCTTACCAGAAGTTAAGATGACAAATTCTTGACGTTCGTCCGCCTTGGCTCGTACAAGTCAAGAACAAAAATGGTTTATGATACTGCTGAAAATCTCATAGACATGAATCTTGGTTTGAAGTTGTTACAGTTTCCTCCCACCAATAGAATCTCAGAAACTACTTCTCGTAAAACTTAACCTATGGCTATGGAGACTAAATTTCAATTAATCGTGACATATAGACCAGGATCACAGAAGGACATGTTGATGATGTAGTACTTTTAGCTAAGAAGTCTAAGCCTAATGTGATATGTTTAACTTGGGCTTAACAGGTACGTGGTACCACAAATTTAAAAAGCACATTCGCACGTATGCACCATGTTAGGACTGTGACGTTACTGGGTATCTTCACTTATAATTTCGGTGCGATGTTGTGAATGTTTGGGCGGGGATAAAAATAAAACGTATAAAACAAGATAGAAAAGTGAGTTTTATAATGTCAGGAAAAGACAATTTAACACACATTTCCCGAAAGTTTGTCTATTCATTAATCGACCAGATATGCTATTGATTATTCTGCTTGTTGCGTGAGCACATTACGAAAACACGCCTATTCAAATATATTGAAAATTTCACCACCAAAAACTGAAAGTTTTAAGATAACAATTCGCCGAGGCGGTTCTAACGGATACCCACACTCTATGTTTATTGAGCAGAAATAAGAAAACAATTATGTATATCCCTGGAAACCCCAGTTTTACTATATAAAAGTAGGGTTTAAGAGGTCAAATTTATATAGGTATGTTTTCGTGATGATTATCATATTAAGCTAATAAAAAGCTATTAAAACGCAGTTGTCTGGTTTATATATCATTGTAGACAGATCCGATGCAAACTAGACTCAGGGAAGAAAATGCAAATGTATAATACAAGGACAACCGAACTTATTGGAATGACGATACTTATAACATCAACGAGGTATCTAAGCAAAGGTCTTCGAGCGGAGGCTAGTCTTTGACACATTAACCCTTTCAACCCTGCTTTCTGAAATAGACTCTTCCATCTGCGAATTTGGACCCATCCGATGTTGCAAATAGGGGTTTGGTCCCGATGTTAGTCTTACTCTTTGTTGCGTTGTGGGTTATTCTACGAGGCGCTTTATTTTAAGTCTTGCCTTGTGTTATTTTGTTCTTGTGTTTTTCAGTCCTTTTAGCATTGCGATTACCCCGCTTGGGGAAAAGAGAGGTAATCTTAGTGATTTGCATACGTTTGTTCGATTTGCGCTTGTTTGGTACTGTCTGTTTCCTCTTAATCTGGATGTCTGGGAAGGGCTGCGGCTTGTGATTGTGGCACTCCATGGACTTTTCTCTTACCTGTTTTTTTTTTCAGTCTAAAATCAATAGCAGAATGGCAAAAAGAGTAGAGCCTGATGGGACAGACAGCTAGTTACCGTTTCATCTGGATCTGCACTGTTTGCAAAGGTATCTATGTTGGTCTGCCGGAATGAAAAGGTTATCAGAGAATGGACACACTTTAAGGGCAGATTACTCTGTCAAAATTGTTTTGTCCTCCCCGTAAAGGGGTCTTCTCTGTAAGCAAAACATTTCATTACGAAAACATGCCTATTCAAATATACTGAAAATTTTAGCACAAAAAAAATGCAAAATTTTACATAAAAAATTCTGATATTTTTCATATTTCTGTTCAAAACATAGATTGTAGGTACTCGTTAGAACCACCTCGACGAGGCGGTTCTAACGAGTACCCATAATCTATGTTTTTTAGCAGAAATAAGAAAAATAATATATACCCCTGTAAATCCAAATTTTACTATATAAAAGTGGAGTTTAAGGGGGTCAACATTATATAGGCATGTTTTCGTGATGTGCTTCCAGAGGAAGCAATTTCTTTCCTTTTAACGTATACCCCTTTAGAAAAGCGACATGACATTAAGTGAATCAAACAGATAAATATCAGTGAAACGACACAAGCAATGCCCCGATAATATAGCACAGCTTCCGCGAGGTTCTAAAAGAAAGAGCCAAAACAAACGACACAAATTACAAAAACACTCCTATTCAAATATATAGAAAATTTCACCTCCAAAAACTGAAAATTTTCAGATAACAAAACAACTCTGATTTTTTTCATACTTCTGCTCAAAACAAAAATTGTGGGGACTCGTTAGATCCGCCTTTGCTAGGCGGTTCTAAGGATTACCCACAATCTATGTTTTGAGCAGAAATATGAAAATGTCAGAAGTTTCTTAACTGAAAATTTTCAGTTTTTGGTGGTAAAATTTTCAGTATATTTGAATAGGCATGTTTTCGTAATGTTTTGCTTTTTTGGCTGTCCAAAATGTGCCCAGAGAAGATTCTGATCAGACTGCGTGAATGCGCAGGCTGGTCTGAATCTTCGCTGGTCACATTTCCAAAAGTTCGTTTTCTGACGTTGCGGTTGATAAATCAGTTGACCAGACAGCAATTTTATACATTCATTACGAAAACACACCTATTCCACAATCTCTGTTTTCGAGCAAAATTAAGAAAAAAAATAATGTATACACCTGTAAATACCAATTTTACTACATAAAAGTGGGTTTTAAGGGGTCAACATTATATAGGTATGTTTTCGAGATGAAATTTTCAACACACGAACAATGAAGTACTGCAACAGCGGAACCGATATTGAACGGTCAGAAAAAAAAAAACAAAAAAACTTATGATATTTAAAATCGGTTTTTACATGTGCGAAACTGTACCCTTATCCCCTGATGCAGCTCCCAGCACTATCACAATCACGCGATTTGTCGACCTTGTCTGTAATTTTGTAAATGTGAAATATCATTCAAGAGTATCCAATCCCTTTAATGCTTAAGAAAATCTTGGATTAAAACCATTTGTGCAAGGAAGAAACACCGCTATCCGTAACCGTTCAATGCCCTGTGTCCCATAAAAGGAACATCAGCAAAAAAAGTAGACCCAGATCAGACGCTATTGAATGCGGCGACTGATCTGGGTCTACATTAAATACATGTCTGTCTATAAATCATGTTGATTATAAAAACAATAAATAGGCATCCCCCTTGTTGGAAATGAAACCGTCTAAAGATTTTAGGTAGATGGGTCCACTCGGCATAAATAGGTAAATGCAGTCATCGTGTTTAGCCAAGTAAGTATTCGATCTTAGAAAACTAGGCAAACAGTGTAGATCTAGAGCAGACACTACCGAACACAGCGTCTGATCAGTGTTTGCAACTTACTAGCAATATTTTAGATAAAGCCACATGTAGTGAGACGGGCTTGTTCACATTGTAGGAGAAGAATGATAAGAATGCATATGAATACTCAGGTCAATATAGATGGAAGCTCTTTAAGGGGACGTGAAACAGTCAGTAGATTTACCGCCGTTTTCTCCAAGGGAGATCAAATTTTGACTTCCTGCTTGCTTTACTGCGCGTTAGTCCCCTTCAGAAAATGCTCTACGCTAAAAGAAAACAATTTGCTCCTTTTAGAGTTTTTAGAAGGGGCCAAATTCAAGAAGGACAGAGTAACCTACCTTAAAAGGTGTGTCAATTCGCCTCATTTCCCCTTATGTTTCAGAAAACTAAATGTCAGACTGGTAATCAGGAGGTTGCGGGTGCGACCCTCGCCGCGTCGGAAACATTCTGTCGTGGAATGTGATCATGAAGTACTCTCTACGGTCATTCCCCCTTCTGCTGATTCAAAAAAGGCAGTTGTCAGTTTCTGGCAAAAGAATGTGCACTATACTGGTTAACCGCTCAGAGGACTGAGCCTGCCGAGTGAAAGTGTGGTTAGGTAAACTGACCACGCTCTACATGACGCCATTTGGTGAAATGGGCCGTAAAACCTCAACATAAAACAAGATAAAGGAACAAAATGTCTGTTGATCAGTCACGTAGACATTAATCTTTGATATGCAAATTATGACGTCCTTGTCATAGAAAAGCACTTAAAGAGCGGAAAACAAATGCGTTTTAGGTTACACAAACAGATATGCAAATAGTTCTACATTCATGACGTGCTTACTCCAAACATATAGGCACTTTTGCTGTACAAGCAGAAAAGAACGGAATATTTTTCGTCACCCGATTAAAGACTTTTTCAGGTAAATATAAGTTTATGATTCAATACACAGTTTGATCTTGAATTTCACTACTTCCTGCCCAGCTAGCACTTTTGAAATAACGCCTATTTAAATATATTGAAAATTTCACCATCAAAATCTAGAAGTTTTCAGATAAAAATTCTGATATTTTTTATATTTCTGCCGAGGCGGTTCTAAAGAGTACCACAATTTATGTTTTTGAGAAGAAATAAGAAAAATAATGTATACTCCTGTAAACCCCAGTTTTAATGAATAAAAGTGGGGTTTAAGGGGGTCAAAATTATATAGGTATGTTTTCATGATGTCTATCTAGACAAAATATCTTTTTTCAAATGTTTGGATAAGTACGGTGAGGTTTTAAGGTGTGCGGATACTTAAATATTGTATTTCGGAAGTGCATATATTCAAATAGCAATAAACCCAGGAGAAGCATTTAATGTTATTTTAAGGGGAATGAATACATCCTCGGGAATCATTTCTGTCAAAATGGTTTGCCTCTGTTCCGGAAAGTCCCCAAAAGGACACTTGGCAATGCATGTTGTAGTCCTTCTTCTTCTTGATTTTATGCTTTTGTTGGAGTGCTACTCTGTGATATCGTTTCGTGTCATTCTAAACTATTCAGTGTGTTTTGGAGGGCCATGCATCACGAAAACATAGCTATATAATTTTGACCCCATTCAACCCCAATTTTATATAGTAAAACTGGAGTTTACAGGGGTATACATTATTGTTCTTCTTTCTGCTCAAAAACATCTACTTGTGGGAACTCTTTAGAACCGCCTCTATGTGTTGAGCAGAAATATGAAAAAAATATCAGAGTTTTTTTTATCACAAAATTTTCAGGTTTTGGAGGTGAATTTTTCTATATATCTGAATAGGCGTGTTTTCGTAATGTTTCGTGAAAGACAGCTTTCATGGATATCATTTACTATAAAATGAGATAATCCTATTAATGTCGTGATCATATGGCTAGACGTCTTCCGAAGGCAACTGTTCAGATTTTTGTTTGTCTTCGCTGCACGATATGACCATAATTGTGATAACCTTGGTCAAATAATTGGACCGAATATGAACCCACTGGCCATGTGGCTGGACTACATCTTCGCTCTACGAATATACACTATTCATTACATGACTGAGTGTCTGGATGTACTCGTATCTTGATTAAGTGTCTGCACTGAATCCTCGTTGTCCGCATACAGCTACCTGAACTATATCATCACTATATGCATATCAAACACTCCATCACGAAAACACGCCTATATAGTTTTGACCCCCTTAAACCCCACTTTTATACAGTAAAACTGGGGTTTACAGGGGTAAACATTAATTTTCTTATTTCCGCTCAAAACAGAGATTGTGGGTACTCGTTAGATCCGCCTCGGCGAAGCGGTTCTAACGAGTACCAACACTCTATGTTTAAAAAAAGAGATTGTGGGTACTCGTTAGAACCGCATCGGCGAGGCAGTTCTAACGAGTATCCACAATATATGTTTTGAGCAGAAATATGAAAACTACCAGATCTTTTCATCTGAAAGTTTTTCAATTTTTGGTGGAAAAAAATTCAGTATATTTGAATAGACATGTTTTCGTAATGCATATCTCTGTCATGTGTCTGAACTGGATCTTCGTTGTTCGTACATAAAGTTATATGAGTCACGTGGCTGGAGGGTAACTGTCCAATTTTAAAATGAATATACTAACACTGTATCACGATCTTGGGACTGGGCTGGAGTTTCGTTGTACGCATGTCAAACTGCTGGTTTCTTTATCCAGTTGTTGTGCATGTATTTGATCTTTGTTGTACTTGCATTATAGACCTGTGAGTGGGCAGCATTTTTAATCACGCATCTTACAATTTCATAGTATCTTGAGTGTGTGGCAGTAATGGATCTCTTTTATCCTTTTTACTGACTGAACTAGTTCATCACTGTATGCACATTAAACTATTCGTATATTGGTTTTATGGCTTGATTAGATTACCCAGTCAGCATTCTACGTAAATCTATATCGGGCCGTCATCGGCCCGTCAGGGTAGCTGACGGGCCGATGACGGCCCGATGTAGATTTACGTAGAATGCTAGCTGGGTTAGATCTTTGCTATATGAATCTAGTCGTATTTTGGTCGTGTAGCTGGATTGGATCTCTTCTGTATGCATATAAAATACGTGAAGATACCAAGGAAATGCTACAAATCACGAGGCATCAAATAAAAAGATGGAGAGCAAATGATGACAATGCAAGCGCCACGTAAGAAACCACCGATGCAAAACAAAGAATAATTTGCAACAGAACAACCGGAACGGTCAGCAGACAAACTAGTCGTATTTTGGTCTTGATACTGGAACTGGGTGTTTGCCGTACGTATATGATTCTAGTAGTATTGTGGTCTTGTAGTCTAGACTGGGTTTTGGTTGTACGTATAGGAATCCAGTCGTATTTTGGTCGAGGCTGGACTGGGTCTTCGTTGTAATCATATAATTTTAATCATTTCGTAGTCTTCTGGCTTGACAGGATTTGTATTCTACATACGCATATAAAACTAGTCGGTGTGGTTTGACCAGATATTTGATGTACGCACATGGCAATGCTTGTATGTTGTCCCGACTTATCTTCGTTGTAGATACCTGGCAATGGCTATATCCCAGTCGGAGTGAATCCTCGCTGTGCGCGCGCATCCCAGTACTGGTGTCCTGCTCGGCCTGAATCTTTGCTGTATGCTGATGACAATGTTTACGCCTTGTCCCGTGGCTGGACTGTGTCTCAACTGTACAAATAGCACAGTACTCATATCTAGGTCGGACTTGATATTTGCATTATGTTTACGACAATGTTCATGTATTGGTTCTATGGCTGGAATGTTTCTTAGCTGTACTTATATGACAATACTCATATCTTGGTCGGACCGGATCTTTGCGGTATGGTTATGACAATGCTCATACCTTGATCTTGTAGAGGAATGTCTTAGCTGTACTAATATGACAATACTTATATCTGGTCGGACTGGATATGTGCGTTATGCTTATGACAATGTTCATGTATTGGTTCTGTGGCTGTAATGTGTCTTAGTTGTACTAATATGACAATACTCATATCTGGGTCGGACGGGATCGTTGAGGTATGCTTATGATTGGTCCCGTGGCTGGAATGTGTCTTAGCTGTGCTAATATGACAATATTCATATCTTTGTCAGGTGATCCTTGTGGTATGCTTATGACAATGCTCATGTATTGGTTCTGTTGTTGGACTGTATCTTAGTTGTACAAATATGACACTACTCATATCTCGGTCGGACTGGATATTTGCAGTATGCTTTAATGACAATGCTCATGTATTGGTAATGTGGCTGGAATGTGTCTTAGCTGTACTAATATAACATTATTCATATCTGGGACGGACGGGATATTTGCGGTATGATTATGACAATGTTCATGTCTTGGTTCTGTTGTTGGAAGGTGTCATAGCTGTACAAATATGACACTATTCATACCATGCATTACGAAAACACGCCTATTCAAATATATAGAAAATTTCACCTCGAAAAACTGAAAAAAAAAATCAGATAAGAAACTCTGATATTTTTCATATTTCTGCTCAAAACATAGATTGTGGGTACTGGTTAGAACCGCCTCGGCGAGGCGGTTCTAACGAGTACCCACAATCAATGTTTTTGAGCAGAAAAAGAAAAATAATGTATACCCCTGTGAACCCCAGTTTTACTATATGAATGTGGGGTTTAAGGGGCTCAAAATTATATAGGCATGTTTTCGTGATGATCTCGATATAGTCTGTTATTCTTGAAACTGACATTTCTGTTATACAAGGAGAGATAATGATACCTAGGACAGAGCGTTTAAAAGTCGGGTCAGATGTTTATGGCTGTTTATACTGTTTTCAGCTGAGACATTTACATGGCAAGTGCTAAGTTTAATATTGTAATATTCCATCTTGCTATTGAATTAAACCCGATCATTTGCATATGTTCCAATCGTTTCGTTTTACTATAAAAACCGCTGCCTGTGCCTTCCAAATGTTACAGTATCTTATTGCTATTAGAAATTTAAATGTCGATTTGGTTTACGTGTCCTGTTTCGTAAAGTTATTAGATCGTGCAGTAAAAAAGTACTATATAGTCTTAAGGCAAGACACACAGAACTTATTATAAAATGCACTGCATTCTTCGTGTGGCGATGAGAATCTATACAGTGATTTGAAGAACCTGAAGCGCCGTTGCAATGGAACGAGAAGATAATCATGGTATTCTCGACTGGTTAATACCGTATTCTACTTAATTACCGCACATACCCCTATAAGCGCACATTCAAGCATTTCCGTCCCAGATAGCATTCTTTATAAATCTACGAGGGTGAGTCAATCAGTAACCAGCCTATCCCATTTCCAATGGACGAGACGGTCACGATTTTCATGCTTTGTTTCAATATATGTTATATACATGAGTACAAAATTGCACACGTATCGAGTCATTCTTTAATAAGGTATTGAATGTCAAACATGGCTAGTGATGCAAAGGTATGCTTTTCATCTAAAGTTGACTAACGTGCTGTAATTGGGTACTTGTATTTAAAAGGTAAAGCAGGCAAGGAAATACACGGCGAGTTAGCCGATGTTTATGGGTCTTCTGCACCATCTTATGCTCAGGTTAAATTCTGGGTAGGGGAATTCAAACGCGGTAGAACGTCTTTAGAAGATGAAGGTAGGTCTGGACGCCCACTGGATGCCACCGACGAAGAAATGTGTAAGAAAGTTTGGGATCTGGTATACTCTGATAGGCGAATTCAGGTGGAAGAAATAGCGCAGGCATTAGGCATTTCACATGGTAGCGTCTCAACAATCTTACATGATCGTTTAGGTATGCGCAAGCTAACAGCCCGTTGGGTCCCCAAATCCCTTAGCGATGAGCAAATGGCAACCAGAGCATCAGTATGCAGCGCCTTGTTGAAGCGTTTTAGGTCAAAATATGATTTTCTTTTGCGTCTGGTGACTGTAGATGAGACTTAGGTTCATTATTATGAGCCAGAGAATAAAGCTCAGAGTCGTCCGTGGGTAGGGCCTGGGTCCCCGAGGCCAAAGAAGTTCAAGACACAACCATCTACTGGCAAGGTGATGGCCACAGTATTTTGGGACGCAAAAGGCGTTATTATGTTGGACTTTTTACCCAAGAGAAGTACTATAACTGGAGTGTACTATGCAAACTTGTTAGACCAGCTGAGAACCGCCATCCGTGAAAAACGCCGAGGTAAACTCTCTAAAGGTGTTTTGCTGCAACAGGACTACGCGAGAGTCCCAACTTGCAAAGTTGCAATGGATGCTGTAGAGCGAAACGGGTATGAATTAATACCACATCCTGCCTATTCGCCTGACCTAGCTCCTAGCGATTTCTTCCTATTCCCAAACTTGAAAAAGGATATCCGTGGACTTCATTTCCGGTCTGATGAAGAAGTCGTGACGGCAGTTGAGGAATGGGTCAACGGAAAGGACCCTGACATTTTCCGTTCTGGGCTGATGGCACTTGAACACCGTTGGTCTAAGTGCATCACACTAGAGGGTAATTACATCGAAAAAAAAAGAGGTGGATCTCAACCGGAAATAAGTTAGGCTGGTAACTTATTGACTCACCCTCGTATAGCTGGTCGTTATCGGCCCGTTAGCTACCCTGACGGGCCGATAACGACCCGCTTTAGATTTATAAAGAATGCTTAATAGGGTAGTCTTCAGATCATAGCTAGTGTACGTGTATCTACGTCTTTGTAAAGGCATTTGTTGTGGGTACCCAATTAAATTGCATCGTCTTGTCGATGCAATTCAAATGTGTGCCCACAACATATGCTAACATCGCACAAACATCATTTGATGAGTCCTTCAATTACCTTTTTAGGTAGATACATATTTTACCACAAGGTTTTCGTGTATTTTTGAAAAACCTAAGCGCACAGTACGGTAATTAGGTCGAATACGGTAGTTGATATTGTAGCTGTTAAAACGCTTGAGGATTATCAACACTTCAGCCAATATTGGTGATTACTCGTTCTCTCTTTCTTTCCCTGTCTGTCTGTCACTCTTTCTTAATTTATTTCAGTATTAATTATTACAAATGTTCACGCATTGCTTAATAAATAAAGTATTCAGAACCGTGCTCAAATACCCTAGATAAAGCACAGTTTAGTTTAGGTTGTACCCATTTTTTATTTTCTATTATTATTATTATCTGACTTCACTTTTGTAGTTGACTATTCCTCTTAAGCATTACATCACACGGTTACATAGTTTCAAGATGCGATGCCAATATTCAAGATTTCAATACTCAAGATGGCGGATTACTCATGCGAATCAGCTGACGATGTAAAATATAAAAACAAACGATGTAAAATATAAAAAATGTATCCTGTGTTCATGAAATAATTGCATAATGCACAAAAACTGGAGTGCCTCGATGAACCTAAGGAGGGCAGATAAAAAAAAGCAAAACAACTTATACTTTTGTTTTCGAACATGTCAACAATACAAGATGGAAACAAGAAGTAAACCGAATGTGTTTGAATAGTATAACCGGCAGGGGAACTCATCAGGTAAAACAATCAAAGAACTGCAATGTTCATAGATCATATTGTATTCTGTCTTACTAATATATCAATTATGTATATGCTAGTGTCTATAGTTACCAGGGGCGCAACTTTCGCAACAGTAATATGATGAATTTCCCTTTGACAGCGCGCGACGACATTCCTATGCTCAAATACCCTAGATAAAGCACGGCTAGAAATGTTAGGACAAATAAGGATCAGCATGTTCCGGGGTGTTAGATAAAACTTAAAGCAAGATATGTATTAAAACCAGCTTCATCACAGAAAAGAATCACTTACTTCACGATCACCCTACAAAAGGCAAAAACCTTATCAGCATCTCAGTCATTGATAGAGTAAACGCATTGATCATCACGAAAACATACCTATATAATTTTGATCCCCTTAAACCCCACTTTTATATAGGAAAACTGGGGTTTACAGGGGTGTACATTATTTTTCTTATTTCTGCTCAAAAATAGATTGTGGGTACTCGTTAGAACCGCCTCATGGAGGCGGTTCTAACGAGTACCCACAATCTATGTTTTTGAGCAGAAATGTGAAAAATATCAGAGTTTTTTATATGAAAATTTTCAGTTTTTGATGGTGAAATTTTCAATATATTTGAATAAGCGTGTTTTCGTAATGTGATACGCTATTATATGAAACGGTGTATTGAACTGCTTTAAACGATGCTGTATTGGCATTCTCTCGGAAGTGAGAGGCACTAATAGATCGAATAGAAACTGGCACGGCTGTATGTGGAACGTCTTTATGAAATATAACGGTCTCTGTATGATAATGAATTTCGGTTTCGTACTTTGAACGTCATGAAAATATTTTGTTATGCTGGCATAGATGTGTATTATAAAAGTGCCCTACATGACAGAATAGGCTGGATTATTTGCTACTACATTTTATGGAGGTGAACTTATTACAAAACAGAATTATTTAAAATAAGTACGTTTTACCTTATCAACATTTATGAAATTAAAAAAGCTTGAATCATATTATATTGCTCAAATCCATGTTTATTGATATTTTAATACAGGAGCTCCTAGATAATAAAACAAAGTTTTGGATATTAGAAATTTAGACACGTCTGATAATAAATGTGCTATACTTAAATAAACTACTACAAATTGAAATATTTGTATATGTTACATCCAGTTTGAATATAAAGCATACATGAAATAATATATCACAAATAGACATCTTAGCATTATGCTGCTTCAAGTTTTGTAGCCAAACAATATGTGTTAAAATGAAACAATAATCTGGGTATTAGGAACATTTATATATATGTATTTATCAGGAAGAATATGCTAAAGTTACTTTGTAAAGAATCAGGAACTAGCGACAAATATAGGTAGTGACTACACACTGCTTTCAAACAGTTGACTATGAAACCATGTCCGTTTCGAGCCTCCCTTATCAGTCAGATAACGTTACTTTGGAAGTTACGGCGGATTTCCTGGAATTTGCAAGTGATCTGGATTATTTTCTGCTCAACTTTACAAACGGCACACCTTCTGTTCAGCTGTCCGAGCCGCATGACTTATGGCGTGAAATTCCTCTTGGTGTCGTCCTGACATTATTGTGTTTAGTGACGTCTGTTGGGAACGCCATGGTACTGCATGCGGTTAGAACCGAACGTCGTCTGCAAACGGTAAGTTGTCTCAGAGGTTGACTTTGTAGGGCGACAATGGTCTCCAACTGGCCCCGAGGTTATAATTCTTTTTTTCATGCTCAACACAGTTAAGCATGAAAATTTCTCTGCTAATAAATATGAAAATGCCAACAGTAGTTGGCATTTTTATATTTATTAGCAGAGAAGTTTTCATGATAAGCTATGTTTAGCAAGAAAGAATTTGCAATTGTTAGTATTTTTAGATTTATTAGCAAAACAAATTTCATGCTCAGATCAGTTGAGGATGAAACAAGTTTTATAATTTCGACACCTGGTTTTGCTTCTTTTCTCAAAAGTGATCGATTCTAAAAGCAGGAGAAACATCTTTGCTTTTAGAAAAGGGGCATTTATAGAACTGGCTTGGTGAGCAGAAAAGCAAGCAAGAAGTCACAAACAAAGGCTTCTCTATTGAAAAGACCGACACTGTACCAATCAAGTTCTCTTAAAGTTGTCTAAATTTGATACCTGGTTAAAAGTATGAAGAATAAATATCAGTTGGAGATTGGGGCAATTATGAAAAAAGGCGCAGCTATCAGAACATATATTATATGTCAGGGTCTCAAAGCACCGTATCTTTACAACGCTCAGAAAATGCACTAATCTGTCCATGCAAGTGTACATGCTGATCTGATGCTTCGCAGAGCACATTACGAAAACATGCCAATATAATTTTGACCCCCTTAAACTCTACTTTTATATAGTTAAAATGGGATTTACAGGGGTATACATTATTTTTCTTCTTTCTGCTTAAAAACATAGATTGTGGGTACTCGTTAGAACCGCCTCGGCGAGTACCCACAATCTATGTTTTGAGCAGAAATGTGAAAAATATCAGAATTTTTATTTCAGTTTTTGGTGGTGAAATTTTCAATAAATTTGAATAGGCGTGTTTTCGTTTCGTAATGATGATGATGATGATGATGATGATGTGTGTGTGTGTGTGTGTGTGTGTGTGTGTGTGTGTGTGTGTGTGTGTGTGTGTGTTTAAATAGGCGAAAAAGAGATTTTGATTTTGATACATCACCAACTCTTACTATACAGGGTTTAAAATATTGAAAATGAATTTTTTGACAGTAACATTAATATTTTCAAGGTGGCTTGTATTCGCAATAGAATACAAATGCCATACCAGCGAGTAAACACCTAAAAGACGTTGACATCATTTAAAGAAAATAATAATCAGCTCTCCTGGAATAAAAAAAAATAAATAAATACGTGTTTGTTTAATTAAATATGCTTTCAGAGGATGATACATTTCTACTTCCGACGTTGTACTTCCTTATAGAGAGTTATTGGATAGAGATTGAAATTTACACGTTGAAAACAGGAATTCAGAAGTTAGAAGTTGGAGGTCAGATGTGAAAATTCAAGACAAAAATATATACTTGAAGTTATTAAATTATCCCTAACATCCATAACATCCTTACGGTTACCATAATGCAGTTAAATGTTGCTTTTTTTTTCATTGTACTATACACTCCGGCAAAAAAAAAAAAAAAAAAAAAAAAACAACAAAAGAAAAAAATAAATAAAAAAAAAGAGTACAATATTAATAGGTAATGTAAAGTTGGACTTATGTAGACGGCTATCTGTCGTTGTGGAAGAGGGGACTGGTTGTTCTTTTTGGGGGAAGAAGGAGCTGATTTGTGGCTGGGGTACTATCTGTCTTTTTTTTTTATTTTCTCTTCTTGCTGGCATTGACAGGCTTTGTTCTGTGACAATGGTTATTTCTGGACATCTTCTATACTATATCTCTCACTATGACACTTTATAAACTTCAAGAATTGTTTACATACCTACAGATAAGAGGGGGTATCCACATAATATTTTTCTTATTTCTCCACGAAAACATATGTTGTGGTACTCATTAGAAGCGCCTCATCGAGGCGCTTCTAATGAGTACCACAACATATGTTTTCGTGGAGAAATAAGAAAAATATCAGCATTTTTCGGATGAAAAAAGCGCCTTATCTGTTGCTATGTGTTTAGCAGTAAAAGCTATATGAGTGTGGCGAGATTTATTTGTAACATTGGGTGACCTCAGTTGCCTTGCTAACAATAAAATCACTCAAAACCCTTAAACCCCACTTTTATATAGCAAAACTGAGGTTTTTCAGAGGTATACATTATTTTTCTAATATTTGCTCGAAAACATAGATTGTGGGTATCGTTAGAACCGCCTCCCCGAGGCGGTTCTAACGGGTACCAACAATCTATTGTTTGAGCAGAAATCAGAAAAATATCAGAGTTTTTTTATATGAAAGTTTTCAGCTTTTGGAGGTGAAATTTTCTATATATTTGAATAGGCGTGTTTTCGTAATGACACTTACAAAGCTAAATAGAGCCAAGTGTTATGTTTTCGGAGCCAGACTAGCTAGTTTCGGCAAATTAGGTCTCGTCAACGAGCCTCATATAAATTGCGGGATGGATTCAGTGATCACAGAGAACCCAAAATATAAACTTTTAAATATTTTGAATTTTAGTATTTGTGATCCCTGAACCCATTCCAGATTGGAAATTTTCACACACACACACACACACACACACACACACACACACACACACACACACACACACACACAACAACAACAACAACAACAACAAAAATCGATTCAGTTTTTTGTGTAATTCCAAAAAGACTTTTTTCTCAAGAATAAATCTTTTGCGTAAGCACTAAAACACTGTTCCACAGATACTTGCTAAATTTCAGTGTCGGTTTAAACACAGAAATTACAAACCGTAATGCCTTTTTTTTTTTATAAAAGCTAACGTTTATCGAAAAGGAGAGACCACAATATGTACTTTCTGTATTAAAATCTTAAAGGATGTGAAAACCGACATACAGTTATCAAGTTGAGACTTTGGAACTCCTGTTCCAAAATGTATGAACTCGGCAGAGTCAATAAAAGGATTTCTTGCACACCAGATAAGGAAATCCTGGATTTTACCCGGGGATAACACTGCTTATCCTACCCAGGTTATTCTACCCAGGGTAAGATAGAAATCGAGAATTCTTACAAGTTTAATATACAATGGTTTTATAGGACGTCACATAAGACATCGTTAAAGTTGACGTCACTGAATGTAACGACGTCACTTAACGTCACTGTAATGTCATCACAATATGGCGGACGTCTGCAAACGAAGTGACTGCATTATTCTAAATCCACGTTCAGAAATGAAAGGTATGCAAGAAAAAGAATTTATCATGGGTGTGACTGGTAGATAAGAAAGTCCGTCCGTCCGGTTTTCAATATTTGAGAACCAATCATGCAATTCCGAGACAAAATGATATTCACTCATCCTATGAGTAAAATGCCGCATTTCCAGTGTTGTTTGGCTATGTACTGTGCCAACATACGTCTGTGCGTCTGTTACACTTTATGTATCAACTACTTGCAACCCAGTAATCAGCAGTTTCAGATCAAATTATGAGTACGTGTATAGTGAACAAAACTATTTGATTTATGGGTAAATTCCCCTATCATATGGGTGGTCGCAGTCTACATTATTATTTCGTTGAAGGTACACGAAATCTAATACAACCTGCTTTTGGAATATGGAGAAACATCCGTGAAAAATATCAGATATGTCATTTTCAACCGTATTTTGTTTTCTGCAAAATAAAATGGTGATCGACAAGTGGTACCCCAAGGCGAATTTCCTTACGGTGCTTTAACGTGACGTTACCAGCACATGCTAATGACGTCAGTAAAATGTTATTATTAGCATTACGAAAACACGCCTATTCAAATATATTGAACATTTTACCACCAAAAATTGAAAGTTTTCCGATAAAATTCTGTTAGTTTTCATATTTCTGCTTAAAACATAGATTGTGGGTACTCGTTAGAACCGCCTCGCCGAGGCGGTTCTAACGAGTACCCACAATCTATGGCTTTTCGCCGAAACGGTTCTAACGAGTACCCACAATCTATGTTTTTAAGCAGAAATAAGGCAAATAATGTATACCCCTGTGAACCCCAGTTTTACTATATAAAAGTGGGGTTTAAGGGGGGTCAAAATTATATAGGTATGTTTTCGTGATGGCAAGTTCGATTATGATGTTTAAAAGTATCTGCAGACCTATTCCATGTTTGCTATGAACTGTCATTTATTCCTTGTGTTTGTGGTTTTTGAGCGACGGCTGGTCACCAAACGCTACAAAAAATCGAATTTCCAGTAAAGTAGTTTAAATGATCAACCAGTATTAAACAAATAATAAGCATTCTAGGAGTGTTTTCACTCAACGAACATGGATAATTCTCCAAAAGTCACACTTTACGATAATGGTGAGATATCTTTGACTGACAGGAAATTATTTCCTGTGATTAAACCTACCTAATTACTTAACACATTGTTACAGGCACATATTTTCGTTCAGACTTTATGGCAGTTATCAATACCTAGAGGTCAGTATCACTTGAGTCTGTCTGTGTCCACCGAATGGGCCAAAGTTGAAACGAGTACAGATATGAGCCGGCACACGAAAAAAGGGACCTTATGGATTTCCGATTTGTGGTCTTTCAAATGCGAATGCACTGTCCCTTATTTAGGCTAGTGACAAGCTTTTTATGCTTGAAGCCTATGTCATAAGTACCCGTATTTTTTTTTTTTTTTTTTCTTGTGTTGGCTAATATAGACATTTCCTGTTATTGTTACATTTCTTTAAATTGTAAGATTATTTAGGATGGCCTTAGAATACAACATATTACGCAGTTATCAAAAATGACTTTTTCTAGCAGTTAAATATATTGTACACAACTTCTTATCATCTGGTTTGCTTTTTTTATTTTTTTATTTAATTACCGAGATTAGAATGCGTTTATAATAATTGCAATGGCTTATCAAAAACTCCAGTTCATTTCTTTTAGTTCGATATATAAAACAATGGGAACTTTTGAACCAGTGGAAAGGTATTGTTGTTTAAGTCGCAGCCACCTCGATGGTTTTTTACTGCTGACCGTTATAAGGCGGTGGTTCTGGTTTTGTTCGTTTGGTCTGTTGGCTGCTTGCTGCGGGACTATTTCCGTTTTCAGTGGCGTAGCCAGAACGGAATTAGTTTTACGCACACCCAGTAAAAGTCCTGGGCCCAGTTGTTCAAAGCTAACGATGTCGTTAGTTAACGATTCGTTAAAATTTGTATCGAGTGATACGCAAATATGCTGAAATTTTTTGCTGAAAAAATGTGAGTAGCTTTTGCAGTGCAAAAGCTACTAACAATTTTTTCAGGAAAAAAATTCAGAAAATTGTATATTGAATCCGCTAAAACAGTTAACGAAATGACCCTTAACGAGCTCGTTAAGCTAACGACGCTTTGAACAACTGGGCCCTGGAAAAGTCTCCCTAGAATCGATTCCAAAATAGAGGCTACTCTTAAAGGATAAACTTTGCTTCCTCTAGGAGAAAATTCTTTCCTTTAAGACTAGCCCCTAATGCATTGCGTTTAGTTCAAACTAGGGGGTACTCTGAAAGGAAAATAATTATTTTCTTTGAGGTGTCTCTTTATTTTCTTTGAGCTGTCTCTTTATTTTCTTTGAGATGTCTCTTTATTTTCCTTGAGATGTCTCTTTATTTTCCTTGAGATGTCTCTTTATTTTCTTTGAGCTGTCTCTTTATTTTCCTTGAGATGTCTCTTTATTTTCTTTGAGATCTCTTTTTATTGCAAATTATATTATTTGTCTGCTACGTGTTACGCATGGTACGCACATGCGTAAAGTACGTAATGAACGCTACGCCTATGGTTTTTACAATGTTTGTTTTCTTCTTGTTGTGTTTGGTGGGTCCTGTCTGACATTGTGATCGCCTCCTTGGTAAGAGGAGGTGGTAGGGACGGGGTGTGCCGATTCTTTGGTTTTCGTTGATTTGTGCATGTTGTGCTGTCCCTCATGGCTTTCTTGCTCTTCTTCTTGGTAGCATTTGTACATGTAGGTTGTGTTCTATGAAAGTCCTTACTACTTTGCTCCTGGCAAAATTATAGTAATGGAAGTTTAAAGATGACCATTGTGTTATACTTTAGTCCATCCTTAAACATAACACACAACCAGATGTTAAAGAAGCCACGTCAAGTACACTCATCTGCTCAAAAGAGTTATATTTGAAAATGTGCAGAAATCATACATTTTTGACTCTATCTTGACGTGCATGTATGCAAAATAATGATACGAAATAAAATCGAAATAATTAAGATACATTATGTTTCACGAAATGAGATATTAAGGTGACATGTAGGGTACAATTACATTCCTAGACGCTAGTCAGTAAGACTTGACAGTTAATACATTTAGGCCAATTTGTTGTTAGGCATTAACGCTTAGCATGACATAACATATACAGCAGAAGGCATTTTGAAACATGCAGACGATTCACATGAAAAGCCAAGTCGTATCCCAGTAAGCATTCTACATAAATCTATAGCGGGCCGTTATCGGCCCGTCAGGGTAGCTGACGGGCCGATAACGGCCCACTATAGATTTATAAAAAATGCTAGCTGGGATTGCCTCTGGAAAAAATATGTCATCTGGTGTAGTAGTGATTGGCGCTGTAAGGGTTAATAAAAATAGTGGGTTCTGAAGAATATATCGAAGAACAGATCAGACTGTGCAGAGTTATCTGTGAATTCCCTTTTGGCATATTGCATACGGGACAATTCTTATGTTGCACACCATAGGGGCCGCGCCATGCGAAAACGTTTCTTTGGATATATGCGGACAGCGAAGGCCCAGATCAGCCTGCGCGTCCGCGCAGTCTGATCAGAGCCTTCATTGTCAGCTAACAGAATTATTGGATGCTACAGAATGTATGAACTTATACGGATAGTAGAGGTTCAGATCAGACTGCGCATCTGCGCAGTCTGATCAGGACCTTCGCTGTCGCCAACAGTATCATTGGACGCTATACAATTGTATTAATGGAAGACAAATCCCGGATGGACAAATACCCGGATGAGACCTTGCGCAAGCGCATGGTGATCTGCGCAGGATGATCTGAATTTGCGCATTTTGACATGTTCGAAGGCATATTTCTGCTTGACGCGGTCCATGAAGTGACGTATTCTTAAACATCGGATCGAGAAAGCAAAAATAAAGCTGACTGTAATAAATGAGAACGGTATAAGAGGACATAAGTAAAAGGCCTTAGCATATATGCAAACATGCTCAGATAAAGGCTAAGTAAAACCTGTGCATTAGCGCAATCAGATCAGCCTGCACTTTCAGCCCGTATATTTTACAAATTAGGGCTTCCACAAGGCGTAAAGCGAATACATGTATCCTGACCAGGCTGTGCATCCTCTTAGATTGGTCTGATCTTTAGTAAATCACAGAATCATGGAGGTCTCTTCATACATGACACAGCTCATCTTACAAATGGAAACATGTCTTTCATCTTGATAAATGCATAAATCGGCAAGCGTATGCGTAAATTTGTGCGAGAGCAGGGTGAGAAATCTGTAAGTTCAGATTTGGAAGCAAGCGTATATTGGTTCTGATGTTAAAGGTTATTTGCCGTTCTGTGTCTGGAACATGATCTATTTGTCTGTTTGTAATATGTGTAAATTGATGTTGCATTGTATACATATATACATAGGTCTAGATAAGAGTGGGTATCAGGTGAATAGTTTTCTTATTTCTCAACGAAAACATATGTTGTGGGTACTCGTTAGAAGCGCCTCGGCGAGGCGCTTCTAATGAGTACCACAACATATGTTTTTGTCTAGAAATAAGAAAAATATAGATACTTTTCAGTTGAAAAAAGCGCCTTACCAAGAGCTATGCATATATTCTATCTCGTTTATACAAATATGTGCCAACACATACACCACGCTCACACACACGCGCACCACGGTCGCAGTTACGCACATACGCACGCACACACACAAACATACACATAATACTCATACATAATTCCATTTTTCTCTTCACAAACTTGACGAACAAATGTTTTGTTGGCGCATAAGCGAAAAAGCTCGATGTGTGCCTGTGCGGTACGTCGACGTGCAAAATATGTCATATGCAAGTAAAACATAGCCACTTCCATATTGTGAATTATTATCAATATTTACCTCCTTGGGGAGCCATTCTATTGTCATGCCCGTCTCTCGAGAAAATACATCTTATGACAAGGGCTGAAAAACAGTAAAGACCCAGATCAGACGCCGCAGAACTTATTTCAGTCTGGAACCCCAAAAGGGTAATTGGCACAGTACAGATCCAGATCAGACGCCACATAATGCGGCGTCTGATCAGAGTCTACACTGTTTGCATTAAATACATTAATTTCTATAAAATATAGTAATAATAAAATCTAACAAGACACTGTGGTACTTGAATTAGGCAAGTCCAAAGAAATCTGGCAGAGGAGTCCACTCGACGTAAATCGGTGATTCAATATACGTTTTCTATGAATAATTCTGTAACAGACAGGCCGGCCACAGTGGCTCATTTAGATGCGCGTCCGACTGGTGATCAGGAGGTTGCGGGTTCGACCCCCGCCGGGTCGGCAACATTCTTTCGTGGACTATTTTCTACGGTCATTCTCTCCCTTCCGCTGATTCAAGAAGGGCAGTTGTCAGTTTCTGGCGAAAGAATGTGCACAATACTGGTTAACCGCTTAAAGGACTCAGCCTGCCCAATAAAATTGTGGTTAGGTAAACTGACCGCGCTCGACATGACCCTATTGGGTTGACTGGGCGGTAAAACCTCAACACAAACAAACAAGTCTATAACGGACAATGAAACCATGGATCGGACTAAGCAAGCGCAATGTCTGATCTAGAGCTATACAATACGTGGCCAAGCCATGCGAAAAAGTGTATTCGGGCATATGCGGACAGAGAAGGCCCAGATCAGCCTGCGCATTCTCACAGTCTGATCAGGGCATTCACTGTCCGCTAATAGTGCATCTTTTGGTAACAAACTTAAATTGCAGCTAGAGTCAAATTTGAAACTTTATCATCTAAATAAGATTTAAACCATGCTGCTTGTTGCTGTGATAATCGTATGACCATATCCAGTGATACAACCCCGTAGGCATGTCTGTTGTCCGCCTGTGCGTTTGCCCATCCATCCGTCGGTTAATGCAAATGATTTTCCTATTTTCAGATTTCGGGAGAACTTCATTTTATAGCTATACACAACGCGAGGACACTGCAAGGTTTTCCTGTTAACCTGGACAAATTATTGTCCTAGTGATTGGCTCGGGGTTAAACGCTCTATCATAACTCGACCACTTCTAGCCTACTACAAACTATATTCTGACACCTTAATACCTTACCATACTTGTTCTTAAATCCAAACAAGTCCGGTGTTTCTACCTACTGATATGTCCACAAATTACTGAATGAGTGGCAACGAGTGTTGTTCCAGAATGAGGCTTCTGATCTGGGTCTACAATGTTTGTTCAGGCCTCTCTGTCCCAAACATTATGCTAGTGCATATCAAAATAAGTGGTCCTGTAATACATGGTCTTTTATTTGATATTCCTGAAAATTCAAAAGGTCCTTTAAAAAAAAAAAAGAAAGAAAGAGAAGAAAATGGTATTTTTTAAAGAAAGTACAGCAGGATTGGCATTTTGTTCTACCGGCCATGTATTTGCACAAAGTCTTCGGGCACACAAGCCTGAGCAAACAGGTTACACCCAGATCAGACCCCGCACAGCACGGCGTCTAATCAGGGTATACATTGCTTCGCGAAAACATACCTATATAATTTTGACCCCCTTAAACCCAACTTGTATACAGTAAAACTAGGGGTTACAGGGGTTTACATTGTTTTGCTTATTTCTGCTCAAAAACATAGATTATGGGTACTCGTTAGAACCGCTTTGCCGAGGCGGTTCTAACGAGTACCCACAATCTATGTTTTGATCAGAAATATGAAAAATATCAGATTTTGTTATCTGAAAATTTTCAGTTTTAGGAGGTGAACTTTTCTATATATTTGAATAGGCCTGTTTTCGAAATGTTGCCACTCATCCAGCAGTATTTTAGACACACCAAATAGTATGTAAAATGGTCTGTGACTTATGTATTGGCTAGGATTGTTTGTCTGCTCTTCCTCTTGGTGTCAATAGTAGGCAATGATCTGTAATTGTGGCTCTTCATCACGAAAACATGCCTATAAAATTTTGACCCCCTTAAACCCCACTTTTATATAGTAAAACTGGGGTTTACAGGGGTATGCATTATTTTTCTTTTCTGCTCAAAACATAGATTGTGGGTACTCATTAGAACCGCCTCGACGAGGCGGTTCTAACGAGTACCCACAATCTCGAGGCGGTTCTAACGAGTACCCACAATCTATGTTTTGAGCAGAAGTATAAAAAATATCAGGATTTTTTTATCTGAAAATTTTCATTTTTGGTGCTAAAATTTTCAGTATATTTGAATAGGCGTGTTTTCGTAATATTCTGTACATCTTCATGATGTCCGAATACTTAGGATAAGTATGGTAGTTGTCTATTCATATTTTTACAAGCGTTTTCAAAAATGAAACATCATGCTCAGTTCAGTTTGCTTGTAAGCATTAAGTACACTTAAAATATATATTCGTAGCATTTTGGAATAAACAATATGTAAGGTATATATGTAAATAACATGTACATCCTTTCATTTCGGCAGACCAGAACGGACACTGCTGCTAATTCTAAAGATACAGATAAGACGGCGCGTCTGGATCTACACACAGATGTCATTTTATATTTTAGTCTTTCCTGAATCCCCAATTTGCAATACAGCACATGTCTTAATTCGAAGATCGAAGAATCCACTTACAAATCTCTCGACTGAACAAATTAATTATTTCAGCTCCTCAGACGGGGATTTTTTTCCAAACAGTGTAAATCCAGATGAGACGGCTCATCAGGATCTACACTGTTTTTTTTTTTTTTTTTTTTTTTTTTTCTATTTTATCATTACTCTGCTTTCAACTGTGGTCTCGATTTTTGTCTACGCGACATCCATTATTGAGATAATGGACACATTCAATTTCATAGACGGAAGAGTCCACTTCAGAAGCTCATAGATGACTGGATTAATAGGTACATGTATAGCTTACAAAGACATGTCACAATATGCAGTATTGGACAAACTACCAGGATGTAACTGCGACAGACAGATTCAGATAATGACCGTTTCTGTAACAGGACAAGAGATAACAGTTGTCAGCCAGTTTGAAATAGGCAAGATATTGATAGTGTATTTAAGAACTCTTGGAATTAAGTAAAAACAGAATCAATTTTTATCAGCCAAATATTCCTGGAGAATTGTGGTTCTCTGGCTAAACGTTTCAGAGGGAGAGAGACAGGAAGAGAGAAAGAGAGACAGATTGGCAGACAGGGAGAGTACTGTGTATCTACGTGTGCTCTTTACATGTTCGTAAGATGTGTTGATATTAAAACTCAAAATTAACAAGAACTATCTTTAACAAGATAAACGTCATAAGGGAAATGGAATAGACTTTTATAATAAGACGGGAAAGTTAGTGATTTACAGACTAAGATACATAGCATTACGAAAACACGCCTATTCAAATATATAGAAAATTTCACCTCCAAAAACCTGAAAATTTTCAGACAAAAACTCTGATATATTTCATATTTCTGCTCAAAACATAGATTGTGGGTACTCGTTAGAACCGCCTCGTCGAGGCGGTTCTAACGAGTACCCACAATCTATGCTTTGAGCAGAAATAAGAAAAATAATGTATACCCCTGTAAACCCCAGTTTTACTATATAAAAGTGGGCTTTCAGGGGGTCAAAATTATATAGGCGTGTTTTCGTGATGGGCTGATTCCAGCTTTCCTTGCACTTGTATCTTTTATGATACACTAAATATCTTGCTCACTCTATTTTAAAAGGTCTGGTTTTAACCCCTGGACTTCAACCCTCTAGTTAGAATAATTTTATCAATTTATTAAAATTGCCTTGGGCTGATACGCAGCGAAAACTAAACTCTGTAAAACTCTGTGCCAGAGCCACATGGAACAATAAATGGGCCGCCGCATGACAAAACCAACGATCCGCCCAGCTTGATTATAATCCTGATTATAATCAAGCTGTGCACTCAGTAGGTAGCTACTGACCCAGTCGTTTTCATACAGACAGCGAAGACCCGTCAGTTAAGTCTTTGTGGATTTCCAGGCTGATCTGAGTCTTCGCTGGGAGCACATAAAATATTGGTTTTGTCACGCAGAGGCTCAAATCATAGTAAAACTTTAATTTGTCTACAATATTGATCAAGGCATCAATCATTATACAAACAGAAAATATATAGATGACTGTATCTGAACGAGTTTTTCTTAGGCGTTCGATGAAAAATTAACAAGTATTTTTCTTCTAAACGTTGTTCATCACCAATCCAGTCAGTATCAACCCTCCACCCCATTTTATGTATCTTATATATCTTACTTCAAACATATTTGTATTTGCTTACTATATGTTAATAGACATCTGTGATAATCAGTCAACCGTTGTGATTTTAACAGGTCATTTCAGAATCTTATATGCATGATTGTTTATCTACCCATTGTTGTCGTATTGACAGACAAACAGGGCTTATGTTGTCGTGTTTCATGTATGCGAAAAAAAAATATATATTCTGCATCTGTATCTGTATCTGTACTGGGACAAGAGCTTGATTTAGCGCTAAACCTTGCTTTACATGTTTTGTTATGAAGCTTAGGTAACCGATACATCGTAGAAAGCTTGTCTTGTTGTTCCGTAAGATTAACAGAAAATTTAGGGCTGAATGGTTGCAGCAGCCAAAGACAACTGAATTCACTTCTTCCGGAGAAAGAAATCTTTTTATGGGCCTTGGAGCCGCTCAGTTCCTGTTTCAGTGTATTAATATAATGTAACCGTCAAAGAACGACTACGTTATTTGCGGCCTTGTTTGTCGGAACCAAAAGATACTTCCTAAGAAATATTTGAATACTCTGCTTCAGATGATGTAAAGAAGCTTTAGATTTAGGTGGTGATAGATTATTATTTTGGGAATAAAATTTGATACTTTATCGATAACATTAAATATGTTTAATTTCCAATCCTTTAAAGCATCAAGCTCAAATGGCTCTTGTTTACATTACGAGAAACACGCCTATTCAAAAATATAGAAAATTTCATCTACAAAAACTGAAAATTTTCAGATAAAAAAACTCTGATATTTTTCATATTTCTGCTCAAAACATAGATTGTGGGTACTCGTTAGAACCGCCTCGGTGAGGCGGTTCTAACGATTACCCACAGTCTATGTTTTTTTAAGCAGAAATAAGAAAAATAATGTATACCCCTGTAAACCCCAGTTTTACTATATAAAAGTGGGGTTCAAGGGGGTCAAAATTATATAGGCATGTTTTCGTAATGACACCATCGATTACCAAAATCGTCCAATGCAGAATCTGTTTCTTCTCTACACGTATTGAAATCTATATGATTAGGAAATCTGTATTTTGGGCTCATAGAAACTGTTTAAGGAACTCTTGGATCTAAAATGACTTTAAGATTTCCTGCAATGACATGTCCAGTTGCAGAATAATTATACGTGGAGTCTTTACAATCTCATGATGAGTCAGGAGTGTTAGTATAAATGTGAAGATCTGAAAGCTCAGTTACTTTATCGCCGAACAATATTAATTTTTCAAAGCATATAAATTCTATAATTAATTCGGCTTCGAGTTGAATATCATATCTTCAAAAACTAAAGTTTCAACTTCCTATGTGTACCCTGAACAAGCTGTATTGTACATATATACGCCCATTATTAGAATACGTTTCTGAAGTGAGGGATTGTTGTAATCTGTCAGATACTGAAAGGTTAGGGTAATCAGACTACCGATATTTTCTTCACATAGATATTTAGAAACCGTAGGAAACGCTAGCTGAAAGAAGGAAAAATCAAAAAAAAAAAAAAAAAAAAAAAAAAAAAAAAAAAAACACTCACAACCCCCCCCCCCCCCCCAAAAAAAAACAAAAAAACAGTAGGTTCTTAATTCTTAAGTTATTTGAATGACCTGCTTCCAAGCTTAGTAAATGATGTAAGCAATTATAATCTTAGAAACAATACAAATTACGATTTGATTTTTTGCAGGTTATGTTCGTATGAAACGTCTTTTGTCCCAGCCCTCGGCCCCCCCCCCACCCCCACACCGTGAAATTATGAACGATCTCAACACTTAATTCGTAATATCCCCGCATTATTACAATTCAAATCATCTGCCCGACATCAGCCGCCCAAAGCATGTAAACATTTATCAGTTGGTGAAAGGAAATATATTATTTTAACGAGAAAAGGCATAGGTGTAGTAGTTTAAGTGTAGATCTTTTACAAGTAAACATATTTCCTTACTTAAATTACACTTGCGGTGTTCTAATGGAAAACTCCGAACACTATATCCTCAATTGCAACCTTTACAATACCTAAAGACGAAAATTGTTACAAACAACAGACCAAACTCAAAATATTCCTAATGTAAATTTTGATCTATTAACAAACAGTTGTTCGTTGTACAACTTTTAAACTAACAAAATACTCGTACTACTAGCATTTTTAAAATTCATAAAAGCCACCAACAAGTTTGACTAATTGTCCAGTCGTTTGTGCTAATATTCAAAGTATTTCGTTTTTTTCTCTTTCTCTTTTTTTTTTTTTTTTTTTTTTTTTTAAGGACCATAATGTCTTTTCGAAATATGTTCTTTTTTTATTTTGTTATGTAAAATGGCCGTTTGCACCATTGTATCTTTAAATGAGTGTATTTCATGCTGCAGGGAAAGGGCTATCTAATGCTATTATAACTTGTGTCCAATCTGTTTGTTTAACATGCAATAAAATATGATTAATCTAACCTAATTTGTGACCTGTATTTTTCTTACATTGAATTTCTTTGATGACGTCGGGACTTAATGTAAACTGAAACTCAACTGTAGAAAAAAACTTCTGTACTGGAACCATGCAAACATCCAAATCTTCTTTATTTCCGTTAAACTTCGGAAAACCCCGGAAGTTGATTTATTCAAGGACGTCCAAAACAAAGAATACTATTTGTATATTTGTTTTACATCTGATCTTATGCCTGAATAAATTTGAATTTGAATTGATCAATTGAATTGGCTGTATTTCGACGCGCTTCTTATTTTGAAGAATGAAAGGTAAAACGTTTAGGTGTAAACCACACAGAACGCAAGCAAATGACACGTATGCATCCAAAGACGATTCGGAGTCATTCCGTTTAATTAGTTTTATTTATTCGCCGAAGAACTCTCAACAATCATCCAGCGTGGACTGATCTGACAGCGCGCACGCGCATGGGATGATCTGCGTTTTGCTAGGCACACATAATAGACGTTGCGCTTCAACTAAAGTAGGCGTAAGAAATCACGAGGCACATTAACCCTTGTCATGCTAAATAAATTAAGATGGCACACCCACTTCTAATTGTCAGCTAATCAGATTACTTGATCTAAGTTAATGATATAAATTCACATACTAAATAACAAACAGTGCAGATCCAGATCAGTTCGCTTTTTCAAAAGCGAACTGATCTGGATCTACACTGTTTGCAAAGACAGGGTAAATCCGGTTTCAACAGGACAAGGGTTCATTTATAACAATCCCTAGAAAATAAGAAAAATATTGCCTTTAGAAACACAGAATATACACACAAACAATCATCGGTACACTAACGTCGCACTGTGAGAAATCTGTCTACCGGTATACTTGAACTGTGCGTTCCCTGACCAGACTGCTTATGTCCAGACACTGGTGTTGGCAAGCGCAGTGTGCCCAAAATGTAGACTCCTCTGGCGTGAATAGTTTCAGTATATTTTTGCAGTCAGATTTTTGTCATAGTGCGATTGATATTACATGTACACGATTGAACAGAAATGTAATATAGACCTTAAAGCAATACAAAATTTGTTATTAAAACTAACCAAAGAAACAACATGCTTACACTGCGGCGGCAGTTACTATTGAAATAAGGATTAAACCGGCCGCGCAATGCCAAAACGTGTCTTCGTGTACATGCGGACAGCGAAAGCTCAGATCAGCCTGTGCATCTGCGCAGTCTGATCCGGGCCTTCACTGTCCGCTTAACAGAATCATTGGACACTATAGAATTATCAATGGAGCGCAAATGCCCAGATGAAACATTGCGCATGCGTGATATGAATCTGAATATGTGCATTTTGAGCATGCTTGAAGACACCTTTTCGCTTGGCGCGGCCTAAAGAACGCTGTATGGCGAGCAACTATATATATGAACATGATAAAGAATGAAATACAAACAGCAGCAAGTAGGAGTAGAAGTTCAATAGCACAGACGACACATCTTAGTAATTTAAAATGATCAACAACGTGAGAAAAAAGTCTTTATATGTGTGCCTAACAAAGACTCAAATCAATCTGCGCATCCGAGTAGATCAGATTCTTGATGTCCGCACCAAGAAACGTTGCATTCTTAGCTTTCCAGAACGCGCCTAGTGAAAATTCTGATCAGACTGCGCGAATGCGCAGGCTGATCTGAATCTTCACTGGGTGCGCATGTGCGAAGGTACGTTTTCTGACGTTATGGCTCAAATGATTGTTACATGAGCGTAACAGAAAATGGTGTACAATGCTCTAAAGTCATGTACCGGTAATGAAAAACTAAACCAATCAGCATCCGTACAGTCTGAGAGAATTCTCAACTCGTAGATACCGCATTTATTCTAAATATCCAAGCCACTTTTTGTATCTTTTACTGTGTCAAGCCCCCACCCCAGCCCTGGCTGAGTGATAAACTGTGTAGATTCTGCACAGACGCCTTGTAATGTGGCATCTGATCTTGATCCCCATTGTTTATAAAGGCATATTCGTCCTATATATAAGACTGACGGGTTAATTCTTCAGTGTCTGTTGAATCTGTGCAGGCTATGGCGCAGGTTGACCTGATCGTTTTGTCGGCAGAAGACATTAGGATCTTTTTTTGTGTGTTGTGCGTTACTTGCGCCGTTTGTGTTTTAACAAGAACCACTATTCTTTCGATTTTTTTTTTACGTTAGAAGACATCACTTTCGTTCGGAGGGCAGTACAGATTTATGAACAAAGTAGAGACTAGACACACCTGGTCGTTTTTCGCTATTTTAACAAGGAAGACAACTGTTGTGATTTCGTATTTCCTACCAATGAAAATGAGGGTCCACATTTTGCTCCAATCGGCAGTACATTATTTCCGTTTATTGTAGACCAATTTTAGTAGGCTGCAAAATCAATTTTGTCAGAATTGCCCCACCTCCGAAAGTGGATCCAATTACCTTAATCCGAGTGCGTTGAGGCACGTGCTATTTAGTCTCTAGGGCCCAGTTGTACAAAACTAACGATGTCGTTAGTTAACGTATCGTTTAAACTTTGATCATTAAATATGGAATATATGTTATTTTTTTTTATTTTTTTTTTTTTTGCTGAAAAAATGTGAGTAGCGTTTGCATTTGCAAAATCTACACACATTTTTTCAGCAAAAATACCTGTGAATTAGATATTGTACTTACTAGAACAGTTGACATTTTGACCATTAACGAGCTTGCCATTAAGCTAACGATGCTTTGAACAACTGGGCCCAGGTTAGCAATGAGAGTGAGAAAGTTCCCTTTTACTTTATTCTGAATGCAATAAAAAGTTGTGCAATAGTACTAGAATTTGTAATACGAAACCCTTAGTAATAAAATCATACTTAATTAAATTTGAAAATCTCAGTTTCGTATTCGGAAGCAAATTTACTTTTTTCCTTAAATGAAAATATATGATTACAATGTCAAAAAAACGTATCTTTGGACATGTTCGCATTCGCTCGTCCAATCAGAATCTTCACTGGGCATCTTTTGGATAGCTAAGGATACAAAGTTCCTTCATGCTGACTATGAAAGATTTGCATTACGAAAACACGCCTATTCAAAATATATAGAAAATTTCACCTCCAAAAACTGAACATTTTCAGAATAAAAAAAAAAAAAACTCTGATATTTTTCATAGTCCTGCTCAAAACATAGATTGAGGGTACACGTTAGAACCGCCTCTCTCGAGTACCCACAATCTATGCTTTTGAGCAGAAATAAGAAAAATAATGTATACCCCAGTAAAACCCAGTTTTTCTATACAAAAGTGGGGTTAAAGGGGGTCAAAATTATATAGGCATGTTTTCGTGATGAGACCGGAGTCGGAGCAGTAATCGCTCTGACCAATTTTCTTGCGTTTTTTCTTCCCGGAAGTTGGAGGACTTTTGATTATGGGTCTCACTAATAAGGGTCACGAAGTGACCAAACGAGTGTCAATAAGTGTAACGAACATATTTTGCTGATTATTTTTTATTATTTATTATTGATTTACATAATATTTTTTATATACTGATATTAATTTTTTAATGATGCTGTGAAGGACTTTTGAAGAGTGCAGATATAGGTCTGTGCTGTGCTCGCATTTAGGCTAAGCCTATTTTCATATTAAAATAAAGCTTCCAAGAAGCGAATAAAAAAAAAAAAAAAAAAAAAAAAAAAAAAAGGCTAAAACTATATATTAATAAGAAGTTAGAATAATATTAATTGAGCCGTAACATGTACCGTCTTTATTGTCTTTTATTTTATTGTCATGATTATTTACACAAAGGATATAAAGCTTAACAAAAAACAAAAACTACCATACAAACAAGGCCGAATCTGGAATTTAAACTTCTACAGTTATATACGGCTCGTATTAATCGGTTAGAACACTATTATTTGAGCAAGCGCACGACAAAACCTACAATAAGTTTGTGCGACCAGCGAAGACAGATCAGCCTGCGCATTCGTGCAGTCTATTCAGAGTGTTCGTTGATCGCATGTGCCTTATACAGCCCCCAGGCTATCCAATGAGGGATAAACGAGAACCCTTGCCATACTAGGTGGATGTAGAGGCTGATCTGAGTATTTGCTGGTCACACAGGTCTTATTCATTTCGAAAACACGCCTATATAATTTAGACCCCCTTAAACCCCACTTTTATATAGTACAACTGGGGTTTACAGGGGTATGCATTATTTTTCTTATTTCTGCTCAAAAACATAGATTGTGGGTACTCGTTAGAACCGCCTCGCCGAGGCGGTTCTAACGAATACCCACAATCTATGTTTTGAGCAGAAATAGGAAAAATATCAGATTTTTTTATTTGAAAATTTTTATGTTTTTGGAGGTAAAATTTTCTATATATTTGAATAGGCATGTTTTCGTAATGGTAGGTTTTGTCGTGCGCTGGCCAGGTTTTTGTTTTCCCAACCACTTGTTGAAAGTTTGATAAGAAGCCAGTGTATCCGAATATTTAGTGTAATATTGTAGCTTGGGATGAACATAGTTCAAAGGCATTTCAGCTTGTCAACTACTATCTGTTGCTCATTGCTACACACGACTGTCAAAACTGGTTAACTGACTGCAACAAAAGAAATTGATTTCCTTCCTAATTCCTGCCAATAAATCTTCAGTCACTTAATTAAAACAATTTCTGGATACCGGCGGTATAAATCCCCGGGAATTAATTTTAGATTCAAATGTACGTTCGATCTTTTCCGATTCTGTCAAAGCGACTGAAGTAAAATGAGATGTCGTCCTCTGTATTGTATACCACATGAACTGAATTAAAGATCAAGAAAACATAATTTTGACCCCCTTAAACCCCACTTTTATATAGTAAAACTGGGGTTTACAGGGATATACATTATTTTTCTTAATTCTCCTCAAAAACATAGATTGTGGGTACTCGTGAGAACCGCCTTGGCGAGGCGGTTCTAACGAGTACCCACAAGCTATGTTTTGAGCAGAAATATGAAAAAAATATCAGAATTTTTATCTAAAATCTTTCAACTTTTGGTGGTGAAATTTAAATATACTTGAATAGCCTTGTTTCCGTAATGACCACTAGGTGACAAAACGCATTGAGCCATGGCACAGTATGTTCTATAAATTGCGTGTGAGCATATCGCAGCCTGTGCATCCGCGCAAGCTGATCAGATGCTTCACTTGAAGACAGTTTTGGTCGTTGGCTGTCCACAGTGCTGCAAAGACTCTGATCAGACTACTCGGACATGCATACAGGGCGCACATACAATCGTGTAGAAATGCTGGGGCCCGGCTCACTTGCTATTTGTGAAGACAGCAAACGTCCAGGCCCCGAGGTTATAAAACTTTTTTCATGCTAATCTCAGCTGGGCATGAAACTTTTCCTGCTAATAAATCTCAAATTACTAACAATAGCACTTATCAGCACTGACATCACAAACAGAACCATTTCCATATATGGTCACTATAAGTTCTTTCTTTGTCATGCTCGGGACCTGGTCAGCTTGCGTATCCGTGCTGTCTTTTCCGAGGCTTTGGTGTCCGCTTACAGCAAACTGAACCCTACAGAATATACCGAAGAAAAAGCGACGTCTCGCTGAGATTGTGCGAATGTGTTGGTCTTTATTTTCGTAGGTTTTAGAAAAACTTCCCTGCAATCTTTGAAAAAATATGGCAAGATTTTTCACCCACTAAAAGCAGGTATTCTGTTCATCTCTGTTCCTCCAGCTTAGAGCCCATGGTAACCCTAAAACCTACCTTGTTTAAATGCTTTAAACTTCGTATAGACATACTTCTCACTGAAAATGAATTAATCGATTTACAGGCGATAAAATGTGGTTTTTGCTCGTGTATAATATGCGCAGGTAGCTGCATGTGGAAAGACAGTAGCATGAAAAGTTCGGATATTTTCCGACCGCCCCTCATAATTATACAGTAAAGTGAATCTTGAATTCTTTCATAAACAGCGATGGCCCTACTCATATTGCATGCTACCGTAGGCTGATCTGTCCGCATGTACCCTGAAGGAACCTTTTTCTATGGCGCGGCTGAATTCTTCCTGCTTTTAACTTGACCCGGCCCCGAGGTTATAGAACTTTTTTCATGCTCAACTCAGCTGAGCATGAAATTTGTCAAAAAATCTCAAATTACTGACAATCGCAAATTCTTCCTTGCTAAACATAGCTGAGCATGAAAATTTCTCTGCTAATAAATATGAAAATGCCAACTATTGTTTGCATTTTCATATTTATTAGCAGAGAAAATTTCATGCTCAGTTGAGTTGAGCATGAAAAAAGTTTTATAAGTGTCGGAGCCCGGTCTATATAATAACGAACCGTATAACAACTGGTAAATTTCGGAGTGAAACACTTTTACAGGCAGCTAATGTAACTGATCACAGAGATAAGTCCAAGTGTCCGTTGAACTTGAGGTAGGTGGAAGTGGAATCCTTGTATTTCAGCACTTTCATCATCCTGGGCCCGGAGTGATAAAACTTTTTTTCATGCTCAAATCAGATGAGCATGGAATGAGTCTTGCTAATAAATCTCAACTTATTAACAATTGCAAATTCTTCCTTCCTAACATAGCTGAGCATATTTTTTTTCTGCTGATAAATAAGAAAATGTCAACTATTGTTGGCAGTTTCATATCAATTACATGCAGCGGAGAAAATTTCATGCTCAACTAAGCTGAGCATGAGAAAGGTTTTATAACCTCGGTGCCTGATCTATCCGTCTCTTCATCTCCTCTTCTAGCTCTTTCGTGTATTTTCTTCCTTCTCTGGAAGACAAAATAACTCACACGGTTTGAGGTGTCGTTGAATAACAACCCAAACAAACAAACCAATTAGGCCAGATGCAAATATAATTGAACTGACATCATTATTTATGGACTACAAGAATACATACATAATACACGCACATCCCTAGGAATATTAGGCTGTCTATAGGGCTAGCCTGATAGTTGTGTGTTTTGGTAGCTGATTTATGGCTCCATTTTGCTTTAAAGTGGCCAATATATGTATTACGTATGTAGATTAGGCGACTGTCTTTGTGCAACGAATCTGTAATTGTTTAAGAGCAATCAGAATCGATAGAGGAGCATAAGACTATAATAAAACAAATAAATGTGCACAATGGTATAATAAATTCCACTTGAACAGACAAATGCTAATGTATCTAAATAAGCCATGTCATGGAAAAAAGCCGTTATGGCATATGCGAGAAGGAAAAGATTCAGGCGAGCCTGCACATTCGAGTAGTCTCGCCAGATACTGTGCTGTTTGCTCACGTAAGCTGTAGGCCAAGGAAAACTTCAGCCAAAACACTTGACACGTAGCCTTGCTACGGGACCGGGCATGATCACTAAAATATTAATTAGACAGAAAGTCCGAAGTGCCTTTTTCTCGCGACGCGATTTATATGTCTGCTTTTGAATAAACGTATATTAATATTTGTCCTTCAGCAGGGAAAGTATTCATCTTCAATACTGATTTCTCAGGATAGCGTACTCAGATATACCTAATTTATCGTAAATATTCGGACATATATGCAAGAGAAAACAGTGTACATCAAGACATTACATGTTGTTTTGTTACTCACTAAGAATATGCAATGCTCATGTCAAACTTACGTTTTATCAAGCAAATCTGAATACATTAACTTACAATGTTTCTATTTAATCTAGTTTGAATACGTTATTTCAAACTCCAAGGGACCAGAATTTTCTGTTTGAGATAGCAATAGTTTGAGATAGAATGGGTTGAATGTAAAAACATAAAACAAAACTAATCTAATATCCAAAATTAAGCTTGACTTGTTCGTTCGTCTGTCATTACTGACAATGACCAATCCTAATGATCTGTCTGATGTGTTATTATTTGTGTGTTCTACGATGGCTGATGAGACCAATCTTAGCTCTAAACTGCCTGTTGCAGACAGAACAAGAGAGGTCTGAGGAAGAAAGCTCTGTTGGTGATGCCTTAGCTCTGGCTTTCCGCTGTGCACGTTTCTGCTCGGCTTCGCTGATTCTTTTGGCTTATTCACCAGCTCCCCTTTTTATGAGGCCTTGCCACTTTGTACGATCCTGTGCAATCTGTTCCCATGACTCTGTTGGTATGCTGAAGTCTTTAAGGGAGGATTTGAGGGTGTCCTTGTATCGCTTCTTCTGACCTCCATGGGAGCATTTTCCTACTTGAAGTTCTCTACAGAGGAGTTTCTTAGGCAAATGTTCATCAGGCATTGTGGTAATATGGCCTGTCCATCTTTACTGTGCCAATTTCAGAAGAGTATGTACACTCTGCAGCCCTGCCCTTTTCAGGACTTCTGTGTCTGGAATCCTGTCTTGCCACTTGATCTTTAGAAGTTTTCTAAGACAGCGTGTATGGAAGTGGCATGCCGTTGGTTAACTGTCCAAGTTTCGCATGCGTATAATAGTGTTGACAGCACTACCGATTTATATACTTTCAGCTTTGTGTCAAGTTTGATTCGACTTCGGTCCCAAATACTTCCACGTAGCCGGCCAAATGCTGCACTAGCTTTGGCAATTCTAGCATTGACTTCATCATCAATGTGCATAACTCCAGACAATGTGCTTCCAAGGTAGGTGAACTTGTCTACCACTTGCAGTCGTTGACCTTTCACTGTGATAGTAGGCTCCTTGTAAGGCTTTCCAGGTGCTAGCTGATATACTACCTCAGTCTTTTTTATGCTGATTGTGAGATCATAGCTGAATCAGATACTTGATCCACACCTTTTAGCATTTTCTCTTCTGTTGGAGCACCCTTTGCCATGTCATCAACATTGCATTTGCAAAAGCTACTCACATTTTTTCAGCAAAAATACCTGTGAATTAGTTATTGTACTTATTAGAACACAGTTAACATTTTGACCACTAACGAGCTCGCGAACGAACCCGGTCCTCCCGGATAAAAATCCAATGCTCTAACCACTGAGCCAAAGAGTTGACTCCCTGACGCAGTTGTCAGAGATTGAATATATACTTAGAAGCTATGCGTAATCTGCCAAGGCAGATGATCGAAGGCAGGAGTGCTCGGTCGTACATTCTGATAGAATCGCAGAAGACCCTCCTATGTACACATACCCAAGATATGAATACTTTCTGTTATGTGATTGTTGAGATATGGAAATTTAAAAAAAAACAAAACAAAAACAAAACAACTTTATCGCTGTATGACGCGCACGTACACGTACCGTACTAGCTTTAGAACACAAATAACAAAATTGATAAATGCAACTAATAAAGCCATTTTTACTTTATAAAATTGGGTTTTGATGGAATCTTCATTGCATAGGCTATTTAACCTGATGAAAGGTGATTATTATGCCTATGTTGAGAAAATTAAATATTATTTGAGTAGGACAGACATCGTTATCACATTTGTAACTTTGCTCTCCATATATCCCATTTGTAACTTTGCATGCCATTTTACACATAATACAGGTAAAATGTGCAATAATCATGCACATCTAAAGAAATGAAAAATACGGATTGTAGACCAACCTAAAAAATGTCACCATGAAGAGTCTTACTGAATTTAAAAAAAAAAAAAAAAAAAAAAAAGAAGTATCGGTCCATGCGTGATTCGAACACGCCCGTCCGCGTGACAGCCGAAGATGCTAACCATTACGCCATAAATACAACGTAAATTTATGTTGCAAAACTAAGGCTTTTATCAATATTTACGATGCGGTTTTAAAATCGTTTGAGAGCTAATCAAACACGCTCCCATATGTAAAAATCCAAAGCTGTATTAAGAGACCGGCGCGATTCCCGCGCCGGTCAATTATATGCACTTGATAGTGTGGTATTTGTTCGCTGGGTTACAATCGAGCCATAGTATACAAACATCTAATGTTATGAAGGTAGTTGTCGACGTGATTATCATTGGCAAATGTAATCCAACAGCGCGCTTTAGACGAAATTCAGATAAAGGTTATTTATAGCCGCGCTATTCTTGTTGCTGTGACGTAAGAGTACTGTTGATAGAGGGTTATCTATAAAACCTAAACATTGACCTCAGGAACATAAGCAAATAGCGCAGACCCGGATCAGGGTCTGTACTGTTTGCTTAAATAGTACAGGAAATTAAGAATTGAAGGAAACGGTCTTCAGTCCCCTTTCAGAACCATTTTCCCAGCCTATACACAGAGACAATCGATCCATTAGTGCTGTCAGTGCTTTGATTATTTTGCTTTACTGCAGCTGGTGTAAAGGACCGTATAGAGGCCGTAAAATGTATTCCCGTACTTCACCATAGTGATGATTATATTTTTATTTCCTTTGAGATCTTTGAGCCCATTCTGGGTACTTTGAAAATCGAATACCGCTTGAGCCGGTGCTGGGGACATACACAACCTCGCAAACTACATCGCTGCATAGGAAGAGTCTTAATAAACCCAAATTTCCGATCTCGTTCTTTTGCGTGTTATTTTTTTTCCAATGGGAGCATTTTAGATTATAACTATCGTTTGTTTGCCCAATCCCAAACCACTTCTGAAAACTTGGAGCAAATTCTTTCCATTCGGAGTACACCTTTTCTCTAAAGGGAGAGCAAAACAAATGGAAGAAGTTCCTCCCCTGAAAGTGTATCCAATTCTCTTAGTTTCATATCAGGTCCGTCGAACTGCTACGTAAGCGAACAACTCACAGTTGCACATTGTAGTGAACGAAGGAGTTGCTTATTAGCTGCTGCCTGAACCATTTGCATCAATGGTCAAATCTTAGAATTGGTATATCAGATCTCATTATGCACAGTTTGCACAAATCGAATGCAATTTTTGTGGGACCGTTAAAGTTGCTTTCTGCATTACCATATTTACACTATATATTGGGACAGCTTTGCATTTTACCATTCTTTCTAAAATATAAACCAATCCACATAAATAACTTTTAATAATTCTAAAAGCTGTTGGATAAGTGTAAACAGTGTAGACCAAAGTCAGACGCCGCGTGCTGGGTCTATGCTGTTTGCTTGGGCATATATATGCCAAAATTTATGGTAAGTACGGAATACATTGATTTCAATCTTACACGCTCTACGGCGGTAAACGAAACCAGTACAAATTAACTGTCTATTTTATTTCTTTTTCCATTAACGCTAAGCCACAGAGCCATAAAACTATCATTTTTTCCGTTGCTTCAGACAAGTAACTTGGTTATTACCAAATGCAAACTATTTAAGGGTCGTGTGGCGTGTCTGACTCTTTAATCAAAATCTTGAATAATTGCGCAACCATTGTTCACGTCGTTAAAAACCGGAAACTAGATGGGTACGTAAGCCTCTGCATTGTCAATTTCTGACTATTGTAAGAGAGACGTAGAGTCAATTTTGATACTATGATTTCACGTTCTATGTAAGGAAAGAAGGAAGACTATCTATCTGGCCCATCATGCTACATTTACATGCTATGTAAAATATGGTCTTGTAATATCTTCTTCTTCTTTTTCATCATAATCATCTTCTTCTTCTTCAAATAAAGGACCGAGACCCATGGAACGTAATTGATACTGTGTCATGCGACATGACGGAAATGCACAGCAATCCTCCAAAATGTCTTTGTACAGTTTAAAACGATTATTAGTCTGTAGTCTGGTTAAAACTATTTTCATAG